>CM044435.1:97115597-97129360 GCA_024363595.1 Xenopus borealis | reverse complement strand
TTGTCTTAATAACAGTGTCCACAAAATGGCCCCTGCCTGCTTGCTATAATTATGAATCCCCAGACTGAAGTAAACAAGGTTAAAATAATTTATATTGTGTAATTAATGTTCATTATGCTTGACTAATGTGATAAAATATGATTTTGAATATTTTTTTGGGGTGACGGGTCCACTTTAAGCAATAGATGTGGCACCAAGAGCAGTTGTGAAAGGTGTGAATTTTCTTTAGAAATGGCAATAATATCATCAGTAAAAAAGTCCTATATGATGATTGATAGAGTCTGTTTGCATCCCTGAAATGTTATTTCATTATTTAATTAATTGGGTCATTCATTTATTCATTCATTTAATTGATTGGGTCAGTAATTTTATAACTCATTGAAAATCAAAAAAAGACCTGACATTTTCTATAATTGTTAAACTTGCAATATCTACCAATTGGAGATACAATTATAGAATAATATATCAGCACCAGAGGCTATGGAAAAAAAAAACAAATAACAGAACCTACGCACAGATCTTTGCATAGACTTTCTATTGTTTAAGGCACACACAGATTAGTGCTGCACTGAATATTAACAATATTGCACTAGGTTTTGTTTTTTTTTTCTTCCATAGACTGAGGTGCTGATCTGTAATTGTATCTTGACTTGGTGATGCTGTGCAGGAACTGTGAAAAAGATCGTCAAAGGAAAAAATTCTGAGGGTTTACTTTTCCTTTAAGCTTGCAAATGTTGTTTGTTTTTGCAATTTTAACTCTGTTATACAATATCTACCAATGATGATGGCTTAACGTATAAATTCTTTACTGTATGGATGAATCAATTTTACAGTTTAATATTTTCCATATTAGATTGCTATATTCTATCAAATATATAGAGTAAGAGAAGTCTTTTTGAATGGGGTTTCTTTTTATGAATGGAGCCTATGTTTTGTCTTATAAATCACATGTTAACCGTAAGACATGGGATGGGACTATGGATCTTTGTTTTCGGTAAGGAAAACTGTTTATCTTTTTGAAGATTTTGGAAAAATAGTTTAAACTACTAGTTATTAGGAGCACAGCATTGTTTAGGCTATTCAGTACTTATGGCCTTTTATATATGCTGCTGTTTCAAATAAATAATACATAATCCGAGTATTATCCAAGCACTGACAGAATCCTTGTTTTTCCCAGCATGCATGTAGTTAGAAAGGTTTCTACAATTTTATTTTCTTGCTTAGTTCTGAAAATAAATGGTTAAAGATAAAAGGCTCAGTAAATGTTACTGACTTGTAACTATCTTTACCACTGGGTAGAATTTAAAGAGCTTTGATGAATTAACTCCTATATTTTATATGTGCAAACATTTGCAAGGAATCTCTGCAGCATATTATTTTTGACAGTCTGTCCATAAGTTAAAGGGGTGGTTCACCTTCAAACACTTCAGTTCCATTGGTTTCAGAAATTTAAAAAAAAATCTGATTACTTTCTATTTTGAATTTGTGACCATTTTTCTAATATTGAAGAATAAAGTTTAATTTTTCACCTTCCACAGCAGCTCAGGGAGGAGGAGGTCACCCATTCTTTAACTGTTCTAAATTGATACATTTAGTTGAGCAGAATCCATGAGTTTCATTAAAGGCAGCTGTTAGAATTGACACAGTAGTTGCTAATATTCCACAGATACTGTCAAGATGTGTATCAACTAATTGTATCCGCTAAATGTAGCAAATTGTAACAGTTCCGAATGCTCTTGGATCGCTGAGCTGCCAGATTGAAAGCCCAGAAACTGGAAAACTAAACTTTAAACGTACATTTCGGGGAGAAAAAGTAAAAAATATAAGATGGAAAGTAACTGAAAAAAGGCTTTGTTTATGGTGAAAACAACTGAACTGAAAAAAGTGTTTGAAAGGTGAACAACCCACTTAATACAGAAGGCAAATACGTGTCAAGGTTATCTCTGTGTATTCCCCTTAGAAAGAAAGGAAGATGAAGCAACGCCTTTATTGTTTTATAGTAAGATTAGCATTAAGTTTAGTTAGATAAGCATGCATTGAAAGCATTCATATTAATTAGTCAGCTGAAACTATTCTAAACAAAGATGGCAGTCAAGCATGCATAAAAACAAAGAGTTAAACTCTCAAATTATGTTTTAAATATGCGATTAGTAAAGAAGTGAAAAAAGGAGGGTGTGTGACCATTGGAATCAGAAGCAGGGTTATGACATTGATGAATATAACCAGAAACTGGTGGATTCTGCAGCAATATTTTTAAGGGCACCCTTTCTAGACAATGTGAGTAGGTATCACCACAGTTTTCATTGTAACACTGACCTCTTATTTGCAGAGTGCAAAAATAAAACTGACTCAGAGCACAAGATGTGTGCACAGAGGGTGCACATCACACTGAATTTGAAGCTGCCTGGTGGGTGATATGCAGCAGTCTTATTGATTGCCCAGTTTTCAATTGAATGAAAATCGTTGGAATTGGTCAAATCGAATGATTTTCATTCAATCGAAAACTGACCTATTTGAAAACAGTCCGTTTTTGATTGAAAAAACACTTTAAAAAAATTAGCTGGTTGAATTTTGCAGTTTTTAAACTTTGAACCATTGATAAATCTGCCTCATAGACTGGAAACATGGGAAAGGGGAGGAACAAGAGCCTTTGTCTTTTTTTTCAATATATTACCCAAAACTTATGGAAAAAAAAAAAAATCCCGAGAGATTTGATCGTAATATCTTAGCCTACTAGTAGGCCATATGCAACAACAGGGCCGATGTCATGGTATAGTTTTGCTACTATAATGTTTATATAATGATTGGTGCAGTGTAATTCTTTCCTTTTTCCCCCTTTTTGGGAGGGGGAGTCGCTGACCCTGTAAGCTGTTCTAAATTGATACATTTAGTTGATCTTTGTCTCAGTTGAGAATCTCTGGATTTCATTAAAGGCAGCTGTTAGAATTGATATAATAGTTGCTAATACTCCAGAGATGCTGCTGAGAACTAAAGGTTGCCAAATTGTAACTGTTTAGAGCCAGCACCTGAGTTACGAAGCTGCCAGAATGAAACACCAGAGACAGGGACATTAAACTTTAACCTTAGACTTTGGAAAAAAACAGTAAAAAATGGAAAGTCATTGAAGAAAGTATTTTTTTCAGAAACTTTAAGTATGTCTCTACTCATTTTTTAATATCATTATATTAACTACTTAATTTCAAATAATATAAATGTGACAATTATTTGTGTTCTCCCTGTCCATCAAAGCTATTACCATTTCCTGTGGGAGAATAAAGAATACACCCAGCCTTTATTTGACTGGACTTCCTGTAAATACATTTTTTTTTCTGCGTCATTACATATTATAAGAAAGGTAGACCATTTAATGATATGCGGGTTGACCTGAAGCACGCAATGACCCCCTGATTTACAGTTGTTTTGATGGGTTTGGGTTAAAATTTGGCTAGGGTTGGGTGCAGGTCAGAAGTAGTAAAAATTGTGTGTGCTTCGACCACCTTGTATAATGTGAATTGTGTGCAAAGCAGTCTGGAACCCCTTGACATAGACATACAAGAACAAATTACCACAGTAGCACCTTTTGCAAAAGTGAAAAATTAAATTTATTAGCTCAGACAACCAGGCTTACCTAATACAATTTTTCACTTTTACAACCAAGAGGTGCTGCAGAGGTAAATTTTTTTCTTGTATGAACTTTTAGTATGTTAAAGCATGGTCAGTTTTAAGCAACTTTTCAATTGGCCTTTATTATTTATTTTTTTAATATATTTTTAAAATTGCCTTCTTCTGACACTCTAGAGCAGGGTTCCCCAACCTTTTTTGCTCGTGAGCCACATTTCAATTTAAAAAAGAGTTGGATAGCAACACAAGCATGAAAAAGTCCATGTGGATGTCAAATAAGAGCTCTGATTGGCTTTTTGGTCACCCCTATATGGACTGGCAGCCTAAAGGAGAGAATGTTTGGCAGGACATCTGTTTTTTTATGCAACCAAAACTTGCCTCTAAGCCATTAATTAAAAAATAAGCTTTGATGCCACTGAGAGCAACATCCAAGGGGTTGGAGAGCAACATGTTGCTCGCGAGCTACTGGTTGGGGATCACTGCTCTAGAGCTTTCAAATGGGGTCACTGACCACATCTAATAAACAAATACTCTTTAAGGCTACAAATATATTGGTATTGCTCCTTTTGATTACTTATCTTTCTATTCAAGTTTTCCCCAATTCCTATTCCAGTCTCTTATTCAAATCAGTGCATGGATGCTAGGGTAATTTGGACCCTGGCAACCAGATTGGCAAAATTGCAAACTGAAGAGCTGATGAATACAAAGCTAGATAACTCAAAAACCATAAATAATAAAAAAAAAATGCAAATTTTCTCTAATACTAAAATTTAACTCATAGATGAATAACCCCTTTATGTACAGAGCTCATTTATTCATAGCACTGCTCTCCACCTCATTTTGAGCCAGGTACAGTATGAAGGCTATTGCCATACTAAGTGCATGGGAGCAATGCTGTGGCACTTAGGGCCCAATTTAAGAATGCTTGAGCATTTGGGTACTAAAAACTAAACTCGCAAGCTGAGGTAATTGAAAGAAATCATGAAATGGTTTAGGAACTCTTGTGCTTTTTTAGTAAAGGTATGGGACATATTGTGCAGAATGCACAGGACCTGGGACTTTCTGGACAACGGAAAACTTGAGCCAGAAGGCTCGGGAATTCTTAGATTAGCCCATTAATTTTATTGCACTTGACCTCCTTGTAACTGAAGTTTTATGAAGCTTTTTGGAACATGTGAAGTATATGCAGGTTTAACAGTCCCAGCAGTTATTGAAGTATGTACAGTCGTATGAAAAAGTTTGTGAACCCCTTATAATTCTTTGGAGTTTTGTTTATCAATGGCTGAGCTTTCAAGTAGCAACTTCCTTTTAATATATAACATGCCTTATGGTAACAGTAGTATTTCAGCAGTGACCTAAAGTTTATTGAATTAACAGAAAATATGTATCATAACAAAATTAAACAGTTGCATAAATGTGGGCACCCCAACAGAGATATTTAGTGATGGGTGAATTCATTCACTAGGGGCGAATTCACAGCGAATTCACGCAATTCGCGAAACGCCAGTGAAAATTCGCTGACGTAAAAAAAAAAAAACCCAAGTCGTGCGACGAGTCAAAAACGTGCAGCGACTCGTTTTGCGAATCGCCAATTCTGGAAATTCGCTAATTTTTCGGCGAAGCGAAACAGGGTAGATTCGCCCATCACTAGATACATCAATACTTAGCTGAGCCTCCTTTTGCAATTGTAACAGCCTTTAGACACCTCATAAAGCCTTTGATTGAGGATTCTGGATGGCGTTATTTTTGACCATTCATCCATACAAAATCTCTCCAGTTCAGTTAAATTTGATGGCTGCCGAGCATGGACAGCCTGCTTCAAATCATCCCATAGATTTTCCATGATATTCAAGTCAGGGGACTGTCATGACCTTTCCAGAATATTGTACTTCTCCCTCTGCATAAATTCCTTAGTAGATTTCGAAGTGTGTTTAGGGTTATCGTCTTGTTGGAATATCCAATCCCTGCGTAACTTCAACTTTGTGACTGATGCTTTAACATTATCCTGAAGAATTTGTTGATATTGGGTTGAATTCATCCCACCCAGTCCCTGAACTAGCCACACAGCCCCACAGCATGATGAAACCACCACCAGATTTGACAGTATGTAGCAGGTGTTTTTCTTGGAATGCAGTGTTCTTCTTCCGTCATGCAAAGCGCTTTTTATTATGACCAAATAACTTGTCTCATCAGTTCAAAGCACTTTGTTCCAAAATGACTGTGGCATGTCTAAATAAGCTTTTGCATACCAGTGACTCTTTTGTGGCGTAATTGCAGAAGGGGCTTCTTTCTCATCACCCTGCCATACAGATGTTCTTTGTGCAAATTGCGCTGAATTGTAGAATGATGTACAGATACACCATCTGCAGCAAGATGTTCTTGCAGGTCTTTGGAGGTGATCTTTGGGTTGTCTGTAACCATTCTCACAATCCTTCTCATATGCCGTTTCTGTATTTTTCTTGACCTGTCAGACCTTTATTTTACAGCAACTGTGCCTGTGGCCTTCCATTTCTTGATAACATGCCTTACAATTTAAACTGACAGTTTAAACCTCTGAGATAGCTTTTTGTAGCCTTCGCCTAAACCATGATACTGAATAATTTTTGTTTTCAGATTTTTTGAGGGTTGCTTTGAGGAGCCCATCCTGGCACTCTTCAGAGGTGAGTCAAACAGATGCACAGCTTGCAGTTGGTCACCTTAAAGGACCAGTAACATCAAAAAATGTTATTGTTTTAAAGTAATAAAAATATAATGCAGTGTTGCCCTGCACTGGTAAAACGGCAGTGTTTGCTTCAGAAGCACTTCTATTGTTTATAAAAATAAGCTGCTGTGTAGCAATGGGGGCAGCCATTCAAAGGAGAAAGGGCTCAAGTTACACAGCAGATAGCAGATAAGCTCTGTAGAACATAATGTTATCTGTTATCCATTACTTATCCTGTGCCATATAGCCATTTTTCAATTTCTGCCATTGCTACTTAGCAGCTTGTTTATATGAACTATAGTAGTGTTTCTGAAGCAAACAGATCAGTTTTAACAGCGCAGGGCAACACTACATGATATTTTCTTTACTTTAAAATACTTTAATTTTTAGGTGTCACTGTTCCTTTAAATACCTTTTCTCATAATTGGACACACCTGCCTATGAAGTTCAAGTCTTAATGAGCTAATCCAACCAATCTGGCGTTGCCAGTAATCATTATTGAGCAGTTATGTGCATTAAAATTAGCAAAATTACAAGGTTACCCAAATTTTTGTACAGCCAGTTTTTCACATTTGATTTAATTTCATACAACTGAATACTGCTTCACTAAAACTCTTTGTTCAGAAAACACCCCAGTACTCAGATGTTCATGGGAAATGAAAGGGGTATCGTTTTAGTTCAAAATGCAGTTAATTATTATTCATATAGCTGTATGTATGCATGGAAACATTCACATACATACAGCATTCAGTGAATATATACAGATGAAGCCACTTTGGATTGTGCATTTGACACAGAATAACTTAACTCAGACATCCCATTTAACGTACTTAACACAGAATATTGTGTCTTAGCATCCCATCCAATTAAAGAGTTCACCATTGAAAACAATGGTGCTTTGGTATGCTAATGAAAAGGTTAAATGCATTAAATGAGTTAAGATAACTTTAGATAACACGGTTTCTTCAATTAGCCCTGAGTTATGAAGCATTTAACACACAAATCCAAGGGGCTGCATCTGTATATATATATATAATCTAGCACATTGCTTAGAGTTTAATCTAATGGTGGGATATTATTTTGTGTGTTAATATAAAATGTTCTCTTCTGTCCATGGTTTGTGACAGTTGGTGTGCAGAAGGAAAAGTTGTTTATATCATGGGGATGTCATTAATAACAAATGTGGTAAATGCCAAAAGTTTTGTTGATTTTTCAAATGAAAAATAGTTAACACAACCTCTGCATGGAACAATTTAAGCATGACATGTTTGTGGAAATTTAAATGTATTATATCTGAATTCGACTTGATCAGATTTAAAAAAAATAAAACCTAAAATGTTGTAAGTGCAAAAGTTTGGGCTTCCATATGATCCAGTAGTGTTTTTTAGGTCTCTGAATCTAATATGGTCTTAAATTATTTAGTAAACTATTTGTCGGTATATAATGACCCTGGTTCTACCATGAAAAGCATTATGAATACCCAAAACTAAATGAAGGGCACCCATGGGACTTAGAGAGGGATACAGTAAAAACTGATTATAATGTTTTTACAATGATGTTGGGAATGTCATGGGAAACATTAATGCTTTAATTAAGAAAAACTTTATTAAGGAGGTATCTCTTAATGCTATAATGTGCTTAAGATATTGGATATTTCCCAAATGCAACTCTTGTTTGAAGGAACTTGTGTAATTGTGTGTCCTACTTTTATGGCTTAGAGTAGAGGCCTACCGCAGCTTCAGTTCCCAGAGCATAGATTGTCCTTGAGCTGTGCCATAGCTTCTCATTGTCCTCAACAGTTATGGCCCATCAGAAAGGCAATTTTAAATGTAGTGCACAATTTAAGGTGGGGATAAAAACAATTTAGTTTGATTTCAACAAAATATGTATTTTCATCCTATGATCCAGATTTTTAGATATTTATACTTTTTTTCTTGCTGTAGCTGTTTTATTTTAAATGGGAAAATATTCTGACCTAGAATATTTATTCAAACCAGCCTACACATTTATTTGCATGTAAATCTTTCCATCTCTACAGTTACTTGAAGCAGTAGGATTCCTTTGAAGGAGACCCAACTTTTTGGCTAAAAATTAACATTTTCATCAGATGCCCCGGTTACTAAAAATTTAGTTGGTTCTTTAAAACGCTCTACTGTGCAATGAACTGTACCAAAACAACAATAAATATCTGAGGACTAGTATTAATATGTACAAATATGGTCTACCCCTGTCTGACCTTAACCTGCCCTCTCCCAGCCTGACATTCATCCATCACTTATGTACTCATGCTGGACCTGCCCTTCTCAGATGTCACTAGAGGGGTGACAGCAGGTCAGAAAGGTTTTCGGTTTAATTAAGAAATGGACTGCATTGAGAAATGTTTTTAATTATATCTCTGAGTTTTTAACACTATGTTTTCACTATGATGGCTGTGCGTAACAATTGTTCAGGACACAATGAGTAATGGACTGCTATACCTGGAGAGATTATTCAATGGACTGGGAAATTAACTATGGAATTTTAATTGTACTTTGTTTTATGCACAATTGGTTTATGTGAATTAAAAGTGAGTTCTGGTGTGGTACACTCCCACTCATGTGGGTTGAATAGCTTGTACAATGTATCACCAGGCAGGCTTGAGGAAGGGCGAGAGTGATCCTGAAACGTATGACCTAATAAATTACATTTTTTAATTTTCAACTACGAGGTGCTGCAGCTTTATTTTTTTCTTGTATTTTTACTAGAGGGGTCAGAGCAGGCAAAAGTTTATAAATGTTATATACAGATGACCAAGAGGGGCGGGATGCCGGAGGGCATGGTCTAGGGTGGCGTCCCAAGTGGGTAGGGCTGTTTACACAGCCCATCAACCAGGACTGCTCCTGCCACAAGACACATATATGAATCTTAGCCATGTTTTTGGTTTCTACAAAAGATGACTGCTGCGTCTACGCTAGTGTTATTGTGCTAAGCATATGTACATGGCAGTCTGCTGTTATTATTATTATTTGTATCCATGCCCTTAAATAATAATAATACTAATAATAAAGGGGGAACTGTTTTTGTTTCACCAAACTGCAGTTAAATAAGTCAATAAATATGTTTAAAAAATATATTTTACTCTACTTGTGAGTTCTTCAGCTATTTGCCGCCCCCCCCTTTGCAAAAATACACCATCATGCTGGGTCACTGACAGATTTCACCTGGTCTAATAAGCAGATTCCACGATGAGTCAGCTGGTTGCAATGCGCCACAGATAAACAGCATGGCTGAGTTGTTTGCGTTAGGAAAAAATGTCAGGTTGAGGGAACACACTGTATAAACCATTTACAGTGATGAAATATATTTCTGAAAAAGGAATTTTAGAACACTACAGCATGGGTGCATATAACAGTTCCCCTTTAAAAAGAAATCCAGTCTTTAAAAAACTGCCTCAGCATTTTGGAGGTGGTTATAATTAAATAAATAAGGGATCTGACTCGCTATGTTTTTTTAATATGTAGGTCATGCACCCAACACTTGTACAAGAAAACAAATTGTCAAATATCACTTTTGTGTCGTATATACAATGTTAAATTGCTTTCACTGCAATAATGAAATACTGAAGTTTAAATGGTGGTACATCTGGAAACACCATTTTATATTTATTGATTAAGAAGACGTTTGAAGTTACACATTTTTTTGTAAACCACAGCTTCAGATGTACTGCTTAATAATTATATATGTAAGCAATGTAATTATTTATTGGATGTCTCCCAGTATATACGCATATTTTTCTTGGGATTTCATGCATAATTCAAATGCCAGTTTCTTGGAAATCATAGTACATATCAGTACCTTATTAACCCAGAACGTTACATATTTATAATATACTTGTATTTTTGTATTTCATATAATAAACGTGTGCCTGCTCCTTTCAAAAAGGATTTGGAGAAGTAAATTCTTTGCCTAAGGGCTTTGTGACTCATGGGAATGAAGTTGCGAGGCCCCTGTTATACCTAAGGGGTTAATTCTGCATGACAAGGCAGATAGAGAAAATCTGCCAAACTTTGCTGAGTGACTTAAGTAAACCGTCCTCCCATCTCCAAGGGTGATGACACACAAGCTTGACAGCTTTACCTCTGCTCTAAGTTGATCCAGATGCCCAGACCAAGGAGACATAATGGATGGAAATAGATTTGTTCTTTGAAGTTTAGAGAAGATTCAGTTGCTAATGGTGGCACAATTGAAATGTTTGTATGTGGTCAGTGCCTCATTTGGCAGCAGTTTTCCGATCTGACCTAGGCAGACTGACATGCTTGTATAACAGCACATTTCACATTTAGCAAAGTAATTTTAGACTTAACCGCAAACACATAACCCATATTTATATGGATGCAATCCCACTGGCAGTATTTCTTCATGGAATGTGTGATGGTGGCTTAATTACCCTCTGGGTTTTATAGTGTTGAGATGTAGTACCGTGTTAGCCATTCGAAAAAAATGTAAAAAATGTAAAGTTTGGTGATACCTTTTGTTGGCTAACTGAATAAGTAACAATTGCAAGCTTTCGGAGCACACAGGCCCGAAACATTTTGCCTGACGAAGGGGCCTGTGTGCTCCGAAAGCTTGCAATTGTTACTTATTCAGTTAGCCAATAAAAGGTATCACCAAACTTTACATTTTTTACACCTCTGGGTTTTAATGACTCCATATCAAAAATAGCTGTGTCTATGTTAAAGGAGAACAAAACCCTAAAAATGAATAGGGCTAAAAATGCCATATTTTATATACTGAACTCATTGCACCAACCTATAGTTTCAGCTTCTCAATAACAGCAATGATCCAGGACTTCATAACATCTTGGAAAGTGTCTGCAACACTAATATGTTCAGTGTGCTCTGAGTAGCTGTTGAGAAGCTAAGCTTAGGGGTTTTTGCAAATTATCAAGCAGAAAATTAGGTTGGCTTGTAATATAAGCATATGCTACAGGGCTGATTATTAAATCCTGATTCTAATTGCATTGGTTTATGTGTTGACATGTAGTAATTATCTTTATTGATTACTAATTAGCCTTATATTCTATGTGTACTGTATATTGTTAATGGGTCTCCAAAACTCAGTAAGTGACAGCAGCATAATATACAACATTTCTAACCTACTTCTTTAGTTAAGCTTTAGTTCTCCTTAGCTATTTCTAAGTTTTAGTAGCAGAATTTCAAAATGATGATAAATATCCTATTGCAAAAGTATATCTGTTTTTATACCCATTTGAAGTAAATGCAGAAATCGACTGCATAATTGTGCCTATCCGTTACAATTATATATTTGCCTTAAAAATGCTCTAAAAGTAACTGTAGTGGAAAAAACATTATCTCAAATTAAATTGGTCATGGAAATTTCTCCTCCTATTCGATCATTCTTTGGATTAGTTGCATGCACAGAAGGTACCTTTCGGGGCAGCGAATGCACAAATAAAACTTCAAAATTGTTACAACTGCAATGATGAAACATATGCCATCAATGATGTACATGAAGCATGTAGGAAAATGGCTGGCACAATGGTTCTGAAGAGTGTATTTTTGGAAGGCCAAGGGGATTTTGCAAAAAACAAAAAACAAAAACATGATTTGCTATGGGAAAATGTGGCCTATCACTACACTAGGTTTATTATTTTGTTCCATGTCCTTAAAGAATACAAAATATACAAGGTCATGGAGCTTATTATTGTGCAAGCTTGGAATAAAAGTGTACAAATTTGTACAAAAGATGTTCAAATGTAAATATTTAAAAATTTCACTGTACCATACTATACTACTTTATTTTGCCTGTGTTAAGTTGAATGCAGTAACTACGTTATTTAGGTGGTAATTTCAAATTAATAGACTATTATTATTTCAGCTTTTATTTACCATATTTGGTTTTCTGTGGGTTAAACGTGTACATATGTTTTGGTAGTATAATGGTGAATACTCTGTTTTCAACAGTGTATAAAATCACTCATGCTACATTTAAATAGGGTTCATATTTTATCTCATATACAGGTATGTGATCCATTATCCGGAAACTTGTTGTTCAGAATACTCCAAATTACGGGAAGGTTGTCTCCAATAAAACTCTGTTTTAGTCAAATAATTTAAAATACCTCCTAACATTTTGGAAATAGAAAGAGGCATAAAAAAAATTCCTGTGCCATAATATTTGACCACGCCATTTTTGTGACCACACCCCCTAATTAACATGTTCATTTTACAAAATTTAGCAGGTTATGAAAGTTTAAATACATTTCTGTGTTTTTATGTGTTATTACAGTTTTGCTAATGGTGAATTGCCCTTTAAACTGCAAGTTACAGTTTTCCCAAGAGACCTGCTTATCTTAAAAGGATACTGTCATGGGAAAACATGTTTTTTTCAAAATGCACCAGTTAATAGTACCGCTCCAGCAGAATTCTGCACTGAAATCCATTTCTCAAAAGAGCAAACAGATTTTTTTATATTCAATTTTGAAATCTGACATGGGGCTAGACATATTGTCAATTTCCCAGCTGTCCCAGTCATGTGACTTGTGCTCTGATAAACTTCAATCACTCTTTACTGCTGTACTGCAAGTTGGCTTGGTATCACCCCCTTCGTGAAACAAGCCGATCTCTCCCCGCTATGCCAACATTGAGGTGTGCAATATCGTGCTGATCTGCTCGTTGCAACGATTGGATCATAATGCATCCCATACAAACGGGCGGGCAGATCGCAAGACCGCATACACACACAGATGCAGCCGCGATGCGACAGGATTTTTAAACCTGCCCGATCGAAATCTGGAAAACTTGCAGATATTGATCTTGCAGATATCGATCTAGGAAGCCCATTGGATGGCCCCCACTCGGGCCAATAAGCTGCTATCTGTCTGCAGCTTTTATCAGAACAACAGAACAATGTGAAGGTAATCAGATAGCAACTCCCTAACACAAGATAACAGTTCCCTGGCAGATCTAAGAACAATGCTCAATAGTAAAAGCCACTGAGATGCATTCAGTAACACTAAAGTGATACTGACACTAGAAAATCATTTTTTTTATAGCTATCATACTATTGTCTTTGCGTACAATTTATAATTTTGCCATACAAGTATTTGCCAGATGTTTTTACATTACATTTCTAACCTACATGTTCCAGGATAAGGGCCTGCCATATTTGTGCAGCAGTAGTACGTTGGCATTAGAAACGCTAACTGACAAGCTGAGATGGGACAGTCAGGTTAACAAAACAGTCAGGTTAAGGAACTTCATGTAACAATTACTTACGAATGTAGAACTATCAGTGAAAAACATGACCTATATGCAACTTTTAATGTAGATTAATATTTTGAAAATACATTTTATAGTGTCAGTATGAATTTAAGCAGAAGAAATAACAGCCTGCCAGAAAGCAGTTCCCTCCTAAAGTGCTGGCACAATTCACATGACCA
>CM044435.1:97083689-97099451 GCA_024363595.1 Xenopus borealis | reverse complement strand
AATTCAGAGCAGGAGGCAGGACACACTGAGCATTGCAAAGGGCAAATATACAGCACTGCAAGGGCCACATGTTGACACAGTTAGCTTTAAAGGAGAATTCAACCCTAAAGTAAAAAAAAACTTACCCCCCTACCTTACATAGATCACCCTCCCTCCTCCCCCCATCCTAGCTGCTACCCGGGCAAATGCAGCTCTCATTCCAAAGATTATTGAAGAGTAGAAGATGGCTGCAGTGAACTCCGCTGGACAGAATCTGCACCAAGGGATAAGAAAAGACTTAGGGGCATTTGCCTGGGGTAGCAGCTAGGCTGGAGGGAGGGGGGTCTTTGTTAGGTAGGTTTTTTTTAATTTACAATGAGATTTTTTGAACAATTGACTGCAGCAAATATAGTAGCCCTGCAAATATGCTTGTGATTGTAAATTACCCCATTTGTCTTGAATTCATTCATCAGCAATTATGATTCTAGAAAACATTTTTCATGCTTTTACCTAAAGCATTCTTCAAGTTTGCTAACTCAGGTGACTATTATTCCTTGCTTGAGTTTTTTATGTTTGCAAGAATAAATTGTTCCTAGTTCCTAGTAACAGTCAATACCCAAATGTGCATACTTTTCTTTATGAATCATTTTTCCATGATTTTTTTTTCTGAGTCTGATACATATTCAGTACTGTGCAGTGTGTATTTAAATGATAGGTCTGCACATAAAATTGCCTCACTGATTTTGAAACATTCCTGTAAATGCAAAAAGTTTGTCTTCCCCTTGTTCTTCCCTTGTTTTGCAGTCAATAGGATTTGGAAAACCCTGCATTTATTTTGACCTGCAAACTTTGGGCATCATTCATTGCAATGCCTAAAGCATATCTACTAATTTCATACCAAATATCCATGTAGATTTCAATTGAGTTTTCTTGAGGTAAAGAACGAGATGTTTTTTCATATCAAATTGAATCTGGCACTAGTTTATCTTCCTCCATCTGCAAATAGAATTGCTATTAAAAATTAGATTTTGAGATTCTTTTATGAAAGTAGTTTAGTGTTGTAAAAAGTGAATGCATCCAGCAGATTCATAATAAGAACAAGTTGGTTACTTTCGTAAAGATTAAGCCACTTGGATTTGTGTGTTAAATGCATCATGGCTCAGGATGAAGAAACTGTGTTTTCTAAAGTCATCTTAACTCATTTAATGCATTTATCCTTTTCATTAGCATACCAAAACACCATTGTTCACGGTCCCATTTATTAGACCACCAGTCACTCTGGCCCACTGGAAGGGTTTGCTACCAACAAGTAAACAAATATGCCCAATGCACGCATGGCACAGCCCCATATCTGCTGCAACCAGTTAAATAATTAAGTTTTTGACCAGTGGTGTAACTACTCGCTGGTGGGCCCTGGTGCAGGATTGGCACCCGGGCCCCCCTATTGGGCTTTCCCCCCTGTGTATTGTTCTCCTAGCCTCTCCGATGGGCCCCTAGAGGGAGCGGGCCCTGGTGCAAATGCACCCCCTGCTCCCCTGGTAGTTACGCCACTGTTTTTGACATTTTATAAGGGATGTCCATTCCAAAACTGTTTGTTTGTGTTGTTGGAAAAGTGTAATTAAACTCCAGCTTCCAAACCAAAATTTGATAAAGAGGCCCACATAACACAGAAACCCCTAATATACCAATCGCAGTTACCTGCTTCTTCAAAAAGTATGAACATATGCCATTTTCAATGCTGAAATCCAGGTGTTTAACAGTTCTTCTCTTTCTGCATCATTTGCCATTCTGGCAGGGAAGGAGGGACTAAACACTCCACAGCTTACAGACAGCATGCAGGAACTGCATAACCCACAATGCATTACACTGTGATGTTCCTATCCTTCTTGAAATCACATGTGCAGAGAATTGTGGAGTTTAGAGGTTGCAGGCAAAGGACAGCTGGCTGGCTATACAAAGTAACGGTAGTCAGCCAGCTCACCAAAGTAGTCCAAAAGATCAGCAGGAGAGCAGGGGGCTAGGCTTAGGAAACTGTCAGAAACCATTAAAAACCATGAAAAGTCTGCATATATTTTAATTGCTGTATATTGCAAAGTTGCTTGAAATTATGTTCACTTTTCAAAAAGCTGAAGTTATGTTTTTGTGGAGTTCCCCTTTAATGTTTCTGACAAGAAACAATGCAAAAGAGTTTCAGGAGTGAGAACCAGAATTACAGAAAATAAAGCAACGATAAAGGTACAGCTGTCTTATTTATTATGCAGCATGTTTAGGAGCTAGAGTTTTCTGGAGAAGGGTTATTCCTATAATATGGAAAACCATACCTTAAATGTACTAAAAACATTTTGAGTTCAGCATGAATTTATGCATCTTAGTTAACATCAAATATAATGTAATGTTTTATTATTAAAGAAAAAAGGGGAAATCATTAGAAATATATTTGTTTAAAATGGACTCCATGGGAGAAGGTCTTCCTATATTTTAAAGTTTTCAGAATAATGGGTTTCTGGATAATGAATCATAACTGTACTGCCTTCAGTAGCAATTATGTTTACATATAACTTTAAAACCTATGAGAATTTTCATTTAGTGTATCTTGGAAGTTGCTTAGAATAACCTTTATTTCATTGATTGATTGCATGCTTCCCTGAGAGCATCTATATATAGATGCAACTCGACGCAGGGGTTGGGGCACTGTTAGGTCATGAGCGGGGGAGGGTAGCAATGGCAGAAGGAAGAATTCATCAACACCCGCCTGCGTCCCAAATATTTTATTGAAGTGTCCTCCCGAACCATGCCCGACCTGCACATCACTAGTAACAAGCAGGCCTGGATTTGTGGCGAGGCCGCAAGGGCCCGGGCCTAGGACGGAAAACTTTTAGGAGCAGCATGCTGCCTGGCCGCTTGCTGAGGAGCACCAGTGCTCCTGTGTTCGCTCTTATGGGAGGTACGGGAGGCAGGCGCTAGGACTGCACAGTCGCGACATATATGGGATTTATCATACTGTATATGTTTGAAGACTTTATGCATGTGCTCTGAGTTCCTTGATGTTTAAAGCATTTTTTTCCATTGCAGGGAACAAAAACCCTTGTGCATTGTGTTAATTATATGTGCCATTACCTTAGCCTCCTAAGGACCAATCTGCTTACTTTGTTGAGGTTTTGATTTGGATTGCGAGGGGCTCATGTACATCATTGACCCTATTATTGTGTTTATAGTTGCTATTAATTAACCCATAGTCACTGATACATATTTTACGTGTGTCAGGGAGAGACACCTGAGAAGCTACCATAAGTATTTTGGAACTTTGTGTTCTTGAAACATGGTTCTCTAATAGGAAAAATAATTAACATTTTAGAAGCCAAATGGTAAGGCCAGACATAATACAAATTCACCTTTTTTATATCATACCACAAGTTTTATTAATGCTGTTTTCCATAATCATATATTATATGGCCTGCCTTTTGAACATCTCATTCTAAAACCCTGATTATTAACATGAAAGCGGTCCTCTCTTTGCTGCTAAGATTGCCTTTACCCATTTCTCTTCTAGGAAAGTTTCACTAGATATGGGAGCATTATTCATATGTAAGAGATTGGGCTCTGGCTCATATCACTGTTCCAATATATTCCACAGGTGTTCAGTTAGGGTGAGGTCAGGACTTTGTACAGGCCAGGGCTGAGAGCCCTAGGCAACTGGACCGGCAAGCCCAGTCTGCGCCGACAGAGAGGGTTGATCGAAGGGAGGGAGGGGAGAGGTCACTGACCAATATTTACTCCCATGTCATTAAATGGAAACTAGTCCTCTAAACAATTCAGATTTTAATACAAATATATTGCATTAAACAGACCATATATGTTTCCTCGAAATAAGCCATTTTCATAAAATATATACTTATAGTGCGTACCAATGGATAATCGCAATTAGTAAAAATGCCCTTTTAAATATGAAGTACACAATACTAAAGGCACACATACATACCATGTTACGTATGTACAGAAGTACTTGATTCAAAAGTAACTGAATCAATTTGCAATTCACAGAATGAATTGTTTTGGTATCTCTTAATGGGAACCTGGGCAGTGTTTTTATTTTATACTCAACAAAACCAAACCTATGCCAGTGTTGCCTTTGAGCTTGAACTCAATGCTTAAACTGTGTAGTTCCAGGAGAACTTTATGAAATAATTTATTATAGGCTTTTGTTCAAATTACTTGATATATTGAACTGTTTAGTTCCTGGAACTCTGTGTCCATCAGTTCCTACTAGGCTGTGGTGGAACATTTCTCCAATAGGCTGGTCACTGTTATACTTTTCCCAAAGAAGGACTTCAGAAACCTGCCCAAGGATAAATGACAGATCTGGAGCCCAAGGATAACTGACAGATCTGGAGCTCCATAAACAATACAGTCTGAGTAAGAATCCAGCATAAAGCCAATACAGATTGTTAACTGAAGGGCATATTGAAAACATGGCTGATTCTGAAATATTTCCAACTGATTGAATGTGACATGTTTTGTTTTTCCCCCAAGCATTTCTTACTGAAGCTAATATTCCGGAGGTTTGTGAAACAAAGACCAAAGATGGCAAAACACAGGTGCAGTATGGTTATGAATTTCATACAAATTCTACATAATCAGTAGATTGTATTTATAAATGTAAAATGGTGATTTAACATGTTTATTATTACAGAATGTCTAGTAGTCCTACACATTAAAAATGTGTTTGTAGATATCTAAATATCATACTATATACAATAAGGCAGGGCTATTGAAAGAAAACTTTTTTCCTCTAGGATACACAACAAGTTAAATATGTGGGTGGCCCTAAAATATACATAATAATACTAGTAACAGTAGGTCATGATGTGATCTCATTAGCCAGAGTGGTAAATAAACCAGATTAGACTAATTTGGCCACCACTTGGGTACAGTTCTGCCCATTTCTTGACCTATATATGGTTAGATTACAGGTCAATCAATAGCTACTAAGTACTGTGGCAGTCCACACCAGAGTCCTATTGCCAAAGCGGGGAACGCTGTTTGTACACACCCAGGCACAGTCTTAACAAGTGTCCAAAAGCCAAGGACTCACTATTTAAGCATACATGTCACACATGTGACATGGATTCCTGATGTACAGTCACATGTGAGTGAGTGTCTTGGCTCTGGGATACTTCTATGGTTTGTGCAAACATGTTCCCAGTATGGTTGCCTGCAGTGGGAGTAATTATAAATGCCAGATATCTGTGTGATAATCATAATTAATTTAGAGTGCTGGTGTAATGATTCTTTATAATGCAATCTCCTTGTTGCTTATTTTAGATGCTGAATTGTATTGTTGATAAAGAAAAGGAAAGAAATTTTGAGGTAAATGTGATTTTTTTTTATGGTAGTTATCTTGTTAGGTTATATATGCAAACTCAAATACCAGATTGGCTATGAGGGTTTGATATTTATTGTTAAACTTATTTTTAATTGTAATTTTCTTTCAGAATCTCTCCTACTGGTTTTTATTCTGACTCCAAAATTACTGTATGGTTTCTAGGCTAAGTAGACCCTGCCAACATGATGGCAGTTAAGATGTCAACCTAAGGGTTGCAGAACAAAAAAGTAACTATTTGAAAAAACAACAATTAATGACTTGCAGGTTAGTTTTAAAGTTACTGATGCATAATAAATATTCATTTTGAGGTGATCTGCCCCATTAATCTGCACAAACCCATATTGATGTCAAGATCACCCTAGTAACACAGGAACCGCATAATGTATGGCCAATAATGGGTGCATAGTTTTCAGGCTTTGCATCTTGCCTCACCAACAGCACCCACAAGTGTAGGTGTTTCACCATGTTGCCTGCAATCAGCAGTAATATATTTATGAGAGGCAGGTGGCCCTTAGCTGTGCATCTTGCATGAGCACTGAGGAGAGCAATTTTGTTCCCTGTAGTGCTTTAGGACTTGTTTACGGGGTAATGGTGAAATACCGCTTTAAGCATAAGCTTGTCTGATAATTGTGGGAAAAATATATTAAAAAAAAAAACAAAATCACCAACCTGCTAGGAAATTCTTCAAAACAATGGAACACCAGGTGGTTGGTCGGGAAATCAGGAGACTCCCAAAATGTTCAGTGCCTTCACAACTCTACTTTTGTAATCAGACTAAGCTGTTCTCAGCCGGTGAATAAATGCAGCCTGATAAAAAGCCTGATTGCTCAGGACTTTCCCCCTTTTCAGATGAAATGTCTACTCCATGGCTATTCTGAAGCAGACATACAAGTTCTACCACATCAGAGCAACAGTACATAATGTTTTCCGGGTAGGCAGAAGAGGCACTGTGGGGGCACATCTGGGGGGGGGGGTTGTAAGGCACGTACCTCTTCTGTTGCCTACACCTATTGCTGGCTCCCTCCCCCCCACTGGGTGGTGGTTGTTAAGCTCTCTCTGGACTTTGCATTCGAGAGATTGTGTGATATTGTCCAGATTCTAATTAATGCAGAAGAGGTTCGGGCAAACTTATACAAGGTGCTGTTATACTGACCTTAATATACAGCAATATATTTGATTAAAAATAAAATCTTGCTGTTTGCATGATATATCTACAATTCATAATAATAGGAGTAAATATGCATTTTCTATAATGTATTTTCATTTTATTCCCAAAAACACACCTGTAACCTTTTTTTAACATATTCCTTTACAGAACTGTGTATTAACTGTTTTCAAAAATAGTGAATGCCTCAAACTCCCAGGACACATGGACGCTGCCCAGATCCTAAACCTTATTACCAAAACACAAAATATAAAAGTAGGTTTTTTTTCTTTTATTATTTGTACATTAGCTAAATATGTTTACGCAAAATTAAAAGTAAAATATTCAAGACCACCCTTCAACATGTTTCATTTGCGATTGGGTTATAGGTTTAGATATTTAGATAATATCGTGAATCGTGAGGTTTAAAGTTTGGCGTTTGTAACCAATTCTGTTTAACCTTACTAATATTATTTGAAGTAATATCGTGCACTGTTCATGAAGTAAAGGGAGGAAGAATTGTAGCAGATAATGTTAAAGTCCATTAGGTTGTAATGAAAATATTGTAGAAGAGAAGACACTTAAGACAAGTAATAAAGGAAGTCACATTCAACCCCACTTAATAAATATCTGAATCACCAAAATTCACTACAAATCAGAACGGTAGAAAAATATTCATAATTGCAATTATATTCTGGTTCTTATTTCTTTTCTTTTGAAATGTATGTGTCATTTATAACCAAACCAACATTTGTTATTCCACATAGGTTTACAAACCCAAAAAATACTGTATACGTCTTTTCAATATGTCCATATTCAGGGGGTTATTTTCAAATTTTGGGAAAAAACTCTAAGCTGCTAAAAGTTCGAATCTGAAAATCAGTCATCTCAAGCCTGTTGGGGTCAGGTATAAATCAATGGAAGAGCGATTCAGGAGTCAAATCTGAAAGATTTGTACGATTTAAATTTTTTCACAAATTTATCAAGACTTTTCCCAAACCAAAATTTACGACTTATTTTATTACTAAATAAGGTAAAATCGTGGATGGGAGTTTGGTTGAGGTTGTTTTATTCAACATATGAGTAAAATTTTGGTTTTATTAAATAACCACCTCAGTATAGGTATCAACAGAAAAGGGAGGATTTTCAATTAGTTATCTCTTTTTTGTGTTTTTAAAAGATTCCAGGTTTAAGCCCCACATTGCACACCATTTATATGACTGAGTGTGACACTAATTATTCAAGGTAGAGTTTGATTGGGGGGAATGTTAAAAGAAAAACCCTTCGCAATTGATTATATTTGAAGGTGAAATTTGATTGTTGGGAGGTGTTGTCTATTCCATGGGTGTCCAACCTTTTGGTTTCCCTGGGCCACATTGGAAAAAGAAAAGTTGTTTTGGGCCACACATGAAATACACAAACACTTTTGATTTGTTTAAGTAAAGAAAATACACAGATAAGAACTACAATACCTATTAAATAACCAGATTGAGCTGTACACTGGAATATGGGACACCTGGATATTAAATAGACTTATTATATTATTATTGCTACAAACTGGGCAATAGGCAGAGTCCCCCCTCCTGCCTACTCCTATATCCTTTGCAACATGATGTTTCCTCTGGAACCAAGCCTTTCAAGCTGGGCCGCATTCATGTCCATCCTGGGCCGCAGGTTGGACACCCCTGGTCTGTTCCATTAGTTTGTTGTCACCAATTGCTTTTACAGGTGAAAATATGTCATGTTACCATGCAGGTACTTAGGGACTCTTGAGACAAATCAGTCTAGAGTTTTGCATTTTCCCTGTTTCACTATTAATCTCACATCAGTTTAAGGCTCCCAGAAATGTATTTGGTTGTAGAGGTGGAAGCACCGAATAGATGGAATTATAATATCTCTATATAAGGTTACCACAATGTTTATTTAGTCTGTGACTGTTTTCACATATGAAATTGCAAATACTGAGCTGTATTTGGCCCTGTTCTGCAGAGTATTTCTCTTATATTATAATAATTAGACAGGACCACATATTTAAAATAACCTTAAAGCGAGATGCTCAAAATTATTTAAAAAACCATAACAAAAAAAGTCCCAAGCTTTACAGATAATAGATTCCATGCCTATACATCTTAAACTTTTCCTAGTATCTCTGCAGTGATTTGCAACTTTCCTAGAAACACCATTGTAAATAAGTTTTGTTTTTGTTTTCAGTATTTATAAGACTGCAAACTCAAAACATTTAGGCAATTTTGACATGCAATGAAAGAGAATAATGCAAAGTAGCTTCTGATATTATGTCATGTGCATAACATCATGCTTTATTTGAAGTTATCCCAATTTTAATATACAGTCATATGAAAAAGTTTGGGAACCCCTCTCAGCCTGCACAATCATTTACTCCACTTACAACAAAAAAGATAACCGTTGTATGTCTTTCATTTCCCAGGAACATCTGAGTATTGGGGTGTTTTCTGAATAAAGATTTTTAATGAAGCAGTATTCAGCTGTATGGAATTAAATTAAATGTGAAATCTGGCTGTGCTACAATTTGGGTACCCTTGTAATTTTGCTAATTGTATATAACTACTCAATACTGATTACTGGCAACACCAAATTTGTTTGATTAGATCGTTAAGCCTTGAACTCCATAGGCAGGTGTTTCCAATCATGATAAAAGGTATATAAGGTGGCCAATTGCAAGTAGTGTTTCTGTTTTCTATCCTCGGAAGAGTGACCGCATCGAATCCTGAAAGCAACTCTCAAAATATCTGAAAACAAAGATTGTTAGGTATAATGGTTTAGGGCAGTGATCCCCAACCAGTAGCTTGTGAGCAACATGTTGCTCTCCAACCCTTTGGATGTTGCTCCCAGTGGCCTCAAAGCAGGTGCTTATTTTTGAATTCCAGGCTTGGAGGCAAGTTTTAGTTGTATAAAAACCAGATGCACTGCCAAATAGAGTCTCCATGTAGGTTGAAAATGTACAAGGGGCTACCAAATGGCCAAATACTAGCACTTATTTGGCAACCCAAGAACATTTCTCATGCTTGTGGTGCTCCCCAACTACTTTTTCTTCTGAATGTTGCTCACGGGTTCAAAACGTTGGGGATCCCTGGTTTAAGAAATGGAAGGTCACAGACACAGCTGCTGTAAAATCCAGGTCTGACAGACCAAGTAAAATACAGGAGCATCATATGTGGATTATTATGAGTGGTTACGGACAACCCAAAGATCACCTCCAAAGAACTGCAAGAACATCTTGCTGCAGATAGTGTATCTTTACATCGTTCTACAATTCAGTGCAATTTGCACAAAAAACATCTGTATGGCAGGGTGACGAGAAAGAAGCCCTTTTCTGCATTCACATTCTGAATTCACAATCTGCTTGTTATATGCAAAAGCTCCTTTAGACAAGCCACAGTCATTTTGGAACAAAGTGCTTTGGACTGATGATCCAAAAATGTAGTTATAGGTCATAACCTATAACCTATAACTAGTTATAGGTCATAACCTATGTGTGAAAGAGTGTAGGGGTGTGTGTGTGCTGGGTTTTAATTTGGAGGGGGTTGAACTTGATGGACTTTGTCTTTTTTCAACCCAATTTAACTATGTAACTATAACAAAAAGCGCTTTGCATGGCAGAAGAAGAACAATGTTTTCCAAGAAAAGCATCTGCTACCCACTGTCAAATTTGGTGGAGGTTCCAAAATGTTGTGGGTCTGTGTGGCTAGTTCCGGGACTGGGGCCCTTGCTAAATTTGAGGGTTGGATGAATTCAACCCAATATCAACAAATTCTTCAGAATAATGTTCAAGCTTCAGTCACAAAGTTGAAGTTACACAGGGGTTGGATATTCCAACAAAACAATGACCCTAAACACACTTCAAAATGTACAAAGGCATTTATGCAGAGGGAGATGTACATTATTCTGGAACGGCCGTCTCAGTCCCGCGACTTGAATATCATGGAAAATGTATGGGAAGATTTGAAGCAGGCTGTCCATGCTTGGCAGCCATCAAATTTAACTGAACTGGAGAGGTTTTGTATGAACGAATGGTCATGAATAACACCATCCAGAATCCAGAAACTCATCAAAGGCTATAGGCGGTGTCTAGAGGCTGTTACATTTGCAAAAGGAAGCTCAACTAAGTATTGATGTGATACAGTATCTCTGTTTGGGTGCCCAAATTTATGCGCCTGTCTAATTTTGTTATGATACATATTGCATACTTTCTGTTAATTCAATAAACTTTATGCCACTGCTGAAATACTACTGTTTCCATAAGGCATGTTATATATTAAAGGACCAGTAACATCAAAAAATGAAATAGTTTTAAAGTAATAAAAATATAAAGCAGTGTTGCCCTGCACTGGTAAAACTGCAGTGTTTGCTTCAGAAACACTACTATTGTTTATACTGTATAAATAAGCTGTTGTGTAGCCATGGGGGCAGCCATTCAAAGGAGAAAAGGCTCAAGTTACACAGCAGATAGCAGATAAACTCTGTAAAACATGTTATCTGTTATCCATTACTTATCCTGTGCCATATAGCTGTTTTTCAATTTCCACCATTGCTACTTAGCAGCTTGTTTATATGAACTATAGTAGTGTTTCTAAAGCAAACACATCAGTTTTAACAGCGCAGGCCAAAACTACATGATATTTTCTTTACTTTAAAACACTTTCATTTTTTGGTGTTACTGTTCCTTTAAAAGGAAGTTGCTACTTTGAAAACTCAGCCAATGATGAACACCACTCAATATGCTGTTCAGTTTTCTGTACGTGATAAGAAATATTGTTGTACATGGATACACTATGGAACATTTCCACTTTATTTTGACCACAGGGTGACAACTTAAAAGCGATGAAAATGTTTTTTCTCTCAGAAGCTTCAATAGCTGTTCTTCAAGATTCTTTCTGGTGGATTTTTTGTCAACATTTTAAGGTAAATTGTTGCTAGTTAATATAATGAATATTATTTGTGTTATATACTAACGTCCTACAACAGCATGCTGTGTTGTACACAGGGTCAACCACAACAAAGACTCGTGCACACCACATAGTTAAATGTATTAAAATCTGGTAATGCTAAACAAAATTACATAAAGAAGAGCAGGAAAGGCACTATTGAACTGCAGCACTTACTTTTATAGGTCCAAGCATAGTTAAAGCATACTGTAATTTTGTCTAGACATGTATAAATATCACATAGCGGTTAGCAAAACTTCCATAAAGCGTTTGCTTTATGAAAGAAATGTAATTGTAGCATTTATCAACACAGGGCAAATTTACACCTGAAAACCAATCAAATATTTTCTTTCATTGTTCTTCCTGCAGCTGGCTAAAAAAAACTCAATTACTGGTCATATACAATTGTGCTCATAAGTTTACATACCCTGGCAGAAATTATTATTTCTTTTTGCTTGTAATTCGTGGGACTCCTGACAGACTCTTTCGTCTTTCATCCATTGCTGCACTGATGTTTTTTTGGATTCTAAGGGGAAAATGCAAAAGAATGGGCAAAGCAAAAGCATTGTCAAAGGATCTGTGAGAAAAGGCAGTTGAACTTTATGAAACAGGAAAGGGATATACAAAAATATCAAAGGAATTGAAGAATGGGCAACTTTACCATTTGAGAAGATAAAGAGCCTCATCCACAACTACCGCAAAAGATTTTAAGCTGTCATTGATGTTAAAGGGAGCAATACATGGTATTAAGAACTGGGGTATGCAAATTTTAGATCAGGTTCATTTGTGTAGTTTGTGTAGTGATTATGATTTAAAAAGAGTAAACATAGTTGTTTGACAAAAAATGGCTTCAGCCAACCTCTAACCATGTGTGAAAGAAAAGTTTTTGTGTTATCATTCATATACTCTGGTTAATAAATCATACATTTTGCCAGGGTTTGTAAACTTATGAGCACAACTGTAAGTGGCTTTTTATGTTGGTACTCTGTTACCAACATCATATAGTGTGTATTCTCTCATTGTTTTATGTAATACTACACTTCTTAGTAGCACACCCTGGCTCACTAAGCTGTATATACAGCTTCTGCCTCTGACAATTTCTTTAAGACCCAATTATCTCTGATTGTTTCCTAAATGGAAAACACAAAATGTTTTCCTACTCATGCACAACAAATCATTAACTCCATGAACTTTTCAAGCCAAAGACTATGGTGAATATCTCTACTGGATGACTTTTTTGTACAATGTATATGCAGTTGGCGTAGCCCCGGGCTCCAGTGTAAGAGCACTAAGACACATGGTATATCCTCCACTAGCGTTTTTAAGGCGATGAAGAAGACATGCAGTTCAGTCTGTCATTTACTTTAATGGAGTTCTCCTAACACCACTGGCAACAATGATAAAACTTTTAGCTGATAAAGAATACAGTCTAATTCACATGGATTGGAGGTCCATTTTGGCAACCAATTAACATTAATTTTATGAATATATCCTAGATTATCATAGTTCAGTATATTTGTCTTGGCACCATGAATACATCTTGAAGGACTTGTGTCTAACAACATACTGTTTTTTCCCCTAACAATATATTTTTTGTCTTAGCCTAATCATGAAGACCAAAACCATCTTTTTGACAGAATTTCGGCCAGTTTCACTGATCTTTTCTGGAGTGTTCCTCACAATGTCAAAGATTTTTTTTTCAATGTGAGTGTTGTCTTTATTTCTTTTTGATGAAACAGTTTATTAGTTTGTTAAATATTAGGATAGGCACACATTAACTTCTTTGTATGCACATTTTCCATATTCTTACTGGTTGGATTGATATTGTTTTTTATTAGTGGCTTTGTTTAGACAGGGAGACTATTGCCAAGTCATTTATTAAAAAATAGTAACCCCAAGAGACAAATGTTTAACATTATTTTAGCCTAATTAAATCTGCTTTTGATGACACTTTCCATAAAATGCAGCGTACACACCAGCGATATCAGGTTAATCTCTTTATAAACACAAGAGAAAGAAGTAAAAGCAGGACCACCTAGAAGTCTCTGACATCTGCAAGAAAAGAAAAAGAAGCAAATGTCTACTTTCAAAGAAATATAGTTCTTGAAACCGTGGGTTATTGGAGATAAAGTTAAATATTCTTAAAGATAGAATCTCTATAAAAAAAAGACTATAATGTTTCATAGCTTGCTGATTCTTATTTACACTGCAGTTTGATTAGGGCTGCTAACATGCATGTTCAGCAGCCAATGACCGTAAATATCTGGGGCCTCGTTAAGTAATGCCCCAGATGCAAGTGCTAGAGCACTAAAGCATGCTTAATCTTAAGGGAACAGTTCAGTGTAAAAAATAAAAACTGGGTAAATAGATAGTCTGTGAAAAATAAAAAAAATGTTTCTAATATAGTTAGCCAAAAATTAATGAATAAAGGCTGGAGTGACTGGATGTTTAAAATATCAGAACATAACTTCCTGCTTTTCAGCTCTCTAACTCTAGTTAGCAACCTGTATTGAAAAAAAAAACCCTCACCCCTCCCCTGTGTAGACCCCACTCCCTCGCCCCCCCCCCTGGGCAAATGCCCATAATTTTTAGCTTACCCTTCCTGCAGATTCGGACCATGGGAGTTCAAGGCAGCGATCTTCTTTCTTCTGTCTATTGCAGAAGTACACCAGCAGACCTGAACCATTGCGCATGTGCTGAAAACCCTGGTCTACTTCCGCAATAGCCCGAAGAAAGATGACGTCTTCCTTGAACTCTGGTGATCTGAATCTGCAGGAAGGGTAAGTAAAAAAGTAGGGGCATTTTCCCGGTGGGGGGGGGGGGAAGTAGGCTGGTCTGAGGAGGGAGGGTTTTTTTCACTACAGGTTGGATTCTCCTTTAAGGGGAAAAATAGAATATATACTTTTAGAAATGGCAGCTCTGTATTATTGGGTAGGTGCAGAGTTGAGGAGGGATATGAACCCTCCCTCAAGTGACCAGTTGCAAAGCAGGATGTAATATTCTGGCTATTATGTTAGATATCCTGCCACTCAAAGGCTGTCACCTCCCTGCATGGTAGCACTTCTTGGGATAAGTGTCTCCTTACAACAATTCTGCATTTTACTTTATTATACAGCAATTTACTACATTAATGTGTCAATTGGCCTAATACATACTTCAAGTCACTGTAAGAACATACATAAATTGTATGTTCCTAAAATTCCTTCAAGTGAGCTCTCATTCTACTATTTTGTGTATTATTTTCAGATTACTGTTTCATGAATCTGAAGGAATACAAGTAATTAAGTATGGTCCTACAAAAGCAGGGTCATATCCATTAAGTGGGGCAGTAGCTTTAGGACAGCAAGGTACAAATAATCAGGACAAATTGTTCTTACATTCTTGTGCTGTCTGTACTGTGTTAACCAACAAGACTGCTCGAACTCTGTGATTATTAAGATTACTGTTTAATAATTACATATGGGGTTCATCTGGTTTTAGCAGGGGTATGCTTCTGTGCCCATTTGTATTAAATTTAATTTCACTTTTATTTTGTTGCAGATCCCCAACCACTCTGATATTTAGGTGCAAACTCCTGACTGCACACAATCCATTATAATCAGAGAAATAATATCTTTATTCCAACAAATAGTTCTTTTAATCTGTCATCACAATATAGTTGTTTAGAATATCGAGAGGCAACACGCGGAGGCACATTTATCAAGGGTCGAATTTCAAATTCATGGTTTTTTTAACTCACATTAATTAGATTTTACTCGAAATTCGATTGGGGGACATTTATTTAAAAAAAAAATCAAATATGGCAACCTTAAAATGTAAATTTTCAATTGGACCCTTAATAAATATGCCCCATAGGATTGATTAATTTGTAGTATATATATATATATACACAGTAGTTTTAAAAGCTTATATTAGGTTGAAATGGGTAGGTTAATACTGAATGTACACTGAGAATTTAGTATTTATGCTGTTATATAAGAATGTAATTGTTTTTTATAGAAGGTTGCTATTTTTCATCATATTCAAAAGTAAAAGTGTTTTTGTTTTTTTTTGTTTCTAAATGTGTTAACTGTTCCAGTAACTAGAGTCAAATGTTTTGGCAGATATATCCAGACTGCCTCTCACAAGCAATATTTGCAGCATTTTATGAAGCATTTCCAGACTTTCTTGTACTTTTTAATGACAACTTTAAAAGTGAAATAATAGACTTAATTTTCCAATGGGTGTCTGGTAAGTATTATATTTATTTAATTTTCATAACTGTTTTGCTGTCTTTTTTTTTTTTTTTTTTT
>CM044435.1:97060773-97083544 GCA_024363595.1 Xenopus borealis | reverse complement strand
TTTTTTTTTTTTTTTTTTTTTTTTTTTTTACATGGTTTCATACATGTTCTGGGAGAAAAGTACACTCTTTAAAGGTTGAATAGGACTTTGTATAATGTGAATCTATATGGTGCCTTTTGAGCCTAAAACAAAGTATAAGACAACTCTTAAAATCCCCCTACTTTACTAGAATACCATCCCCTACCTTCTCTCGTGTTGCCCTTCCAATTACAAGAACCAACCCTACCTCACTTCCACCCCCATCATCATACCCTACTAACTGCGCAGGTTGCTTCTCTTCTATCCTCTACAAATGTATTGTTATTCCTACTTTTTTAAATTCATATTAATATTCAGGCTCACTTCTTTTCATATTCCAGTCTTGGTCTAATCAATGTATGGTCGCTAGCCACTATTAACAATCACTTTAATCAAATGAATCACAATTTTTAAAGTAATTTCCTTTTTCTTTGTAGTAATAAATCCGTACCTTGTATTTGATCCTAAGATATAATTACTCCTTTTTGGAGGCAAAAAATCCTATTGAGTTTATTTAATGTTTATATGATTTATATGATCACTTAATTATGGTGATCCAAATTATGGAAAAGATCCCTAATCTGGAGAAACCCAGGTCCCAAGCATTCTGGATACCATGTTCCATATACAAATCATTATATACAAAAAAATCAAATTGCAAAAAAAAATATTTTAAAAATCTGTTTGTTTGTGCTGACCCTATAAAATGCATTAAACTATTCCAATAAACACAGCTTCTTACTTCCATTAAATGTATGGTAAAATAGATCAATATATTATCACTTAATGCCCTAGAAATTACTACAACATTTTTTTATACATTCAATTTACACATTTGAAGAAAGTATTTGAATAAACATACAATAAATCTTACCTTGCTGATTATTAGAACTTCTGTGCCATGGTTTCAAGAGCAAACATAATAAAATCAGAAAGTTGATGGTTGAGAGGTTGAATTTAATATACTTGAATGGGCAATTCAAAAAATAAAAAATAGAATATATACTTTTAGAAAGGGCAGCTCCGTATTAGCCTGAGGTAAATTGGGTAGGTGCAGAATTGAGGAAGGATATGAAGTATTGTATCTTAGACTGGTAAAAAGAAAGGCACAGCCTTAGAGTATAGAACTTAAGGATAGAGAAAAATAAGGAGTAAATGTTGGACAGCATTGAAAAAGAATGGTGGGACTATGATTTGATTAAATAGTACAGACTGAAAAGATTATCATGTAAATTTAAGCATAAGCAAATAAATGTCTTTGTGTACTTCTCTTATTAGCATTAATTTAGTTAAGAATATAGTTCATTTAGTTAAGTATATTGCTATTAACAGATGGTTTCCTTTAATCCCCCCAAAAATATGCTAATTTTTCAAAACCCTGTTTGGTGCAATGAAAGCTTTTTATGTGTGCCCTGCAAAAATTCTGGATTAATAATTTAAATTTGGCTTTTAAAGTTACCAAGAGCGGCTTGCCTCATGGCCAAATCTTAACTATTTCTTTTTTAAATGAACAGTAGTTAATCAATTATTGTGGTCAAAGCTCTAAAGTTGTTAAATATGCTTTACTACTTAAAGATCTACAGCAACTTCAGTATTTTATGAGACAACTAGCTGAAATATTTCAGTTTTATATTTCAATGCTTTTCTCAATGGAGGAAATCGAACTTGCTCATTGAAAAAAAAAAACTGGAATATTGGCAGCTTCCACTGCATTCACATTTTCTTAATAGTGTAATAATTTGAAAATACCTGTAGCATATAATGTACCTTTATTTTTTTGATTACACAATGGTTTCACAAAAGTAATTACAGTATAAAAAAGGACTACAACCAATTGTGTTCATTTATTTTCCTCAGGAGTAAAACCTGTTCCTTGTTCTTGGGCAAAGTGGGATCTAAGCTTGCTGGAGAAGACAATTCAAAATGTGGATACAATACATAATAATTTAAGACAGAATGATGAAGTGTATACATCTCTCAAAATTGGTATGTATTAAATTGCTGTACCTACTGTATATAAACACTTAGGGGGTTATTAGGTTATTATTAGGTTATTTACTAATTATTTATCTCATATTTTTTATTAAACCAAGTTTGACCAAACCCCCATCCACAATTTTATCACAATAAACTTTTATTTTTATATGTTTGATTTATCAAAAATTGCAAAAAAAACACCAGGTCATATAGAAGCCATGGGAATATTGTCTAGCAACTTTATTTATTTTACCAGTTTACTAAAACAAATGAGATTTTCCACTTCATTGAAAAGGAATGGAACAATGTGATTTCCGTATTCATTTTTTTCAGCAAAGAAACACACGTGGGAAGTTTTTGTTGTGGTTTTTCTTAAATAAACATCACGTCTTTCCCCCCACAAACTTGAATTTTGATAAATCTGCCCCTAAATGTTTTAAGAACCTATGGGAAATGCTTTTGAATTAATGCATATTTTGTATTTCAAGTGCAAAAAGATGTTTTCCCTTGTGGAGTTTTGATTAAGAATAATATAAAGTACATGGATTCAGATATTTGTATTGTTCCCTGTGAGACGTTCATTGTTAGACTTGCCCCAGGCTTTCATTTTTGTCTGCCATCCAGTGTATGCTGGCAGCAATGCTGTGTACTAGACTTTCTGTCTGGTCATAGTCTTAAACAAAAAAAATCATAGCTGCCAGACTGTTTTGTTATTTTGTTCAAATTAAAAGCATATGAAACAAATACAGCCTAATACATTTTTATAAATAACATCAACTTAAATAACTTAAAACAATAACGTTTAGATATAACTAAAAATATATTTTAATGCTATAAACCATGGAAAAGAGCATGAATAATTTTAAGAAATATTGTCTAAGGCCATATGGCCTTAGTGGAATCACGCAAAATTTAGGTTATATTACTTATAAAACATACTTGTCAGAGAGCTGTTAATGTTAAAACTACATAATGATGCTCTGAGATGAAAAAAAAACACACTGTTTTTGTTTTAGATACTATGTTCTGAAATGTGTGTGTGTTTAAAGAGAGAGAGTGCACACAAAAATAGATTGGTGTGCACACTCAGAAATAGATTATAGCTGGATTTCCTAAAAATGCACAAATGTGGGGTCAGATTTTGTTATGATGTTACTCTTTGCCTTTATTCTTCCTATTTTAAATGTACTCTTTGTTCAAACAATGGTTACATCAATTTGTTCACTGTTAGCGCTATTTACCTTGCAGTCTTTTATAAGTTTCTAAAGACATGTACTAGAAACTATAGGAACCATCATTTTCATAAGATGCCCAGAAAAACTGTCAAGGTCCTAATTAAAGGATATAACACCCTCCTTTTGCAACATAGTCTTAGAACTTCTGGACATACAGACTCTTCATGTAGTGCGTGACATCTATTTGTTCACCCTGTAGGGTTGCCACCTGTCCGGTTTTGACCCAGACAGCCTGGTTTTTGGGAGGGTTTTCTGTGTCAATACTGGCTTCCCTTGTTTTCCTAATTTGGAATACAGGGCAGGATTCCCTAAGATTGATGAAACAATCGGTGATTGCCACATCATAGCCTCATCCATCGACCTGCCCTCATCATTTCATCAACATCATTGCCCGTCATGACATAATTTTCTCCCAAATCCCCCCCCCCCAAAGGAGTTATAGTGGCAACTTTGGGAAGAGTTGTTATTCATTGTTTTAGTGTCATAAGGTTGCACTTTCTCTAGTTAAAGTAAAAATAAGAAGTATCGCATGTAAAAACTGAGTTAACATAATTGTGCAATAAAAGTTTTGGACAGAAGTCACAATTTGGTTTTGGAAGCCAGCTCCTTACATTGGCAGTGCATTGTAGCTACCTTCACATGTACAGTATCTTTGTAATTCTAGACCAGGGGTGTGCAAACACCCCTGGTCTTGGTGATTTGGCTGGATTTAGTGAGGTGAAAATGTGTGGGCCAACCATTCATGGCTGAACACAGTTTGATCCAACGTGCTGAGCAAAAACACATGCCTCCCTGGAGTTTTAGCCTGAAATTCTATGAACCATTACTATTTAATTGGCATGCTACTGTTAATCAGTTGTGTGGGGCTATGGAGGGTACAATATATTTGCCCTTATCACCTCGTGTGTTGCCCTCTTTCATAATTAATTTGGAAAAACAATACTGAAGGCAAATTATTATATCTGAAGCACTGCAATCTAGGTTGAGACCAATGCAGTTTTACGGGCAGATTTATCAAATTCACATGAATGATTTGAAATTCGATCGAATTTTCAAAAAGATTCAAATTTGAATTTTCGAATGTTTTTGAAGGCCACGTCTACCATTGAAATTTGAAAATTGATCGAATCAAATGATTAGAATAATTTGAATAAAATTCTATTTGAATATTCAACAGTCGAATTACTTGCCCTTTAAATTTTTATTCGATTGTCTATTTCACCAGATTAAACCTGCCATATTTTTGATCGAATAAAAAAAAAATTATATTCGATCGTCCGATAATTCGAATTGCGGTAAAATCCTTCGAATTAGTTTTTTAATTCCCTTTAAATCCGATGGTCGAATTCGAGGGTTTTTGAACCCTCGAATTCGACCCTTCATAAATTTGCCGCCTAATCTGGCATTTTATCTTAACACTAAAGAAAAAAACCAGGCAAAATGTTATGCAAAATGTCCCCTTTAAATAGACTTATTATTATTACTAACTGGGCAATGGGCAAAGTCACCCCTCCTATTATATCCTTTGCGACAAGACGTTTCCTCAGGAACCAAGCATTTCAAGCTGGCCACATTCATATCCATCCTAGGCCGCATGAGGCCCTTGGGCCACAGTTTGGACACCCCTGTGCTAGACCTTTGTCTTTGGATGCAACTGTAGTTTACCTGAATTTTTTTATTGTCCCTGTAAGTTAGAAGTTTCTTATAATAATTTCAGTTTTTATTCACTCTCTTGCCACCTATGGAAAGAATACAGTAGGCTTTAGCGGAATAAAGGGGGTGTTTAAAAAGGAAGAAAATGTAGTATCGGAAAAGCCTTTATTAAGTTAGTTTTGCAATAGATTGATGCTATTGTAGACCAAACTACACAGAGACAAGTGAGTAATGTATTTGCAGTACTGTTGCTTTAAATATGAGCAGCATTAGGCATTCTTAGTACTGGGGAGTAAAAACAAGTGGTGGTATAACCTCATCCCACAAATACATTTTTTATTGGAATGCCATAGTCACAAACGTAAAAAAAATATTGTTTTTATTATAATATAGTGTGCATACAGTTTCTTCAATAAGGAATTTCTTAATGTACCATTCAATGTTTACATGCAGGATTGCCTTGAAGATCTGACCTCATTCCAGCAGCCTCAAACTCCAACATGTTCAGATAACACTATTATCTGCTCTAGGAAAAAATATAGCAGCCTTAATTGACAAGCAGATTTTATTTATTTATTTATTTTTTAAATGATCAGATAATCAAGTCAATCCTCCTTCTTTGGGGTTATATAATTTAACAAAAATAATACCCCTGGATTATTATTGAGATATATTTGTACAACTCTTCAGACTTTTACAACCTGCACTTCTCATTCTGTGGATATTTTTTTAGGATTTTGATTCTTGATTCTTTTTTGACCACAGTCTTTTGAAATACTCAAGTCCAGCTTGTTTGTTTCAGTAGTAGATCCAGCTTATATGTGTGTCCTTTTCCACATTTTTATTATCATTATTATTAATATTAATAAAATAAAAATCTGCTGGAACCAGTATCTGTGTTATGGTTATGACAGTGGAAGGAAGTGGGATCCTTTGTGTTCCTTTTTGGATTTTTTTCCTTTCATAGGTGAACCTTTGCTGTTCAAGGCAACAAACATTTCTTTCCCATTATTTGTCCACTTTGCTGATGCATATGTGTTATATTTGTTCTCTTGGATTAATTCTCTAAAATTACATTCTTCATTGCATGATTTCTGGAAAGAAAAAGAGAGCAGTGTTCATTTTTAGTTTAGTTACCCCCTTCCGTTATAGTTGTTTTTGGTATTTTAAAAGTAATTCACAAAATGGCAAACATATCAAGTTAAAGTATACAAAGTTACCTAGTCTACAGCTTTCAACTCTGCTTATACAATAATACAAATTCAAACCCTGCATTAGTCACTAGGGATGCACCGAATCCACTATTTTGGATTCGGCCGAACCCCCCAACCCATTGCTAAAGATTTGACGGAACCGAATCCGAACTCTAATTTGCATATGCAAATTAGCAAGTGGAAGGGTAAAAGTGTGTTCGGCAAAAAAAAGCAAAACATTTTTTTACTTCCTTACTTTTTGCATTTGGTTCGGCCAGGCACAAGGATTCGGCCGAATCCTACTGAAAATGGTTGAATATCAAACCGAATCCTGGATTCGGTACACCCCTATTAGTCACTAATACTAAATTTAGGTAAAATTGTCAAAGAAAAGAAAATTACTCTTTATTTTCCTATTTGTTTAGTGGTTGCAGTGCTTTCATAAAAGTATACAGGTGTAAGATCTATTATCCATAAGTCTGCTAAAAATAAACATAATAAGAATATTTTCCCACCAATATGAATTCATATAGCTAGTTAGGATTGAGTAAAGGTTACTGTTTTATTACTTCAGAGAAAAAAGATATTTTTAAAAAATCTGAATTATTTGCTTAAAGTGAATGCTATGGGAGATAACCATCCCATAAATTAGAGATTTTCTGGAAAATGGGTTTCCAGAATAAGTAATCTCATACCTGTATATTTCTATAATATGTATAACAACCTTTCAGCTTTGATTAACTTTCAAAGCTGCGTTGGGTATACTCTGGCATTGCCTAATTATGGGATTCTGTTTAGAATATTTTTCTCTAGCCATCATTGCACATATAATGAAAGAAACAACTCCCAGGAGACTAGCGAGAGGTATATAAAGGAAATACTGCTCTCATAGAATTCCGATGAGAGGGGAATTGGGTAACTACATAAAATAATTAGAGGAATATAAAACAAACAAGATATAAAATGTTAAATGTTCCGTATTTTAATTAAAACATTAAATTTTACCTTAACTAGGTTTATTCCCCTTGAACCCCTTTTGACTATTCAAGATAGTTGAAAGGATAAGTAAGCCTTTTTATTTTAAAATTCTAAGCAGCCACTAAAATGATATACTGCTCTCACTTCATTGACTTGGATGACCTTTCTAAGGTAGAAGCTAAACATGAAGCTCTAGCATGAAATTCTTCCTCTTTAGTATACTGAGCCTTTGACCAGCTTTCTATTCAAAAGAGGACAGCTCACTATACTAAAGGGGATGGAGCTTCATAATAAAGTTGCTGATTTTTGCATAATGGTTCAACATCTTTCCTCATTGTAGGAAAGAGGTATGTCATTTGGAGAGCTTTTAAGTCTTTTTTGGGATTTTAAAACAAACAGCTTGCATTTTATTAAATACTGTGTAATGTTAACCTTTAAAAAACAGAAAATAAAGACAAAAATAATTTTTGTTGGCTGAGATTTAAACCTGAATGTAAAATGTATGAAATACTGTTAAAATTTTAAAGGAGAAGCAAAAGTCAGTGAGACCTGGGCCAGTGCTCCGGTTTGCTGAAAATTGCACAAGTTTACTTCTGTAGGTAAACCAAGTTGCAATCTACTTATGCTTCTCTATTCTTCTTTGTGGCCCTGGATGGGGGTCATATGCACAGTATAAAGAAAAGCAGGTTTTTCACTATACTGCTCATGCAGAAGATGATCGCGTGGTAATTCTACAGTAGTACCCCAGGCAGCTTATATAAAAGCAGGAGCACTGGGTCAGATTTGTGATCTTTATCCAGCTTCCATATTTTATAGTCAAATAACAACTGGTTTCTTCAAAGGTTTAACTTTTAGAACTTTTTTTTATTGATTCTACATGTAGATTTAAAGACCTTTTCAATTGGTTTTTATGATTTTTAAATAAACTTTGAAAAGTGCATCTAAGGCCTTGCTAGTAACCTAGCAATGTTCCCGCCAAGCAGACGGCGCCCTAGCAAAATGTTAAAGGAGAACTAAATTATGAACCAAATATGGGTAGAAATACTGTATTTTATATACTGAATTTTCTACCATAGCTTAAAGTGTCAAAGTCTCTAATACAGTAATGATTAATGCACATGGGATCACCATTTTGGATTTTGTCAGGAGTGTTCCTAACACTCGCATGCTCAGTGTGGTTGAGAAGGTGAAGCTGTTGCAGAAAATTAGGTTTACATGCCATAGAAGCTGATGCTACTTGACTGATTAAATTCTGATGCAAATTGCAATTATTTCCGAGCTATCAAATAATATCAATCTGAATCAATTACTAATCAACACTGTATTGTGACTTTTATGTTTATATATATATATATATATATATGTATGTATACTATACAGCATATTGAGAGTTGTTCTGTAAACTCAGGTAACTGACATCAGCACAGATCTTGTGTTGTGAACCAGCAGAATAGAAAATGGGGAGCTACTAGAAGTGTTTTGGATTCACAGTGATTCATGTAGCCACCTTGGGCTGGAACAGGACCTCAAAACATAATGTGCAGTTATTACAGCCTACTTTTTTGTTAAGTTTTAATTCACCTTTAAACCACCCTTCTCATTGATGCTGTGTTCACTACCAACGTAAGGGTGATCTCACCATATTTTATAGGGCATAGGCTAGTAGATTTGGTGCATGCAACACACCTTTTAAATCCGTTTGGCAACACACACATCACACTGGCAAACATTGTAGTTGTTTGGTAGGTCTCCAGTCTAGCTTGCATAAGTGGAGGGAACATTTGGGGTTATTAGATAGCTTTAAGAAGGGGTTGGATGGCATTTAAGCAAATGAGGGAATACAGGGTTATGGGATATAGCTCATAGTACAAGTTGATTCAGGGCCTAGTCCGATTGCCATCTTGGAGTCAGGAAGGAATATTTCCCACTCTGAGGCAAATTGGAGAGGCTTCAGATGGGTTTGTTTTTTTTTGCCTTCCTCTGGATCAACTAGCAGTTAGGCAGGTTAAAAACGGTTGAACTTGTTGGATGTGAGTCTTTTTTTCAACCTAACTTACTTTGTTACTATGTTACTTTTCAAAGTAATTTATTGAAATAAATAAGTGAAAACCTAATGGGAAGATGTGCTTATTTTAATATGTAGAGTTTATTTAATGTTAATGCTAAATAGTAAATGGATTCAGACTTTTTTCAGTTTTGCTAGACAGATTATATATTATGTAAAAAGTCATGTTAAATGTATAATTAAATGGACACCAAGGAATTACATTGAAATTTATGCTGCCCTCCTGATTGTACACATCTCAATCAAAGAGTAAATGCAGTTTTTTTTTTTTAAATGTTGCAAGTGTCTGTTTAGATTTGAATGACTAAGTTTCTGACTTCATTACCTATCCATTATTTTCTGTTCCAACAAAATGAAGCACAGCAGTATAAATTTTGTGTATAAAAAAGTATGTATTACGTAAATTGGCCAAGGGCTCATGATATCGCAAGCTGATGTGGGAATTAAATCCAGGCCTCCCTAGAATATATATATTCAAGTCACCATTCACGAAATGCACTATTTGTATTTTAATTCCATTAGTCTTCAAAAAAAAAAAAAAAAATCAAACATGTTTCTACTTAAAATTACATCATGAATTTCAAATATATATCTTTCAAGGGCAAGCAGATGTAAGAAAATATTACCTTTCCGTAAAGCCTTCCAGATTTATTCATAGCTAAAAAATATTCACTTTCGATGCATTTGATTGCCACGATTCCAACTGCCACTGTTCTTATTTCCAAGATACCTGCATGGAAATAGATTTACATTTTTAAATTGTCACACCAAGATTTGTTGTTAATTGGGGGGTAGGGTGTTCAGAGCTGTGCTCCAGCACAGGCGCAGTTGTTCTGAACTAGAAATTTGCTCCAACTGTGCATGCGCAGAAACGCCTCTCTGATTCTGAAGATTACCGAAGAAAAGAACATGGCTGCTGTGAACGCCTATGGACAGAATCTGCGCAGATGGCGAAGTAAAAAGTTAGGAGCATTTTCCCAGGGTAGTAAGTAGACTGGGGGGGGGGAGGGTCTATAGAGGGTTGGGATATAGGTTTTTTTTTTAACGTTTGGATTGAATTCTTTAAAAATGGCATCTATGGGAGATGGCCTTTCTATAATTTGTGGGTTTCTGGATAATGGGTTTCCGAATAACAGATCTCATACCTGTGATAATTTTTTTTGTGATTTTTGTACTATGTTGTAAGAAAGGTAGCATTTCAATCTCAAGGTGTGCTTCTTAGACAACTATTACTAAATACAGCCTTGTTTGAGGTGGTTGCTAAAAGTCATACAGAAATCTCACTTTCGAGTTGTCCACCTTGCTTTTTTCCCCAGAGGTCCAAATTAGCATTTTTTCAGGCATGTTATGTGTTAGCGTGACTCTACATGATTCAAAGTACAGTGCAATTCCACAAAGTAGTTGTACACTAAGAACATATGATGGTTTGCTCCCACCTGCTTCCCCCTAGCAACTTATGTAATATTTGCTTTCAAGCATCATACTATTCAATGCCACTTGCTGGTGTGTGGTCTTGGGTTACTTAAACTGTTACATACTTTACCTCAAGCATTATGTATGGTTGTACAGTGGTACTTCACTTACCAGTTGTTCCCTTGAATGCTGTAATGAAGGGTTGTTTCACACTATACTTCATATGGTTAATAAAAGTTCAGGGCACAGTGCAGTTGCAATGCAGTTGAAGTTCCCTTTTAAATGTGCCAAATAGAATATGCAAAGAATACTGCATTTGAGTTTATGTAAAGATAAGTTCTTAGAAAAAAATATTCTACCAGTAACACCTACAAAACTGCAGATACCTTAAATGTGTAACCTGAAGCAAAGCAGACCACTGTGATTGTACTGGCTTTTATGAAGAAGCAGCATCTGTTTGACCTTTGGGGATCGGAAACTGATAGGCTTTACACTGATTTATACATGTGTTGATAGATGTTATTAGTTTGCTTTTCTGTGTTCTTTTTACTGTTCCTGTTTTAAAATGTTGTTTTGTACAAATATTTATTATGCAAGATGTCCCAAGTGAGGGCTTTTAGCTAAATGTATTACGTTACAACATCAAACATGTGAAAACAGTATTACAGTATTCCACTGCCTTTTGTATACTCCTTTATTCAGTATGCGTGTTAAGGTTTTGTAAATTGTAGGTTCAGCATTCTTGATTTTAATGCACTTGATGAAAACTGTATCCTAAAGACAAACCACACATTCCTACAATCAGAATTCAGCATGGAGTATTGGTACTTTTTTGTTTACAATCTAGCAATCTTCATTTTTGCTGTTTTTTGTTTAGTAGATAAAACATAATGATACAATTGATATACTGAAGTGAGTCAGCGACTCACTTTATTGTATCCAGTTTACTTATGTAAAAAAACACCCTCGTAGTTACTGAGTACTAGTACTGTGTGAGGTATTGGTATAATCCTAATAGAAGATGGGTATATAAAAGTTTGCATTAGCCTGCAAATCATTGAACCAAATCCTGTATCATTTATGCTTTGGGAATTTAAATTTCATACCATTAAATTATGTGTGGATTTACAAGATGGTGTTGCCATTAAAGGACAAGGAAACCCTAAAAATGAATAGGACTAAAAATGCCATGTTTTATATACCGAACTTATTGCACTAGCCCAAAGTTTCAGCTTCTCAATAGCAGCAATGATACAGGACTTCAAACTTGTCACAGGGGGTCACCATCTTGGAAAGTGTATGTGACACTCACATGCTCAGTGGGCTCTGAGCAGCTGTTGAGAAGCTAAGCTTAGGGGTCGTCACAAATGATTAAGCAGAACATGAGGTTAGCCTGTCAGACAAGCTGATGCTACAGGGCTGATTATTAAATTCTGATGCTAGTTGCACTGGTTTCTGTGCTGTCATGTAGTAATTATCCATATTGATTACTAATCAGCCTTATACTGTGACAGTTATATTCCATGTGTACTGTATGTTTTGAGTCAGTCCCTAAGCTCAGTAACTGACACAGAGCATTTGCAGTGAATCAGCAGAAAAGAAAATGGGGAGCTACTGGGGCACCTTTGGGACACATATCTTTACTGCTAAAGGGCTGTGGTTGCCTATAGTTTAACTTTCCGTGTCCTTTAAAAGACATGTAAACCCCTCAAACAAAAATTTAATCACTGAAGAAATCTCTAAATACTTGCCATTCTGGTTGTTCAAAGGTTAATAATAAGGCTTAATCACTTAGGATTCCTTCTGCTCCTCTAACCAACTGACTACTGAGCATGCTGAGTTCTTCTCAACTCGGCTTAATAAACACACCCTCCAGTCTAGCAGCCAATGAAGAGATGTCATTGCTAGTTCCCATGGAAACTCTGCTCTAGCTATCTGCTTCTATTTTAAAAAACCCCGTCTCCTTAGCTCAGCATAATCATTACAATGATCAATCCAAGCAGGACTTGATCATAGTATACTGTGCCTGTGTTAGCGTGTATTGTTCAATTGTGTGAACTTTACATCACATATGTGCTGGTTGCAGATATAAATGCACTGATGATATGTCAGAGGGAAATTGGCCCCCGGGTGAAAGTTGCTATTTGTTTTTGGGAAATGTAAGGACACTGGCAAACGGAGGGGATGTATGCAGTACAAATAATGCCATTTGGGTGGGGGAGATGTGCCCAATTTATATAGATGGTAGGAAAATATAGGCTTTACATGTCCTTTATACCTCTCATGTCTTGATTGACAGAAAGAGGAATGTAGTGCAACTAAGGGTGCGTACAATAATGCCACTGGCAAATTTAGCCCCTTGTGCTACATTTATTGCCAGTAGGGCTCATTCACAAACTTGGGTGTACATTTGCTCCTGTGCAAAAAAGAAAATTTTATATATGCTTCATCATACTAAAATAAGACATTTTCTACATATAATTAGACATTCTCACCTGTTTCTGAAATAATCAAGTTACTCTTCTCCTCTCAGCATTTGTTTCTCTTCATTCTCTCTTCATGCAGTAATTGGGAGTCTGATTTTGAGTGACAGTTACAGTAAGTCTTATACAGCCTTTGGTGGGACTTGTTTTGTCTAGAATAGTGATCCCCAACCAGTAGTGGTTTTTGAATTTTGGGTTTGGAGGCAAGTTTTAGTTGCATATAAACCAGGTGTACTGCCAAATAGAGACTCCTGTACAGAGACTCTTGTAGACTGCCAGTCCACATAGGAGCTTCCAAATAGCCAATCACAGCCCATAACTGGAACTCGCAAGAGTTTTTTGCATGCTTGTGTCGTTCTCCAACTTATTTTACATTTGCATGTGGCTCACAAGCAAAAAAGGTTGGGGATCCTGGGTCTAGAAGATGTATTAGAGCTCACTCTTTTAAAATAATCAGTAATCTTGTTACCCTACATGCAGAGCTTGTGCTAAAGTCAGTTATTTTGTTTCATATTCTTTGTTCTGGAGGAAAGGGAGCCTCTGTAATAGGTATATTGGATTGAACTGTCAATGAAAATCTGACACCCAACTCCTGCACAAAGACAGAATGAAGAGAAACAGATGCTCAGAGAGAGAAAGTGAAGATCAACTGTACAGAATTTTGAATTGATCATATGATGAAGATTATGTTAAATTTTTATTTTTGCAATATTTCTCCTTTAACAATAACAGATGTTTTTGCATGTTAGTAAATTATTCAAATTTAAAGGCAGTGTGCAGAGTTTCTAGTGTGTGCACGCAGGTGCAGTTTAATAATCCTGTATGCTAAAAAACATATACATGTACACACATATATAAGCCTAATCATCTGCTTCTTAAAAAATACAAGTGTAGAGCTGCACAAATTAGATGTCAACACAACAACTAACTAAAGGTATGCAATGATAACCATGGAAGGTGCAGATCTCTCTCTCAGGCCTGTGCTTTGGTAGGATATTTTTATCAACTCCATCAAAACAATTAGAATTAGAATGTGTCAGGAGTTCATTGGTCCCTCTTTTTAGTATTATATTTTTAGAAATTTAAAGGGGTGGTTCACCTTCAAGTTAACTTTTAGTATATTGTAGAAGGGCCAGTTCTAAGAAACTTTTCAATTGGTCTTCATTATTTATTTTTCATAGTTTTTTTTTAATTATTTGCAGTTTTCTTCTGTTTCTTTGCAGCTTTCAAATGGGGGTCACTGACACCATCTAAAAACAAATGCTCTGTAAGGCTTCAAATGTATTGTTATTGCCACTTTTTATTACTTATCATTATATTCAGTCCCTCTCGTATTCATATTCCAGTCTCTTATTCAAATCAATGCAGGGTTGCTAGGGTAATTTGTACCCTAGAAACCAAATTGCTGACACTGCAAACTGGAGAGCTGCTGAATAAAAAGCTAAATAAATAAAAAACCATAAACAATAAAAAATGAAAACCAATTGCAAATTGTCTCAGAATATCACTCTCTACATTATACTAAAAGTTAACTCAAAGGTGAACAACCCCTTTAATGCAAATATGATTAAAGAGCATGCTTTTCTAGAAAGCTTTTGGGACATTTTTAAACGGAGTATATTTAAAATATGTATAACCGAGGTAAGGATAATCATAATTCACAACTCCGATCAATCGTTGGTGCAGTTGCCAACATCAAATATGTAGCAATATGTTTTGATCAGTTGACTACAAAAAAGCAGAGATTTAATAGGTTGCTCTTGGTAAGTAGTGCTCTGTTGCAATTTATCACTTACAGTATGTTAGTAAATTTGTCCATGCCAATTAATTATATATTTCAAACATATAAAAAGATAAATTGTGCATGAAAATTGAGAAATATATTGTGTGATATATGTATTGTGTACTTTGCACATACAACTATGATATATGTGTAATGTCCCATTGTAGCAACAGGTTTCAGTTCTATAAATGAGGGCTGTTTTAATAAAATTTTAATTGATTTTCCCAATCAAATTTGAGTAAAATTTTCAGCATTTTTCTGCTAGTGCAATGATTTTATTCCATGAAAAGAATGGAAAAGTATTCTATTTTGCTAGTCCCAAAGAGTCCTCACGAAGAGTTTCAGAAAACAAAGGGTATAAGGGAACATTATCACAGCAGATATTTTCTTTGTCTTTGCTTGGGAGATTAAAGACCACATGTTTAGTTATCCTACATGTATATCCCAGGAGTCTTTAGTTATATTAAATATTTGGATGTTTTATTATCAACAAATGAATGTTTTTGATTTCTTTGCGCTCTGGCTGTGACAGAATGTAGCCATCTTTGCTGTTTGTTACAATTATACCACATGAGTGAAAGACCATTATCTAACATTTACACCTCAGGCATGATTCCATTCATTCCAACGCAGTTGGTAACATAAAGTTACAGTATTTTATGTAACACACTTATTGATTTAGACCAATAGCATTCCAAGCATGGCCTAACTGGAGTATACAGTTTTAGGTAACCTTCACAAAAAAGGTAGAACCAAAATATCTGGAATTTAGCGTTGTTTTAAAAAGACATAGTTGTTTGAACCTTCTGTTATGGTTTCTGAATCCCTTTAGTTTCTCCTTTTTCAGTTTCATAGAAAAGGAGATCATTTTTAGATGATTAAGAACATGGAACAAGGGGTCTACTTGAGCTCCACCAAATTATCTAGTGAGCCTCACAACAATTATAGCTGGCCTCTTAGAGCAAGGGCACATTAAGCATATTCTATGTGTTTCTCCTCTGAAAAAATACTGTTGAATCTTAATAAACATGACTAATTATGCAATGTAGAGTATCCATTCGAAACAGGTGATGTCACCTGTAAAGATACAGTACATGTATAAAGGTTCCAGTACTGTAACTGAATTCAAAACTATAACACAGCTAGTAACACAAAAGCTGCCTCACTCCGTGGCCAGATTGACTGAAACATCCATAGTTTTTTTGTATTTTTTTTCAATTTATATTACTTCTTACCAACATTAAGGAGCAGATTTATCAAAATGTCAGTTTAGAGATTAATAAATAATACTCACCCATGTTTTATTCATTCTTATGGGATTTTTAGAATTTTATTTATCAATAGGTGAAATTTAGATAAATATGTTTCTTACAACCCAATAAGAATGAATACAACGTGGGTGAGTTTTCATTTATTAAGCTCTAAACGCAAATGTTGATAAATCTGTTCCTTAATGTTGGTAAGAGCTAATACAAATAAAAAATCTATGGATTTTTCAGTCTTAAACTGGTAACATTTTGCTAAATCTGCCCCTTAAGGTGGCCATACACGGGCAGATAAAGCTGCCAATATAGGTCCTTTAGACCAATTTGGGAGCTTCAGACAGTCTTCCCGATCAATATCTGTTCACAATATCGATCGGGAAGGTTTAATTTTTTGGACGACCGACTCGTTGGAGCCCAATGATTCCTGTTGTAATCCGAATGTTCGGATTACCCCGATATAGCCCTGCCATTAGTGGGCACATCGGGGAAAGATCCACTCTTTTGCCGATGTCGCCAAAACGAGTGAATGTTATAGTGTATGGCCAGCTTAAGACTCAGAAGCAACAAAGATTAAATTTTAACATATCTAAACACAAGTAAGCAAATATCCCTGTGATCCCAGATTTAATGAGACTAGACAAATATTCACTATAAAATTCTACTGATACATTTTACTTACAATTCTACTTTCTTTTTGGAAAGCATCTGCCACCCCCAAACTAATAAGGCAGCTTTGCAATTAGCAGAACAGTGAAGCCCAAACTTTTATTTTGAAAAAACATTAAACTAAAGTGGACTGTAACTTTTACCAGTGCTTCTCAAATTGTGTTTTTAATTAGGCTAAGCCAAAAAAATACCCAGTTGCATAATTAAGAATATTATGAACCCTGATACAAAATTAGCACTGCCCACCCCATCCCTTCGGCCTGCATGCCAAAAAACAAATTGCCACAACACTGCAGGTCTCACAACAGGCCGTGTTGGGAATGTGGCCAGGTACTGTAGCATCCCCCTCCTCCCATGCTAATTAGCAACTGCAAACAGCCAGAAATGCATTTTGAAAAAAAAATTGTCAGTTACTAACAACATTCTAGTGCAGTCCCCCAAATACCCTTTTGATTTTCACAGGCCATTTCTGAAGTGATCAAAATGTCTTTTCCTGCTGGCACCGATTTCCCTTCACTTAGGCTAACTGCATTTTTCCTGTAATGCCATAGAGCACTTTGAAAGCGTTAAAGAGTGTTTTTGCCACTCTCAGCACCAGGTGGAATTCAAAGAGACAGAGAGCCATATATATTTTATAGACTACGGAATAGGACTACAATTACTACCCCACACTTCTCTCCATCAGTACATAGGTTCCTCATATCGGGGATGGTTAATTCCTTATATCACCTACACACATGCATACAATAAATGAACATAAGCTGAAAATAATTATGGTATAAATGTCAAGGTTATTTACACAAAAAGTACACATACACAATACTAAGGAATTGTATTTTTTACATTTGTATAAATAACCTTCTCTTTATTCCTGAAGAAGAAAAACAGGTAAACAAACTCAGTACGAACCACAGGGTACTTATGTTTGTCTAACCTCATCTCACCTTAAATGTGGAAACATACAATTAACAAATGATTATATATATACACTGAACAATCAGGTAATTTATCTCCCTACCATAAGAGGTAATGATGTGGTAGCTCAGTGACGCATGTAATTGAACTTACCAGTCTGAGAGCTAAGATTCAGATCTTCAGTCTACCAATGACTTATTTATACATTCACTTTATATTACTCTGCAGGCAGGTGTGAGCAGGAGCTTTTGTTATACCTCTGAAGAACACCTATGTATTACAGTGTTACATTTCAGTAAAGATAATAGCAAAGTTTTTTAGTGGTCCATTAAATGCAAACCCCTGTTATTAAAATGTCTTACCCATACCGCAATATTAAATGTTTTGATTATTGCATTTCAATTGAACAAGTGTAAATATAGAAGTCAATTCCCTTGCACAATTTCTCTTTTGCCATACTGAGTGGACTTGGCGACCCACACATGTTTTATGTTGGCTATGTCAGCAGAAAGTAGTATGCTTCTTGATTAGTCCTTTGTGTACAGTAGTTTGCAGATTATCTGACCATCTATAGGTGCAGATTCCAAGTCACTACAATCCATTCCATTTTTATTAAACATTGCAAAAACAATGTCAGTCCTGACTGAAATTATCCTACTTCTGATTATGAGTTTTTAGCACCAAACAATATACATCTGTTGCATACACATGATGTTTTAACAAGAATGTTTTAACACCAAACATTAACCAAACTGTGACCACAGTGTGCTAGCTGAAACATGCAAAATGGTAAAAAAAATTCAAAAGTAAAAAGGTCATTGTAAGATTTTTCTGCACTTCTAATCCATTGTCCAGCACAAATTTTTTAGCTTTATTGGCCTGCTTCATGGTAAAGACAAACTAAATATGTGATCATAAATATGGGGAAGGGGCAACAATGTGACCACCCCTTATTTAGAGATTAAAAGCATCAAGTTACACAATGCTTATTTAGTGAAGCATACGCAGAAAGATTTCCATTTTCTTGGAAGTGCTGCACACTGGGCAGGCAGCAGAATGTTGATATTTGGGTGTCCCTTCCATACCCTTGTTCTGCATGTCATTTAGGATACACAAAGCAGGAACGTCAACACTGCTCTGTGTTTTGCACTGGACTATGAAGCTGGGCCATGCTCATGCCCAATAACTGCTGTATAGCTGCAAATGGGTTGAGAAAACATTGTATTGTCTGAAATTTCTTCAGATAGAAAGAGAATGCATTTATACATAGCCTACTGCAATTTGTAAATTTGTTTCACTACAATCTTTGAAAGCTGTATGTACTCAAACATCCCCACTGATTATATTGGCAGACGTACTATATCTAATTTCTGGCATGATTACTCTCTATTTGCACTGTTTTAGAAGAGCATGCTAGTACATCTCAGCTTATTCTTGTGTATTCGATGTGTGATTTCCCAAGTTTGTCAAAAAGTTATATCTATAGCCAGTAGCCTCTTTTTATTGATACCATTCATTGGTATTCACTGGAGGGTTGTTATTTTTATGCTTATAGTTTCAATGTTACAGTACCTTAATTCGTATTGGAAAGAGATGCTTATCATATCTTTTCAGTTGTGCAAATAGATTACATCATAGTTTGTTTTAATAGAGAGACATTTATGCACAGTAAAAAGTGGAAGTAATGTATCCTGGAAAGTTTGTGCATTCCGTTTATATCGCAAATCTCTTTAATCAAATGCAAGTTCCCTACATAACTTAATGCAAGCGGAAACCGCTAATTACCTTTGTTTATTATTTGCCAGCCAAATGTGTTATGCTGAATTAACTTTGTATTGTATTTAAACATTGTATACAAAGTACTAACAGAGAACATGGAGAATTAGACATTTTTACCTTCCTGACTCATCTCATGTGGGAATATATCTTTTACAAATGGATTCTTTAAAATGTGTTTAGTCAGTAATTTAAATTGTTCTGATAACGATTATATAGTAATTGTGTGCAAGTTTCAAACTTGAAATGCAAAAAAAAGCAAGCAAGCTAAAAACAACAACAAAAAGTTGAGCATGTGTTAATACTTCTGTTATTGTCCTTTTCATTGTCAATCTAAATTATACTAAATGTGTTTCAGAATAGTCCCCACAAAGGCTTTATTTACAAAGCAAAATAAATCATACATTAAGGTGCAGGTTTACAATCTATAAGATTTTTCTATGAGCTGCAACAATAGATGCAGATTTACAAATAGCTTTTTGTATTACTATGAAAATATGGCAAAGAGAAAAACAAAACATGTTCCAATGGGTTTTGTCTCCCACAGAGGTGAATAGCTTTTAAATGTATGCAATACTTGTTCTTTTCCAGGGACTTCCAAATCAATCAAGTGCTACAGTTCAACTGTAATCCACATTCTAATCCACTGCAAAAATATTGAAAACATGTTTGCAGAGTTTAAAAGTCCTTATTCTTTACAAAAAATGTTATCTGAGGGCTAAGGCATGTGCAGATCAGTGTCCCCAAGCTCTGAACACGTACAGTAATCTTTAAATCTTTCTTTTATAGTGATGATGTTGTGACTATTGCGACTATTGCGACTGATGATGCAACTGACATTTATAAGTGTGATCAAATTTTAACAGCTGGTGGTCCCTAAGGCCCATATTTTGATAAACCTGCTCTTAAATTTTAGTTTTGTTGAACAATGCACGTAGTAAAATATTCTTAATAATAAATAATATGCACCTGTTTTAATATTTAAAAGTGTAGCATGACTTAAAAGAACAGTAACACCAAAAAAATTTAAGTGGTACAACTGTTATGTTTACTTCAGATTCTTTCCTATAGTTTATATAAACAAGCTGCTGTGTAGCCATGGGGGCAGCCATTCAAAACTAAAAAAGGAGAAAAGGCACAGAATACACCACAGATAACGGATAAACTCTGTGGTATACAATGGGATTCTTCAGAAGTTATCTGTAATCTACTGTGTATTCTATGTCTAAATGGCTGCCCCACTGATTACACAGCAGCTTGTCTATATAAACTATAGGTGCATTTCTGAACTAAACACTCCGGTTTTATCAGTGCTAGTCAACACTACATTTTATGGTCATTCCATTAAAATACTTGTAATTCACGTTTTTTTTTTTATTTGTAATATTGGTGTGTAGGCAGCCATCTCGGTCATTTTGCCCTGGTCATGTGCTTTCAGAAAGAGCCAACACTTTAGGATGGAACTGCTTTCTGGCAGGCTGTTGTTTCTCCTACTCAATGTAACTGAATATGTCGCAGTGGGACCAGGATTTTTACTATTGAGTGCTGTTCTTAGATCTACCAAGCAGCTATTATCTTGTTTTGAGGGAACTGTTATTTGGTTAGCTTTCCATTGTTCTGTTGTTAGGCTGGGGTTTAAAGAGGGGTACAAAAAATAGACTTGACTAAATAAATAGACTATACTTAAAATTACTGGCAGTAAAGAGTGAATTAAGTTTATCAGAGTACAAGTTACATGACTGGTAGCAGCTGGGAAATTGACAATATGTCTAGCCCCATATCATATTTCAAGATTAAATATAAAAAAATCTGTTTGCTCTTTTGAAAAATGGATTTTAGTGCAGAATTCTGCTGGTGTAGCACTATTACATTTTTCCCCATGACAGTATCCCTTTAATATGTGCAGTTGTAATATGTGCAGATAATAAAAATGTCATAAATAGTGTGTGATTTTTAAACCAAGACATGGCTTGACTTCAGAGAGTCTATTTTGTACAGTATATGGGATGTATGCAAAGTGCTGGATATGAGTACATCAGCTGAATATGTGGGTGGTGAAATTCTGCGCTGGTCCATTTTTTGTAACCCATACCCGAACCGCAACCTGCAGTCCGCAACCCCGTACCCACAACCTGTATTCTTACCCGCTACCCGTCCTGACCCACAAGTAACTTCTATGCAACCCAATCCGCGACCCACTGACCATCGAGTACAGGACTGGACTGAGAATTAAAATAGGCCCTGGCATTTCAGGTACACAAGAGGCCCATCAGCCCACATAGAGGCCCAAACAGCCCCCACCAGCCCACTAAACACTGACTTTCTATGGGACCTTATAGCAGCCCATCTGGCATTTGCCCTAACCCACAAATGGCCAGTCCGGGCCTGATCGAGTATCAGGAAGTGCTGTCATTGTAAACCAGAATTGACATCATCGGAAGTAGGCGTGATCAGAAAAAAAGGAGTAAGAATCAGGAAGTGCTGTCATTGTAAACCAGAAGTGACATCATCGGAAGCAGGCATGATCAGAAAAAAGGAGTAAATATCGCTATTTAGAAAACCAGAGGCTTGCGTCTATTTTTTAGGTGGGTAACTCGCTGCCGGACTCTAGGTTAAATTGTAAATGGTCCATGGTAAGTTCAGTCAGATCACTAATGGAAGCATGGGATGGTTGGGCTTGTGCACTTACAAATTGGCTAAAGGCCTGGACAGTCAACATTAGTGAAACCAGTCTTTATATCAAATGATCATCTAGTTCAATTAAAAATCTATTGAATTATAAGAAAAATCTTTCATCTGTACCAGCACAAGGTAACCACAGCCCTTTTGCGGTGAAGATCTGTTCCCACAGCAGCTCCCCATTTTATTTTCTGCTAATTCACAGCGCATGGTTAGTGCTGCTGTTGGTGACCTGAGCTTAGGGACAGGCTCACAGTAATACTGTATATTATAAATATGTCCCAATACAGGGCTGTTTAGTAGTCAGATTTCCATTAGATGGCTTCTCCACAATCAGGGCAGTAAGCATCGGTAATGCATCAATCAACACTGTAATATCAGCGGATATGACAACTGGCACTCATTTTCTGCTTGATGATTTACAAAAACCCCTAAGCTTAGCTTTTCAACAGCCTCCCAGACCACATTGAGCATGTGCTTGTCACAGACACTCCTAACAAAATCCAACCTAGCAAGCTCCTGTGCACAATTTTGAAGGCCTGAATCATTACTGTAATAAAGATGATGAACATTTAGGTTGGTGCAGTAAGTTCAATATATAAAATGGCACTTCTAGCCACATTCATTTTTAGGGTTTAGTTCTCTTGCATTATTAAACAAAGAAAATAGCAA
>CM044435.1:97032997-97048528 GCA_024363595.1 Xenopus borealis | reverse complement strand
CAAAAGAATAAGAAATCAGGAAGGGGGCAAATAGTTTTTCACACCACTGTAAATAATTGTATGTGTAAACTACTAATTATGCTGACATACTCTCCTGGAGCAGTTAAGGCTGTGTTTTGGCAGATATGAGAACAGCACTCTGTAGTAAAAATCCAAGTCCAGCTAAACCAAGTCACAACTCCTTCAGTTACTGTGAGTAGGGGAAAACAATAGCATATCTGAAAGCAGGTCCAATGTGAAGAGCTGTCTCTTTCTGAAAGCACAGAATCAGGCACAATGACCTGAGATGGCTACCTACATACCAATATTACAACTTAAAAATAGATTTATTGATTAAAGAATGCAATTTTAAATTGTAGAATGAACTGATTGAAATGTACACAGTATAATTTAGTAATACAAATCATGACTGAATACCTTTAATGTTTTGAGGATGTTAAAGATCAGCAGTGCTTCTAAACTGTAATACTCCATTGAAAGGAATTTTGGTTCTGACAAATTGACACATGTACAGATTCTTCTTTATTAAATGTCTCAATATGTTAAAGGAGAACTAAAGCCTAACTAAAGAAGTAGCTAGAAATTGTGTACATTATATTTTGGGCTTCTGTACCAGCCCAATGCAACCACAACCCTTTAGCAGTAAAGATCTGTGTCTCCAAAGATGCCCCAGTAGCTCCCCATCTTCTTCTCTGCTGATTCACTGCACATGCTCTGTGCTGCGGTCACTTACTGAGCTTAGGGACCCACTCATAATATACAGTACACTTAGAATATAAATGTCACAATAAAATGCTTATTAGTAATTAATACATATCCTTACTACATGGCAGAACAGAAACCAATGCAGCCAGCTTCAGAATTTAATAATCAGCCTTGTAGCATCAGCGTATATTACAGGACAACCTCATTTTCAGTTTGATAATTTGTGACAACCCCTAAGCTTAGCTTCTCAAGAGCTGCTCAGAGCCCACTGAGCATGTGAGTGTCACAGACACTTTCCAAGATGGTGACATCCTGTCACAAGTTTGAAGTCCTATTGGCAAGCTGAAACTTTAGGGTTTAGTTATCCTTTAAAAACTTTTCTGACTGTCCTGGTCAGTTAAGGAAGTGTTAAGTAAATGTCCTACAATTCAGACTACTGGGAATCCTGAAGGATTCTCCAGTTCAAAGTTCAATAAAACTGAACCCTATCCATTTCTTACAATGCAAAAATGCAGTTGTTTTGGTGCAGCCTGACCATTTACTCTACTCTATATTCTTAGTCTGTATACGTGTGCCTGTGAGAAATAAGGGTTTTAAAATATTAACTATTCAATTTTTATGAAGGTATAGGAGGCCTTTTCTTCTCTGCTACAGATATTCCCCTCTCTGCCTGCTATGCCCATACTACTAACATGATTGAGTTAAAAGAACCCTACTGAGCTCACAGTGATGACAGGCAGAACTCAGCAACAAACACTTAAGGGAGATTTTGTGAAGGATCACCTGTGACTTCTCTGTGTGCATGAGATGGGTCATTTTCCATTCTGTAGAATTAGCCAGAAATGCTCCTCATTGCCTGTCCTCTTCCTAAGAACAACAGCTGACACAACACTCCATATAACTGGACAGGATAACTGGTTTTGATAGAACTAATGCCAGGACTGGCATGCATTCATCAATAAACAAGACAAAATACCAGTTTCCAGCCAGCAAGCCAGCCAACCAACGTCAGGTCATAAAATCTCCTATCATCAGTTAATCTGAACATGAGAATCAACGTACTTTACTGTTTTCAGTTTCATATGAGGCGCTGGTGTAAGAATGGACTGTTAAAGGCAATATATATATATTTTTTTTGGATAAATGTTCAATAAAATGCTTTGTTTGATCTTTAAGTTGCTAAATGAAAAGGCTCCTTTTAAGCAGACCTAATCATTACGCATTACTAAGTGCTTTGATTTATTTGGCTAGACTACCAAACCTGTGGCTGTTGATTGCCTTTCGACTACATTTAGCAATAGTTTTGACAATTTATAAGAATTAAGGTGTGCACCTTAACAGTAGCTGAATAAATGTAACAATTCCTTGATCAGAGCTGTAATGTGATACCAATATGGTATGAATATTGTTTTGGAGTAGCTGACTAGGCAAACTGTCTTACAAAGAAAATCGAGATTATGTTAAACCTGGCATCTGTGTCTGTTAAAGCATTGCTATTTCTTGTTGCATCTTTTAAGTCATGGTTACATCTCATTTAAATGTGTTAAGATAAGTAATGTGGATATCATATTTTATTGGTTTCCCAGCTCCTCCCAGTGTTTAAACATTTCATTTAAGCATGCAAGCATGACAGATGTTTTTTGTTCCTGGTGTTTTTAGTATGATTAACCTGTCACCATAATGGTATGGTTGGACTACAACTCCCAAACTTCCCAGGCAGCTGAGAACATGTGTGATTAATAAACAGAGCAACTACTTGGTTTCTTACAAGAATCTTAATGGACAGTAATGACTGTAAGATTAGCACATCTGTAACATATTGGGAGTCATACTGAAAATTGTGTAATTGTCTGGAAACCACAATGAGACCAAGACAGTGGATGACTCTGCTGCACAGTGGCTAATTAATGAGTTATATACTACCAACCAGCATTTAGTTTCATTAAGTTTTAGGGATGTTTGCACCTATCTTACCCAATGTAACTTATTACCACTCTTCAGTAACATCTCTATCCCTTGATGATGTTGCCATATTGTTTATTAATTCTCATTGCTTTTCCTACACCTTAAGCAGTTCACCAACTGTTCTTACTCCATTACCATTTTGCAGTCCTTCAGCCACTCTATCCTCACTCAATAACCCTTCAGTCCCCACCACTTTTTTCATAAGCCTCAACCAGAACACCTAGCTAACATCCAGTTCATGTAGACCATAATCAAAACACAATCATCTGTGAACACAAGTGTAGTCTGCAACGACCAGTGGCAGATTGCCTTATTTTTACCAGTGAATGCAATTGCACTCACATTTTGATGCAAATTAGGTGCAGGTTACAACTTACATCTTCAGAGTGGGTGTTGCATCACCTCCAGTGCTCACATTCATAACGGCAAATGCATCTGATTTACTGGGGTGCAACCCTTGTAGTTACCCTGAAGCTACTGCCAGATCCAGTGTGACCATAGCACCACAGTTCCCCAGCCTCAAAGGCACAGCTGCACAACCATGTGGACGTGCAGGAGTGTGTTTGGGTGAAAATATCTTCATGAATTGTTTCAGTATTCACTATTCATTGTGTCCATTTTAGAGCACCTTGCGGGTGCATTTGTAAATGACCCTCAGGAGACAGATACCATGTTTCTCAGTTAGTGATTATTGAGTGTGTAAGCTCCCTAAATTTAAAGAAACTGCACTGCACCTAGAAAGAAACACTGCACCTAGAAAACTGTTCTTTTAAAGGTGAATGAAAGCCCCAATCCAAGGGGAGTGCCAAAGGATTGTAATGACTTCCCTGCTCCTGTTAGCAGAAAACTGCACTGGCCAGGTCACTAGTCAATGAATGATCCTCTTCCTCCTTCAAAATCCAGTGTCTGGTCCATGCACAGTAGAACAAAAAGACCTTTTTTGTTTTCATTAAAGCCCATCTTTTAACGCTACTGTGCATGCACACCTGCGTGAAGGAAGAGGATTGCTCGCGGGCTAGCAGAATTTTCTGGTAACAGGAGCACCACCCAGAGGTATCAGGTAAGTCATTACAATCCTTGTGAGGCACCCCCCTTGGATTGGAGCTTTCATTCACCTTTAAAAGAACAGTTTGCTAGTAGTGTTCTTACAAAAAGCCATAGCATTAAATATTACAGCACTATGAAATATGTTGGCGCCATAGAAATACATGTTATTATTTATAATAATCATTTCCATGGCAGAAAGACGTGGTACTTGAGTAGATTTAAAAGTGTACACAAGACTAAAATTAAATGAACCACATGGAAGTTCGGCCATTCTGCCTGCAGAATGACTGCTAAAGTACAGAAATACACAAAAAGGGGGAGTGGGAGCACTGTGTTGAAGCCTCATTAGGAAAACATAATGATTGATTTATTGATATAAATGACACCTTGAACCAATGCAGTTACCAGTAGGAGTTCATTTTGACCTGTGTATTACAGTGTTAAAAGTTAGAAAATGCAATTCTCTGCTATGCACTGGTGCCATGTAGCACCAAATAAAGGTGGGGGAAAAACAAGTCTATCAAGTTCAACCCTTGCTGGTACCGATATGTGCTACACATATCCGTACCAGTAACCTTATCTTTTCTTACTTGTTAAACAGGCATCCAACCCTTGATGTCTTGAAACTATTGTGTCTGGCAGTACAATTGCTTCAGGGTGGGAATTCCACAACTGAACAAAGTGTGTATTATCAAGCCTTAGAAATGACATGGACTAATCTTAGTTATTTAGTTCTTAGACTTTTTATTAGAATACTTTTACTGTAGGAACATCTTCACTTCCACATAGTCCATTAAAGTAAAACAGTTTTTTTATCCAGATTAAATGCAGTGATGAGTTTTACACAAGTAATAGAATCAAAGCCTAGGTTTCTGTTTCTTTGTATTTATAGCTCAAATGAAGGTATACTAAATTGGTACAGTAGTAATTATAAATAGATTACAAGGAGATTCCTGCTAGAGCTAGTAATTAGGCTACCAATTACACACTTTTAAGGTTTTAATGTTTTTTGTGCCTAAGGCTGTTGAAGCGTTTTGATCTAAGAAAGGGCATCAATAACTGATATAATCATAACTGATATTGAATAATGCATTAACAGACATTCCATTCATAGAAAGGTCTTTCTTTGTACACCTTAATCTTTACCAAATACTGTTTTTTATCTAAAGAGTTTGCCAAAAACAGCAGTCCTTGTTAAGTGGAAACTTTCCAGCTTAGAGAACAATTGCAACCTGTACTGCAGGGATTTTGTGGCACATTAAGGGCCGGTACACACAGGCGTTTTGGACCTGCGCTCCCCTGCGTTGCGTTTGGCTTCGCTCAGCCGCAGGGGAGCGCAGGTCTAGACGCACCTCATTTTGTTCAATGATGTTGTACCTACGAGACGCGTGTAAGCGCCGAACGCAGATTCAGATGCAACATGCTGCATTTTTCCTGCGTTTGGCGCCTACATGCGTTCGTGTGAGTACAGACCCATTGAAAATAATTGAGTGCGTCTATACCTGCGCTCCCCTGCGGCTGAACGCAGCAAAACGGAACGCAGGGGAGCGCAGGTAAAAACGCCTGTGTGTAAGGGCCCTAAATGGTAAATTGCGTGGGATATATCAGTTATCTGGAAATCTTCCATAGACTCCCTTGTATCCAAATAATACAAATTTTTGAAAATGATTTCCTTTTTCTCTGTAATAATAAAACACAGTACTTTGTACTTGATCCTAATTCAGACATAATTTATTGGAAGCAAAACTAGCCTATTTAATTTTTACATGGGTTACTAGCATATTTAAGGTATGAAGATACAAATTATGGAAAGATCTGTAATCTGGGAAAACCCCAGCCTGACTGTTTCTAATGCTGACTCCGGGCGTAACTACAGAGGAAGCAGACCCTGAGGCTGCAGGGGAGCCCATTAGGACCTACTTAATGAGAAATTTCAATATATAGTGGTAAAACAGGACAACCTCTGGAAATTTTGGGGGCCCTAAAATAAATTTGCTGTGGGAACCAGTAACATCTAGTTACGCCACTGTGCTGACTCCTTCTGTACAATATGGCAGCCCCCTCACAAATGAACACAGTGAGTCAGTTAAGTAATGTAAAAGCATTGGGCAAATACTTTATGGCAAAATTATAAGTAGCATGCAAAGTCAATTGTAGATGTAAAAAAGGCTAGATTTCTGATGTCAGTATCTCTTTAAAGGCAGAGTTCCCCACTAGCCTGGAATGAGCCGCAGATACAAGCAGGGGTGCAATATCAGATGACACAGGAGGTGGTATCAGAGGTAGTTAAACTTTTATTGCATATGGTTGATGTAAGTTGGAAACTCATGAAGTTTCTTTCTATATTGAGTACATACAAAAAGATCATAATTTTGTCAAACAGTGTCAACTAAATTATTTTGTTATAAGATGCTTTTTCTAGTATATCTTGATTTATTTAATTGTAGGCTTATTTTCTGTCTAGGATATAGTGCAGAGAAACAGAAAAGCTAAAGCAAAAACTAGGCTTCCCTCTTTACTTCCATCTCTGTCATACAAAGTGCATGGTATTCCTGCTCAAACATTTTACAAAGGAATAAGACAAAGCACCTCCAAAAATGTGTTTTATATACTGATGAAAGCCTGCAGCTAACCCTGTCAGTGCTTTCCCTATGTACAGTTCAGAAATGATCCATGAAACGCAATTTGACTGGAATGTAACTAATTGTGAAATTGTGTTGTTAATGATTGATGGTCCAGTTATTTGAAAGTGAAAAGCACAGCAGCAGTTTTAAAGCCAAAAATACATAGATATACATAGTTATCTATATTTGAAAATCTGTTGTTTATTCATTTTTTGCGTGTCTAATTGAAAATGCTATTGTAGGTCCTGCAGAAGTCATTGTAAAATGAATCTTATCTATTGTGTAAATTGACAGGAATATTTTTGGGAACCATGCTGATCCTTTTAAAACATTTGTTCTTAAAATCTGAATTATTTTAATATGAATAACCTTAGGGCAGTTTTATGCACTCATGGAAGGCATAGTCCACCACTATTGTTCCTATGGCCTGCATAAATACTTAGCAAGGTTTTAGCTTACTTTATTGTTAATAGTAAAACTCATGCAGCATTTTTCTTTTTACCATAAATGTTCTCCTAGCTATGCGTGTCTCTTTTTGATGCCACTGATGCCAGACAAGACATTACGCATCATGCTATGCTTGCATCTAATGTTCTGCAGTGTGTGGCTGATGCTGAGTCACTCAGACTAATAACTTTCATGTATAAAGTCTCCCTAGGGATCCATATAATAGTATACTAGTTTCATCCAAAATATTAACCAATCTGCTAACACCCATATAAATGTCATCATAGTAGACCTGTCATCTGCCTAAAGTTTTGCTTTCCTTCCCAGTCAATGTGGAAAACCTGTAATGATACTAAGTACTGTGTACCAGATTTGCTTGCTTAGGCACCAGAAGAGCAATATTTTTCTCTCTAACAAGTCTTGCTTCTTAAATCAGTTTGTTTACCAGAAATCTTTGCTTCCAAACAGTTCCACAGCCATTCAACAATAATACGATCCAAACCTAAACATTGCAGCTTGGTAATCAATCTTGTATCTGGGAATGTGTCAAAGGCATTGCTAAAATCTAGATAAGCTTGCCATGATTTATTATACTAGGAACTGAGTCTATCCTGAGTCAGTCTCTAGTGCAAAAAGGTTAGAAAAACAAATTGTTTGTGACTGTGTGTATAAATGCTAAGTGTCTGCAGGACAGGTCTGAAGTACATCCCTGCATACAACCCAAACTCTATTGGCAGTGTTCTTATGTGAATACATATGACTTCACTTAATCCCTTGTCATTTGTCAATAACAACTCCACATAACTAATGGATGTCAGATTTAGGGATGTCCAGAACCCATGAATTTCAGATTTAGCCAAATACACAATTATCAGCCTCATTTTTTAAATGTGGGTCTAGTCTAGCATGATATGGAAAGACGAGGTTAAGAAACAGGATACTAAGGAGTATGGCAACTCCTGGAGAAAATCTAATTTGTATAATACAATGTAAGCATAATTTTTGATGACAGACACCTCCTGTTAGAGACTTCACTTTGACATCACATTTCTGTTTGTAAGTAATACTGAATTCAGCCATAATAGAAACTTTGCTAAATGTTATACAATATTGTGCTATCAGTCTACCAGGCTATTTAGTGCTCAGTAAAAACCATAGGTTTTGCATTACAAATACAGTACTGGAAAAACACCAGTGGGGTCACCTGTCCAACTGTCATACAGTCCCAGCACTGCATTACAAACATCATATCTCTGGAGGCAATGCACTAAACAACAAAGTAATGTCGTCAGTTAACACTTCTTAAAATTCCTGTGGAATAGACCTCAGTCAAATATGTTAAGGGACACAAATCAACATACACATTGCAGAGTCAGTCATAGCATCATAAATTCATTAAATGGATGAAAGTCCCTGCCCTTTATAGCTCAAAGTCTACTTATAGACTAAAGAAAGATGGCATACAAGTGTTTTCAACCAAACACCTGTATAACAAATCTATAGATTAATACTTACTGAAGCTGTTGTTTGGATCCTGGGTTCCTTTCACATTGCCTCGTTTATCAATACATAGATACCACTGCGTTCGACAAAAAAGTTTCCTTATTCTTACATCCCCTCCCTCCATATAATCATAGCTTCTGGTATGTCTTTCTGGGCTGGAGCAGTTCACATTTATAGCCATTTGCTCTGGAGTCATGTCATTGCAAGCTAGAGACAAAGTGCCCAGAATGAACATTATGTGAAGATATGGTCTGTAGAGCAAAGTTGGAAGGATCCAAGTTAGTATCCATTTGCGCATTATAGTGCACTGCTCTGGGTGTTCATGGACATCATAATGAAACGTAAATTTCAGATGGATTGGTGTTTCTCGGTCCAGGACCTGAACGAAGTCTGTGCTGTTGATGCAAATTCCTGACTCAAGACACTTCCAGGCTTGTATTCTTGTCTGCCATAAAACCTGGACTTCTCAATTGTTTCCCAACACAGTTCCCTTCAGAGCATCAGGATATTGTGATATTGGCAGTTGAAATGTTCAGGACAGCACAGGCACACTGTTAGATGCAAAAGTAACAGAACTGTAACGAAATTATAATTCATATTGTTTATTGTCACAAGTTACGAACGTATACGCACAGTCTGATAGATGCCATATGCGTATGCTTCTAGAAAAAAAAAATGCCAGTGCGGTATGTTTTTAGCAACGTACCTCTGAAAAAGTATAGGACAAAATGCAGATGCATTAAAACAAAAAAAAAATATTTTTTTTCCCAAATGGAATCGAATAACAAGGACTTTCATCATTGCAAACGCTTTCTGATAGTATATCTACGTGTGTTTTTATATTTTCAAGTTTTTGAAAAATTCATGGAACAGATGTTACTTTTCAAAGCATGCCTCGTGCACAACAGCACACATCCTAAGGTGAGCTGTCAGTACAGGCTTCAACATTATGTAGCAAACAGTTACAGACATGCAATGAAAGTACAGAGAAATCTGTGGGTATAGGTCAGTGGCATCTTCGTTATGAAAACTCAGAAAATAAAAAGTAGGCTGACGCTGCAAACCTTCAGTAGTGTGTAAGAAAGAAGAGATAACTTACTTGTTCCTGTAGATAACAGCTGAATATACATGTATTCCATTTCTCCTGCCTGCTCTTTGCAACATGAGAGTCTGTAGCGACAAACTATTTCTCAACTCAGAAAAACTCCAGCACAATCCTAATTGTTTCCATAAATCAACACGCAAGAGGGGTTTTCTGTGTGTGTGTGTGTTGAGCCTGTTGTTGTTCAATGGTTTTCGATAAATACCTTTTGCTGACCTCACTTGGAAGCAATTAACTGCTCAGCAGCTGAATGCACGAAGGACAAAATGGGATGTGATTTTCAAGTGGTCATCAGAGGGAGCTATGAACCTGTTTTATACTATCAGTCCCAAACCAGAGACATTTCTGGGAAGTGACATTACAGAGCACTTAAAATGATATTGTGACATATGTAGATACCGGTTTTCAAAGGAAATATTTTGCATAGTTTTTTTTAAATCTTTTTATCCTTAGTGTTTGGTAATCACATTTTAATAAAATATAAGAGAGGTTTGCCCTGCTAGGCTTGAACTGAATATACTGCACACCTTTTAAATCCTTAAGTTGTAAAAGTTAATTATCATGAACACATTTGTTAGTTTAAAGGAGCATTTCTTTTATTTTTTCATTGAGAGTTTTAGTTTTCAAATACTGAAATAGTAGCTGGGGCTGAGTAATTTTACAGAGGTGTAGTGAAGACAAGAATTAAATAAAAAAAAGACCATATAAACTAGTAGGTAATAGTGCATAATGTAAGAGGGACAACCATGTACTTAATTAATGGTGGGTCACCAGCAGGTAATATATTTTATAATACGGACCGCAATCGTCCATGTAGTTCTGCCCTTAACACAAGTTGCATTCCTCGTGAGTTTGGCCCTTCCCTGCGCCACAGTTAGCACAAAGTAATAGGAAACACAGGACTGCATTAACTCTAAACTGAGATTCACCACAGGGGAAAGCTTTAATACACATTCTTTAATATAACTGTCATTAACGACATGGTAATACAGCATCTTCTTTTGGCACCGTGCCTCCATATTTCTCACACTGATTTCCAGTATTCCTAAAAGTGACACAGATAGCAGCAAAAGATAAGAATCTGTTTAAGTGTGTGGGTAGCTTGTTTATTTTAGGTCTTGTAAAGATGCCAAATAACTTCCCAGAACAGTAAACCATGTACAGAACAGCCTTTATATGTATATATCAAAGTATTACTTTATTCCAATCCAGTACATTCACTGCTGATTCACATTTACTATTTCTAATTATTGCCATCTAAAGATTTAAAGGGGTGGTTCACCTTTAAATTTTTCCAATTGGCCTTCATGTTTTCTTGTTTATAGTTTTAAATTATTTTCTTTTTTCTTCTGACTCTTTCAAGCTTTCAAATGAGTGTGACTGACCCCCATCTTAAAACAAATGCTCTTTAAAGCAACATATTTATTTTTATTGTTACTTTTTATTACTTATCTTTCAATCCAGCCTCTCTTCTGTTCATTTTGCAGTCTCTCGTTCAAATCAATGCATGGTTGCTAGGGTAATTTCAACCATAGCAACCAGATTGCTGAAATTGCAAACTAAAAAGATAAATAACAAACACAAATAGTAAAAAATTCAAACCGATTGCAAATTGTCTCAGAAAATCACTCTTTCCGTCATACTAAAAAGTAAGGTGAACAATCCCTTTAAAGGGCAAGGAAAGTTAAACTAAAGAAGTAGGTTATAAATGTTGTACATTATGTTTTGGGCTTCTGTACCAGCCCAAGACAACCACAGCCCTTTAGCAGTAAAGATCTGTGTCTCCAAAGATGCCCCAGTAGCTCCCCATTTTCTTTTCTGCTGATTCACTGATTCACATGCTCTGTGCTGCTGTCACTTACTGAGCTTAGGAACCGATTCAAAATATACAGTACACATGGAATAAAAGTGTCACAGTATAAGGCTGATTAGTAATTAATTTGGATAATTACTGCATGGCAGCACAGAAACCAGTGCAACTAGCATCAGAATTTAATAATCAGCCCTGTAACATCAGCTTATATTACAGGCCAACCTCATTTTCTGCTTGTTAATTAGTGATGACCCATAAGCTTAGCTTCTCGCCAGCTTCTCAGAGCCCACTGAGCATGTGAGTGACCCCCTGTGACAAGTTTGAAGTCCTGGATCATTGCTGCTATTGACAAGATGACACTTTAGGCTGCATATGCAAATTAGTATTTGGTTCGGTATTCGGCCGAATCTTTTGCAAAGGATTCGGGGGTTCAGCCGGTGCATCCCTACTATCAAATATAAAATTCAGCCATGGTATGGTGACGATTATAGCGGTTAAATTTGGAATTAATTGATATACTTGTGAATTGTGGTACATAGGACAGTTTTTAGAGTGACTGAAAACCACTTGTGATGGTGTCTCCCTTTCACGTGATTTTGAAATGGCAGGTGTGCGGACCTGTAGGCCAGAAAATACTCACTAGAGGCGTGCCAACTCTTTAATGCCAAGCATCTCCCATTCAGATAAATGAGAGATAAATGAGCTTATCACAGGAATTTTTCAGCTGTCCGCTTCAGCTGAAATCTGAAAGGTGTCTGTGATTAACCTTAAGTTTCATTTTCCTGGATTGTTAGTTGGAACTAGTGCTTTGCATTCTCATGACAAAGAAATTGAAAATTGCTATTTATATTTGCAGAATGACAGAAAAACTTCCAAAATGGAATAGAAAAGTACACACTTAAATGAAAGGGGGGGGCTTAAGTACAGATTTTCCTAATTTGATATGTTCAAGTAGCATCCTGTCCCCTGATTTGTGTGTATGAGTTAACAAGCAATATACGCCAAATTTTTATGTTATTTCTACATGTTAATTTCTACCTTTTGTAATTGTCTGATTATAGTTCATGATCCTGGGGCTGAAATGCATACAGGCAAATATTTTATTAGCTTGACCTTTTAATGCTTATGTTAAAGGACAAGGAAAATCTAAAATAGAATAAGGCTAGAAATGCTGTATTTTGTATACTAAACACAAACATGAACTTACTGCACCACAAGCCTAATCAAACAAATGATTTATGCTTTCAAAGTTGGCCACAGGGGTCTGTCATCTTGTAACTTTGTTAAACATCCTTGCAAGACCAAGACTACAGATATGCTCAGTGTAGTCTGGGCTGCTTAGGGATCATCAGAAATTATCAAAACATCACAAGATACAGCAAGATTGATTAATAATCATAATATACAGATTGCACTGTGTCCTGTGTTGTCATGTAATCATGTGGATTCTATAGTTTTTGTATTGGTTAATTCAAACTTTCTCCAACTCTGCAAAACCAGTGGCTGCAGCAAAATAATACTCCGAATAGAATCCCAGTTTATCTGTTTAAATCTGGCTCCATGATCTTTGTCCCTGCAGCTGGAGTTGGAAACATTAAAGAGGATGTAAAGGCAACAATTTAATCCAATACAAATCTCTACACAGTTGGCTACTGCTCTGCAGGGAAACAAAGCTGCTGAAGTTCTGAAAGGCTGGGAAGTAAGGTGGGGGCTCCCCCTGCTGTTCATAAGTATGATTGTTTGCCTGCCCAGCAGTTAGGGTCCATCTGAAAATTCCTATCCACAGCAGTAAATGAAGGGAGAATTTCACTGCATACAGTCAGGTTTCTTATAAAAAAAAAATGTTATTTAAAGTATATTGGATATAGATTTATTTTTCATTAAAGCAAGTAAAAATGGGGTTTTATTTTTTTGCCTTTCCACTTATGTAACTTTTATTTTGTTTCTATAACGGTTTGAATTATGTTCTTTATTTCCACAAAAATCCAAGCTTAACACCTGTCACCACAAAATTAGAAGCTAATAGTGTCTGTACTCTGGTTGGGCGAAACCATTGTTTTTCTTGAAACAAATGCCCCCACTAGAACTAGTTCATCTGTACCGAGTGGAAACTCATGGTGACGGCCATGTTTAGTGGCGTGAATGCAGATTATAAGCACTTCTCCCAGGGAAAGGGACTTTGTAAATATATAGGTTTTCCTCCAACCAGAGAATGTGCTCAATTAGACTGTACCTCTGTTGGGGGAAACAATTGTAGGGTGGCAGTTGACCTGCTCTTCCATCTGTTGCATCTTTTCTGTCCTCTTTTCTCAGTCTTTCATCTGTTTTGTGCACTTTTTTATTCTACATAAAATAATGGTTTGGAGGTCACTTAGTAAGTTTATTAATCTGAACAATATGTAGGACACAGAAAATCTTTTCTTGTCAGTGCACAGAGGTTGACTCCCTTTACTGGCAAACAGGAAACGAAAACTTGGCTACAGTCTAGAAAATAATTAAATATATGTGGGTTGACAAACCCTGTATGAATACTAAATGACAATAGATGATGTAAAGCTATTTACACTGATGCTTACATTGTATTGCTTGCATTTTGCAACTGCAGGGTAAGTTTATCTGTTCAGGATAAGGATAACATCTCTGTTTAAGCCATCAAAGACACTTCCACCACACTTATAATGGCTAAAATGGAAGAGCTGCAAGTTGCGTTCTCCATTTTAAAATATGACATACAGGCTAAAACTGGACATACTTATGTGCTATAAATTATATGGCTGGTTTAATTCCGTGACATGCTCCTATGTTCCTGGGGTCACAGCTATTTCAGCTAGTTACCTGGCTAAAAAATATGCACCACCTTACCCTGAAAAAGAACACCCTAAAGGGTGGCTACTGCAAACACCTGCTAGACAGGATAACAGAAGTCCTTTTCACACAATTTTTGGAAATATGCACCAGGTATGAAGGGTGGCCTCCTAAATAGCGATAAACACACAGTCCACCGTAACCCCCTGTGGGACAACTTGACTTACCAAATAATTGCGAGTATAGGCTGCATGAGGCTGTGGTATCAACACTATAGTGTATATCTGGACAGGGAATGGTATCTGCCAATTAATGAAGCTACGACAAACAAAGGGTTTACCTGCTAGCCAGTGACTTCAACATATATAAACCACCCATATATAACCATTCCTGAAAATAGGCTGCTATTCTACCTTAATAGGTCCTCCACTAAGAGTCTATTATCCATACCATACTTACAGAAAAGTAGGACTACCTGTGGGAAATAACAGTACCTACTATTTTAGATGAGGAGTGACTAGAAGCACAGGGATCCCTCAAAAGTTCTCTTTTTGTTACAGGCTCCAAATTAACTAATTGTATTAATTGCATACATCCTGATCAGACTGCACTTAATGAGCCCTGCTATAGACACATGTGAGATGCAGTCTGGCAAAGGGTACCCTAGTACATATGTTATGGGAATGGACTGATATTAAACTACACTGGTCCATAATTCTGGATAAAATAAACACTATAGTATAAAAATATTGAGTAGAACTCCAAAAGTTGTGTTGTTCAGCATTCTTGGGAACACCATTATCAACCAATATCACCATCTGTTTATCCACAAAACACTGATTCTTGCTAAAACTAACACAAGTCTAGAAAAACAGCACCCCCAAGAGATTCAGGTCTTTTCGTGTTCTCATCAACCAGTTTATCTCCCTTTTTAATCATTTCATATTTAAAAAGTAACTATGGATTTATTTTACTTATTTATTTTCTTAACAACCTCAATGCCTTTTAACAAATCATAATGGTTTTGCGTTACAACTTCTGACAAGTATACAGTATTTGGCATACCCAGGTAATATATTGCAGAGATGCCCTTGAACTGCCAACTTCAGCACAAAGTAAAGTAACTTTTCATTTAAAGCAAACATCAAAGTAAATGGTTTTCCCATTCAGGGTTCAAGCTCACCTGGTGCTGCAAAGTTTCAGGTTCACAGACAGATAGAGGTTTCACGCTGTTTTACCTGATACCATCCCCCATCCTAAACTCCCAGGGCTCTCTTATTTCCAGCACTGCTGCAGTAATTAGCTCTGCTATATTTGTTTTATTCCTGAATAAAGGTTGTTCACCTGTTGAAAAAGGCTGTGAACCTGTTGTTCAGGACCCAACCCTGTAGTCCTATTCAAGGTATATTCTGTGCCACTTAAACTTTCCTTCCTCTTGACCCCCATTATAATTCCACATCACTATCTAGACTATTTTCTCTGTAATGCACAAACTTTGCCTTGCTTAGTTTAAACACTTC
>CM044435.1:96985209-97019579 GCA_024363595.1 Xenopus borealis | reverse complement strand
AAAAAATACATGTTTTCCCATGACAGTTTCCCTTTAAGTAACATTGTATGTAGCAGACAGGTGGTATAGAAGGCCCCCTGCTCTGTTTATGGATGGTTTTTCTAATTTAACATGAATAGCTTCTTTTGCACCTCTGTAGCTTCGCCGAAAAATTGGCAAACAATTAACTAATCGAGACGCGTCACGTTTTTGATGCGCGTCTCGTTGTTTCTGACGGCGTCGCATCATTTTCAGTGCTTTTTTTTTACGTGCGTCTCTTTTTTTTTAGCCAACGGATTTTCGCCAGGCGAATTTTCGCTGGCGTTTCGCGAATAAATTCGCCCATCACTACACCTCTGTCCAAAATGTCAGAACTGTATTGTTATAACAGTATGTTATACATGTTATGTTTTAGCTGTTATATTCCTCAAATAAGGGCTGAGCCTTCAACTACATTCAGTATAGATATGGACTCTACTATCTGGAAATTCCCATGTCAAGGAGATGTAGTCCTCAAGCTAATGCTGAATTACTACTTCCAGTGCCCAGAGACAATGAGAGGCTGCGTGGAGTTGTAGTCCAATTACAGCTAGATGACTGCCCACTGCCCATTTGACATCTGTGACTTGCATAAAGACATTAAACTACGGATCATCAAGTTACCTAACTTGAAAGCACAGACTCATGTTACTAACAAATAATATGTTTGCTTTGTCAAAACACTGCCTCGGAGGTACAGAACAATAAAAGATAATACTCTGCCCCTGAAAACTATAACGGACTGTAGATGTTGCTTGCAGTTCTGGCACCTTTAAAAAGACACACTGCCATATACTAGGGAGGGGGTTACCTTGTAAAATATATAAACTTAAACAAACACAAAGAGAATACAGAGCTACATTAATGGAGCTTTCTACAATTATACTGCAGCAGGAAAATGTTAGGCCAGATCTAATAAAACATTCACAGAAGAATCACCTATACAGAATCAAATACTGACTTCTGAAAACCCACCATCTCCTGTATAAGTCAATGGGAAAGGTACCTATGTCAATTTGAAGTTTTTGTGGTCTACATTGGGTTTAATCCTGGCGAAACTCCAAAAAATTCTAACCATTGCAAAAAAAAAGGCCAAAAAATTAGAGCAATTTGGGTTTTCACTCGATTTTATTGAGTTTTTCCACGATCTGATTAAATCTAGTTTTTTTTTTTTAATAAACAGCCTAAAATCAGGCATGGGAGTTTGGTCATTAATTTAAACATTAAATAAACCCAATAAGATTGGTTTTTCCTCTAATAACAACTAATTATGCCTTAGTTGGGATCAAGTACAAGCTGTTTCATTATCACAGAGGAAAAGGAAATTATTTAAAAAAATTCATATTTGGATAAAATGGAGTCTATGGTAGCTGGCCTCCCCATAAAGCAGAGCTTCCTGCACAATGGTTTTCCAGATAACAAGATAACAGAGCGCATTCCAGTATTAAGCTTAAATGGTTGAATAATACATAAAAAATGTGTATTAATTTTCCATCGTTTGTCACAATTTTTACCTTTGTCAAAACTACAGACAGAAATAGCCCAAGCATTGTTAACAGTGCTCAACAAGTATATTGTGGTGGTCCGAAGGCGTTTGGCTTAGAATATTTTTCTGTTGTAGAGTTATTCCCTTAACTATACACAACATACACAAAAGCAATTTTAATTTCTAGAAACACCCTTTGGCATCCTCATTGTTTGAACTGATTTCTAGTTGTTTATCTTTTTTAATTGGCTTCACTCTATCCTTAGAAGTCACATCTGGTTCAGATTTTAATCACTTTTCCTATGGGAGCAATGTTATAATATAGCTAGCAAACAATGCTAGAATAATAATCCAAAATGATACAACTTTTGCTAATGTAAAATCATTTCATTTGTGGCTTGGCTAAATCTTTTAAATGGTATCCGGCAACTGATTTCCACAAGCTAATTATGCACATACCTGAGATGTTTACTTTCTTCCTTTCTTTCATGAATTGACTTCTGAAATAGTCATTTTAATTAAAAATATACAGTGTTTTGAATATATTTATATATCTATGTATATAGAATCTTGACCAGTTCAACATTGAAATGTTTTTTTCTTTTTTGATGCAACATTGTTTTATAAGTAAAAAAAAACAAATATTATTTCCTTAATTTGGGTGGAAATTTGGATAATCTGGAATTTTTGGATAAAAAAAATGTTGTGTTTAATATTTTGTGCTTATACCTTTTGTAATAATATAAAATATATATTTTGTGGTTACTATGTACCAACCTTACTTATTGTTCAGGAGTAATTAGGAGGAGTTGTGGGTCAAATTCGATTAAGTTTTCAGCTGAATCTGTCATGAGAGATTTGATCAAATCGTGCAGCACACAAAAACAATTTCCATGTTTGTGTGACAAAAAGTCACACATTTTTAAGGATTCAGAAGCAGTTAAAACACAAACTGAATCCTGAATTTGGTGCATCCCTATTTCTTTTTTATCACTTCATTTGTGGCCTGGCTGAAACTTTTAAATGGTATCAGACAGTTCATTACATACAGTAAGCGGTTATGGGTCGTACCACCCCTTACCCTTACAAAAAGAAGGTTACATAGACTGGAGAAGATTTCAGCATTTTATAGATCAACACTGAAACTATTTCTAAAATTAACTCAGAAATCATCTGCATTGCTAAAATAGCCTACCTAACAAGAACTTCAGTTATTGAAGAAGACATGAGTGACCTCTGTCTCCTGAAAATCTTTCATGTAGAAATACTTTGGGCTTACGCACATTAGGAGGGAAAAGCATTTAGACTAACGGGTGACCTTATGTCAACTGTGAGAGCATGTCCAGTGGTGAAGAAGTAGCTTCAGACTCCATTTTGGCAAGGTGGTAGTTTTGGACTCTGTAGAGGCATGAATACTCAGGCCTGAATGTAGGAACAAGTGCTGGATGAACAGAGTTCAAGACATATTATTAACATTGTGATTTTGTGGTGAAGGAATTATAGTTAGAAAACAAAAAAAATGATTTCATCATGAGTGCTTTTAGAGGGTGGTCTTTTCTTTCTTGGTTGGATTACAGTGAGTAAAATAGTTTTAGGGTATTAGAAGAATGATTTTGTTTTGGAAAATACAGTAGTTGATGGAAACCTTTCTTAGCAACTCTTGTAGCAGAATGTGCTATATCTTGGACAGGAACTAGCATACTAACCAAGAAGAAAAATCACAGGCCCACATCCACCCAGCTCATATCTGCTGCATTCAAATAGCTACCAGATCTACTTCTTATGGCAAACCATTATTGTCATTATGCAGGTATGCTTTAGGAAAACATTATAATCAACCACCATTTAAAAGTGCTTTAAAGGGATGGTTCACCTTTAAATTAAATTTTAGTATGTCATTTTTTTCGTCCTACTCCTTCAAGCTTTTAAATGGAGGTCACTGAACACCGTCTAAAAAAACAAATGCTCTGTAAGGCTACAATTTGTTCTATTCTGGCCCTTTCCTATTCATATTCCAGTATCTTATCCAAATAAATGCATGGTTGCTAGGGTAATTTGAACTAGAATTCTACAGCTGGTCCAATACCCACAGGTTACCCGCAAAAAAGTGGGATGTTGGTAAGATTTGCAGGTGCGGATATAGATGCGGGTCTGCGAGTTTCCAGTCTGATTGTGGGTCTCATCTGTAATTTTTTCTTATGTTTCATTAAAGGGAAACTGTCATGGGAAAACATGTTATTTTTGTTTTTTTTTTAACGCATCAGATAATAGTGCTGCTCCAGTAGACTTCTGCACTGAAATCCATTTCTCAAAAGAGCAGTTTTGAAATCTGACATGGGGCTAGCCATTTTGTCAGTTTCCCAGCTGCCCCTGGTCATGTAACTTGTGCCAGCACTTTAGGAGGGAACTGCTTTCTGGCAGGCTGTTGTTTTTCTTTCTCAATGTAACTGAATAGCACGCAGTGGGACAGGGGTTTTGCTATTGAGTGCTGTTCTTAGATCTACCAGGCAACTGTTATCTTGTGTTAAGGAGCTGTTATCTTGTGTTAGGGAGCTGTTATCTTTTGTTAGGGAGCTGTTATCTGGTTACCTTCTCATTGTTCTTTTTTTAGGCTGCTGGGTGGGGGAAAGGGAGGGGGTGATATCGCTCCAACTTGCAGTACAACAGTAAAGAGTGATTGAAGTTTATCAGAGCACAAGTCACATGACTTGGGGCAGCTGGGAAATTGACAATATGTCTAGACCAATGTCAGATTTCAAAATGAAATATAAAAAAAATCTGTTTGCTCTTTTGAGAAATGGATTTCAGTGCAGAATTCTGCTGGAACAGCACTATTAACTGATGCATTTTGAAATTATTTTTTTCCCATGACAGGATCCCTTTAACTATATTGTATGCTGCATCTCCTAACTTATGGAAATTCTTTTAACTTAGTAGTGCAGCAAATCATCCTGAACATAGATGTGAAACATTTCACTGGGCATGAAAATTTGTGGCCTGTCTACAGCGCTACAAAATATGTTGGCCCTATATAAATGCATGATAATAATGTCTCTGTCCTCTCAGAGCAATGCTGTTCTTACTTCTTACCTTCAACATGTTAGAGATCAAGGGTAAAACTTAGGGACAACTGAAAATGATTGGCTGCATAAATGTGATGTAGATGTAGAATTTTTACACACAGAAAAATGCTGTGTTTGTATTTACTTGGAACTAGTAGACATAGCATTATTAAAAAGGAATTTCCACAGAAAAACTTTTTTTGCATTACAGAAGGCTCATTTACACTATAACACATTTAATAATACAGGCATGGGATCAATTATCCAGAAAAGCTCCAAATTAGGGGGAGGCCATCTCCCATAGGGGCAAATTCACTAAAGTGCAAAGTGGCTAATGCTAGCACTAATTCTCCATCGTGACATTCTTTGGCAACTTAAATAAATAATGAGATGACTCTCTCTGTGTATGACAGAAAAGGGATCTTCTAGCTGCATCTGCTATTTTTTACTCCCTTTCATTATGTATTTGACGTAACAAACATAAATTCAAGCCTTTGCATTCATGTCTGAGTTTTTCTTTTGTTCTTTTTTTTCTGTAGTTTTAAATATCTGCTTTGCGTGACTTAATAAAGCTTATATCACCAGTACTAGAGATCTTTAAAGACTAAGTTACCCCCTTTGAAAGTTTATATTCTATAGTATAATTTTGTCTTCAATGAACTTCTGGGTTGTAGGTGGTGATAAAAAGGGAGGAGAGGAAGAGCCCCTTTGAAGATTATTATCCTGTTGAGTTTCGTTCTTCAAAGGTTTTTTAGAGCTCTAAGGAAGTTTGTTGTTAAAGATCTTTGCATTATTGAAATATTTTCACATTGTTTCCAAAATTAAAAGACATATTCCAACCACTTCAAGAGTTTCACATCTTTTGAGGTATCTGTCTTCAAAGATCATTTGGGTGGTTATCTTTTTGTTTGTCTGTACATGAATGGGCAAGAAAATGTGCTTCTTTTTTACACAACCATAATAAACATTTAAATACAGTAAAGACATTTCTGTAGAAGAGAACAATTGTAGTAGAGTGACAAATTAAAGGTATGGGATCCCTTATCCAGAAACCTGTTTTCTAGAAAGCTGCAAATTACAAGACGATATTTGCCATGGAGTCCATTTTCTAATGTTTAGAAACAATGTCCTTTTTCTCTGTAATAATAAAACAGTACCTTGTACTTGATCATAAATAAGCTTCATGAATTCATAATTGTAACAAAACAATCTTATTGGTTTTATTCAATGTTTAAATGATTTTTGTAAGACTTTATGTATAGTGATCCAAATTATGGTGATCCAAATTGTGGAAAGATCACTTAAAATGCCAGGTATGAAGCACTCTCGAAAGTATATTCTGTACCTGTATATTCATTTGTTAGGCATGCTGATGAATTTAAGTATTCAAATATGAATATATTTATATAAAAAAAAGTTTATTTTTTTCAGCTAAAGTTTTAACAAGAAATCCTAGAACCACGGTATTCTGCTGCAGTGCTATGAAAATTCAGTAATTTACTACTGGGAATTTTTGATCGATAGAATCCATAAACCTATGCCATAAAATATTTTTTTTCTGGTATATATCCCTACATATCCCCTTAACTCCAGTCTAAAGGTTTTATTACACTGACAAATGGTGACCGCCTCAAAATGCTGCCTTCCTGTAAGTTATATGAGGCTTTACCCTTTGGCAATGTAACACTTTTTAAGCCTTTATTTTGAATCACAATAGAAAAATAAAATAGAAAAATAAAGTTAAAAAGACAAAATACGCTAAAGAGTTTTATGTCTGTCTTCCAGGTACGTTCTGTTCTTCCCCTCATCTTCCCGTTTTATATCAAAATGCTGTATCCTGTGTCAGAAGATAAAGTGCATGGCACTTTAAGCCAACACTGCACTGTGTTTTGACTGCTGTTAATTGGAATAATTCTTTTATGTGTCTGTACAAGAATTCTGCTTGAACTTCAGCTAAGTGAAGCAACTCTGGTATTAATAAGACACTTACATTTGTATCGGTTGATATGACTCAACTTCAGTGTTGGTTCAGTGTTCATTTCCAGTATAACTGAACCCTGCGAATTAGGTGTTTATTTAAAGCATATATTCTCATCGGGGGGGTATAGATGCAGTATGGTGAGACTGTGCATGTATTGCTTCCCACTGATTCTTTCCTGGTGCTACCATAAAAAAACACAATACAGCAGGTAAGCATGGTGTACTCATATTAAAAACCAAAATATTTAAGTCCGCATTCACTTAACTTTTCTAATACAATTCAGGTTCATTCTACCTTTGAAAGTTATTTTACCCCTAACTTCTTGACTTATATTTTGACTTAAAAGGCCAAATTAAAATGTTTAGTTAGAGTGCAGCTTCCTCAATAATTTACAAAAACTACTATGCAATAATCCTGTAGTTCTGCGGACCAAATATATATTGTATAATCATTTATATTTGTAATATTTCACTTAATCAGTTCCCAACTGATCCATGTGTCTGGCAATCTAGATATTCCTTATAATATATGAAAAGTTATATAGAAGTAACTGCAAGGCCATGTGGAACACTGGCAAGAGATGTAAGGATGAGATAATATTTAATATTAGCATTTCATCACAAAGCAGCTGTAATATAAATGTAAGAAAACAACATGCTCTGAGATCTTTACTTTGGCCACTTAGAATAATGACTGCATTATATTGTGTATAAGTTGTAATATTTCGGTTTTTAACATTTTTTCGCCACGTGTCTAATATTTTATTATTAACATTCTGTAGATTAATATTATTCTGCATATGCACAGTATGTTTTGGGAATTTGTGAGGAAACCTACACAGAGACAGGGTGAACATAGTACAAATTTTGGAGGCAAATTTTGTCAGTAGATGTGTTTAGATATTCCATATGCCCATTTCAGTTCCACACACTTTGTCATGTGTATATCTTTGCAGGTATCTAAAAGTATTTGCATTGGAAAAATGTATGCAGATAGTTTTATTTTAGTTAAATTTTTTTAATCATACATTTCGGTTTTAAAATCTGCTTAAAAAACAAGAAATCTTTTGAATTACCCACGTGCTCTTAAATGGCTTACCCAAATCTCACATTGTATGATGTACCTGTTTCTTAGCCTGTAGTGAAAACTGGTAGATTAGAATGAAGCTTATTAAAAAAAGCAACTAATGCAAAACAACCAAAACAACCACAATTAAAAATGAAAGCCAATGTTATTTATATGTTCAGAAATACACAGTTAACTAGTTACATAGTAATTAAGTTCGATCCAGTTGCCAGGACTTAATTACAAGTTTATGCTAAGCCACCGTAGCACTCAAGGTAAACACCTATATGGTGTTCCTCAATATTTTAGCTTTTATATGTATGCTTACAGTATGAGAAAGAGAATCTCCTGACCAAAGCATTGGTTTCACATGAATACAAAAATTCCATAGTGTGATACTGTTTTATAAAAAATTTCTAGAAATACTACCCTCACATTAAATTTCAATAGATATAGTCACCCACATGCTTTTTGGAAGGTTTCCTCAATTGGGTCAGGATCAAGAGGATTGCCGGCGTCTTTCATACCCTTGTGGTGTCCCCCTGCCGCTCACATGACGTCCCTTCTGCCTGACACATTTCGCTGAGCCAGTCAGCTTTCTCAGAGGTCTAGGGTTTGTATCATGTAGTTCCCTTAAAAAGCCAATCATAGCTGATTTAAGGGAACTATGTGATACACACCCGATGCCTCTGAGGAAGCTGATTGGCTCAGCGAAATGCGTCAGACGGAAGGGACGTCACGTGAACACTTGCTGGTACCCTACAGAGCAGATGCCACTGGTCCAATCTGCTTACTATCCTTAACCAAAGATATATGACTGGTTGGTTCCGTTGGCTTCTATATAATTTGTAGGTGGAGTATCTAGACGTTTGCATGATTTTCATGGTAATGGAAGAAAATCATGAGCACTTACTCTACATTAGGAAACATGAATGCTTTATCTGTCTTATGAAAGCAAATTTATTATAAGGTGTATTTTTGGTGATGGTGTTTTTATTAAAAAAAATCTGTTAAAGTGGGCACTGATAATGCCTAACCAGGCAAATTAAGGTCAGCAACATACATACACAGGGATCTGTTTAATTAGGTGTAATAAGACATTTTTGGAGAAAGGTAGCAGTTTAAAAAAGGATGCAGATGCACTATGAAGAATATTTCAGGCTGCTTGCTGGAGGACTTGGAAGATACTATTATGGGTTACCATGGTAACCCCATTTACTTCAAGCCAACATCTGGGCTTCCCAGATGTGAGATCTCCATACCCCATGGTAGTTTGCCGAGCATGTGTCCCATCTGTCTCTTATTATCTCTGTGAATCTGCTTTGAAAAAGTATCATTCCTGAGGCTACACCAGTAGAAGTTCACTGAAGATATTTAGTGCTAATGTGGATATAGTACATAAGTTACATTACACCTAAACTTTGAATAACTGTAACAAAAATATTAGCTCCTTTTAATGGTACTGAAAACAATATGCCAGATTGTATCCGCATGCCTGTACGCCTGTGTTCCACACAGCACTGCTGTTGCTTTGCATATAAAATAGTGCTTACAAGAAAACAAGTGAATATCCCATGCATCTCTAAACAATGATTAGACAGAAATTTGGGAACTGTTATTTTTGTAATGCTTCCTAAAACCATCTTTAAATGATTATATAACTCTCTTATTACATTATTGCTCCTTTTGACATCTGACCTTAAGTTTCATAAAAGGCCCTAAGAGTATAAAAGACCCACTAGATATTCATTTCTATGTACTTTAATTTATAATAATAACCGTAGTTCCACTTAGTACAGTGGTGCACCTGTTGGCCACTAGCAACAGTTTCCTCAGTGACGCAAACCATCTCCCCACTCACCTGCTCACACAGCAAGAGGCAGTTGGAGGTTGAAGCCTATGGGATAGTCTAGCTATGTACAGTGTCAGTCAGTTTTATGTTCAAGCCACTCTTGGAAGGCTCATAATAAGATTACAGTTATAGAAAAGCATTGTTGTCGGCATATCTAGGACAGCAAATAAGTGTTCAGCCCAAGTCAAAGGCCTTAATAATTTTTATGTAATTAGTCATTTATCATGGCTAAAAACATGAATTTGCATTTTGTTTGGACATCTGTACCAGCCCACAGCAACCATAATCCTATAGCAATGAAGTTCTGTGCCCCTGATGATTTTCCAAATCATGAAACATGCTCTTGGCTGCTGTCAGTTGCCAAAGCCCACTAAGGTGCCACTGCCAGGAATTTCAACCTATGCCTTGCATGCTGTTTGGGATTAACATGCATGGACAATTGGGTATCTCACAGCTTTAGCTAAAGGAGAACTAAACCCCCTTTCTAATAAAAACACCTACCCCCTACTCTCCATAGTCCCCCCTCCCTGCTCAACCCCACACAGGAGTTACAACAAGTAAATACTCCTTAGCCGGTAAATACCTCTTGTTGCAGAGTCAGCAGAGCTCACAGGGGCCATCTTCAGCCACTTCGGTAATCTTCAGATCTTCTTCTGGTACTTCGGCTTTTTCAGCACTTTCGGCCCCCATGAGCTCCATTGTGCTGACTCTGCAACAAGTAGTAATTATCGGCTATTTTATCTCCGGTAGCAGGGAGGGGGTACTATGGAGGGTAGGGGTTTATAAATGGGGTTTAGCTCTGCTTTAAGAGACAGCCAGTTTGAAATATAAATCAATAACTACTTTGTGGTGTCTCAATGCCAATTATTACAGATTTTCAGGGTGCCTTTATTTATTCTTACTTATGTATTCTCTGTTGCATAGATGGAAGGCAAGGTGATAGCCATCATTTTCATTTGCACCTAGCCTGCACTTTTCCCATCTCCTAATGTGTGCGTCATTTGGGAGCAAATGTTTTGGAGTGGGGGGAGCCGTAAACCACAACAAGGCCCTATAGGGCAGATGTTGGCCTGTGCCTGTCAATGCTGTGTTCTGCACCTGATGCATTATTTTTTTATTTAGTGTGAGCTGCAGAGCACAGCCAGACCCTGGGCAAAAGTGCTATGAAACAAGTTGGCGCTATAGAAATACATGTTAATAAAAGTGCTTTCTACATGAGTACTAAGGAGTGTACACTTGCATCCATGCATAGTCTCTTGCATTTTTGCTGAGGTCATAGCAAATGAACTCTGACGTTACAAGAGTCTTATTTGTACAGAAAAGTATTGCAGCTAGTCCCCACTCACAGAGGTATTAAGAAGTGAAATGCCATCTTAGTTCCGAGACTGACTGCTCTTTTAAGTGATAGAGGCAGTTTTAGCATTGGGGAAATATTGATCCTACTTTTGTTGAATTGTGTTAACAAATAGACAGGGAGAGAAAGCACCAAGAAAATGTGCTGCTTGTATATGGTAAGTGCAAGAGAGAGCAACAGATATAAATTTACCATTAGCGCCTTAAACATGGCATTTAAACATGACATTTAAACTTGTTTATGTAAGCCATTCTGTTTAATCAATAAGCTGACTGTTTGGCATTTCATTATGATATACTGTAATACCATTACAAGCATTACATTTATAAGTGGCAATATTTATTAAGTTAATAGCTATTTAATAGAGTATTTCCTGGAACTGCACGAGAGAGACTATAAATAATTGTACACTAGTTATATTTATCTCATACATGTGAAATTGAAAGAAGAGTGTTTTTTTCTTCTATTTTTGCAACTTGGCAACAGGCCCAGAGCAATGAATCAAAACAACGTATCAATAAAAGTAACAATATTCTGCTTGGAGCATTTCCAAGGAGCTTAAAGATGCCCACATAACACAGAAACCCCTATTATACCCATCACAGTTACCCGTTTCTTCAAAAAGTATGAATAAATGCCATTTTCTAAATACAGCTAATAGTTCTTCTCTTTCTGCATCATTTGGAATTCTGGCAGGGAAGGGGGACTAAACACTGATATTACAAATTGTAACACCTTCTCCACAGCTTACAAACAGCATGCAGGAACTACATAACCCACAATGCATTGCACTGTGATGTTCCATTCCTTATTGAAGTCACGTGTACAGGGAATTGTGGGGTTTGGAGCAATCAAGCTGAGGACAGCTGGCTGCTGATACAAAGTAACAATAGTCAGCCAGCTCAGCAAAGTAGTCAGAAAGATCAGCAAGGGGCTAGGGTTAGGGAACTGTCAGAAACCATTAAAAACCATGAAAAGTCTGCATATTTTTTAATTGAAGTATATTGCAAAGTTGCTTGAAATGATGTTTCAAAAAGCTTAAATATTTTTTGTGGCGTTCCCCTTTAACATAGTACTAACATTAAAGGGACACTGATGCCTTTTTCAAAACTAAACTGCATGCCTGATTCCCAGGACCATATATTCTAGTAAGGGCCTTTTTTTCTTAAAGTATTTGCAGCTGTGCAGCCTCTGAGATATCCAATAGCTGCAACCTTAAGCAGCAGAGGAGGTGATGGTACTGGACTCGTTCCTGATGCATACACACTTCTATAGCTACAAAAGGGTGGAGTCAGCTTTATATTTAAAGGGCACCTATCATCCCAAAATTCCACTGTGAAGGTGCGGGCTAATACAGCCTGCACTCCTGTGTGGGCAGCCATGTTTAATGACATGCATATACATAATGAGTGAGGTGTGCACAGGGAAAACTCACATTTTTTGTGGAAATTACAATTTCGAGAGATTTATCGCACTCCAAAGCTGCTAAAAATCTAAATCAAAAAATACTCCATCTCAAACCTGTCAAGGTCATGTTGACAGATGTCCCAAAAGTTATTTCTTGACATTGTGATTTGCGCTGGATAATCCAATAAAGTCTGGGTTTTTGTCCAATAATCCAGAAAGATATAGTTGTTGCAGCGAAAAATCAATAAAGTCAAGTTTTCGGAGTGTAAATCGCAAAATACAAATTGATGCTTGATTTTGTTGCAGTGTTTTGTCGATCCGATTTTTTCTAATTCAATTCATGGAAGGGAGTTTGTGTTCGACTTTGTTTTCATAAAAAACTAAGCTTAATTTGAGTTTTAGTAAACAACCCCCGTAGTGTCTCAACATGGCCACCTGCAGAAGGAGCTCCCTTCCGGTACCAGTAGCTTAGCATTCGAGGGGGGAACTATTGTATTGAAACTATTTGTGCCCATTAAAGGAGAAAGAAAGGTAAAATCACTTAGGTTTGGCAAATTGTTTGCTTTCCCACAGTCTCTTACCTTTAATCCAGGCCCAGGCTACTTTTCCTTTCGGCTTTGCACGGCCATATTGTTGCAGTCAGATTTGTGGAGAGGCCACCTAGGCCCGGGCCTAGGGCGGCAGGATTTTAGGGGGCGGCATGCTGTCCAACCACACCCACATTGGTTCAGAGATTTAAATTTCCCATGCGCCAATTCCCATTGCTCTGTCCTGATGATGAAAATTCAAATCAAAGGGAGGGGACAGGGGCGACAAACAACAGCAGGCCTAGGGGCGGCAGCAAGGTAAATCCGGCCCAGGTTGCAGTTCTTCAGCATCCTATATGCTGCCTGTGCAAGTACATGTGCATATTTTTCTTGTGTCCCAGACATTCCCTTCCATTTTAGGTGAAGAATTTCTGTCCTGTATATGCTTATCTAGAGAGGTGCAGGGGGGGACAGGGGTGCTGGAACAATGCTGACCTGGGCTTGAAAGTAAGTAATTAAAATTACCTTCATTCAAATAGGAAATCTGTCCTTAATGGGTGCCACCAGTTCAGCTTTTCAGCTGTAGGTTGGGGGGTCTATTTAACCTTTAAAACTGGAACGTCCATGCTTGAATAGTTTCTGTAAAAAAAAATAACAAACAATAGATTCTAATCAAATATGCAATGGCATTACTTTCATTGTGAAGGTAGGCACATCAATGTGTGCTAAACTGCAGGGACCTCCAGTGTATTCCATAGTCTGGTTAACAGAACATACTGTTTTACTTTTCCAATGACAGACAAAAAAGAACTGATGTTTTGGTACCCAAACCTCACACAAGATTCACATATCAATATGCAGTTGCATATTCATGCATTGATTGTGCACATAACTTCTTTTGTTGAGTAAAAAAACTACTGGAATAAGACTTTGGCTGAGTTCAATACCATTTTGCTTTCAGTATAGGAGAAAGAAACCACTTGCATAGGATAAATGCTACATTGTTATGCCATTAATTGCAATCGCAATCTTACTGTGTCAGGTTACTAATGTTAAAATCATGGAAAAAAAGAAACTGACTCTAAACAGCTCTCTGTTCTAAAACAGTATAAGCAATATCAGGTGCTTCAAGGGAATGCCTCTGGTTCTATTACAATGCACTTCTTATAAAGGGACGTGAGGCATTTCTTTTTGAGCTGTGATTAATGATTAGTGCTGGTCTGCATTCACTGTAAACGTATATCAGCTACCTGGTGTATAATAAAAAGAAAATACAATATGGTTGATGTACCTTTTTTTTCCTCCATTATGAATAAAACAATGATGTGTGACTTCAAGCACCTGGCCAGTACTAGTCTCTAAAGTATGCCCTTTAGTGTTCTGCCCTGCAATATGTTTATAGTAACTAATAATACAATTGGGAAGAATCGATATCATTCTAATTACAGGCATCTGTATTGAAATATGGGTTACATATTTATTTACTTTGCATTTGAATTAACCAATTAATTAAAGAATCCCAGCAAAAATCCAGTTCAGAATCCAGGGGCCAGAATCCAATTCTGGAGCTCCGGTGTCCAATTCGGTGGGCCGGCATCCAATTCAACGCGCCTTGTTGATTCGGCGCTAGGCTCGTGGGCCGGTTCAGCGGTTGGGGACCCCTACTCTACATCATACTAAAAGTTAACTCAAAGGTGAACAGTCCCTTTAATAACTCTTTTCCATACATAAACTAAGGCCCCACAGTGTGTAAAATAAAATGTGCCACATATGTGCTCAGAACATCTATTTTCTAAATTTATTTATGCAACCAATACGTTAACCTGAAAAAGTTTTAACAAAATGGTTATATACTCTTGTGGGATTACATTTCTATAGAAGCTGGCTGTACTAACCAGGCTAAGTTGCTTGCTAGCTGTTGCCAGTGTAAAATGCCAGGAGCTGTGTAGGCATACTGGATGCTGAGGTTTAGCAATATATTTAGGTGACAGTCATGCGGGGGCTCATTCTCAGCAGGCCTAGAATCCTGTCCTGTCTGCCACTAGCTTGATTGTGTAATTTAATTTAACAATATGCTAATACACACAAACACACAATCAGCATGATTTAAAGATTAGTAAAAAAAAATATTGACTGGTTCTGCTGGAGATTCACTTTTGAACCTTATACTAGCATATTCTCTTCAGAATAATATGTGTGGGGTGGAATATCCCTTTCACCGTTTTCTTTTGCCTGGAGTGCCAGTATCCATTGCCTTGCACTGAATAATATACTTAATGTCCGTTTTCATAATATATGCTTTTCTTGGGTTTCTCCTCTTTGTGATTTTATATTGTGCTTGGGCTGCCATAACTTACAGCTTCTCTTTGTATGATGTGTTGTGCTGCTACTAATCTGCTCTTATACAACAAGGTGCTTGATGAGGCAGCACCCATTGCTTCTAATGTGCTTAAGTGTAGATACTCATTAACCCTTACTGTATTTTCTTCTTAGGATGTCAGTATTCTGTGCTCTCCTGTATAATGTGCTTGGGGTTTCAATAACCACATCTTCAACATAGTAATGTGCTATTTTCTACATTTTAGTCTATTACAGTGATCCCCAACCAGTGGCTCTTGAGTAACATGCTGCTCACCAACCTCGTGGATGTTGCTCCCAGTGGCCTCTAGCAACTAGTTGCTTATTTTTTAATTCCTGTATTGGAGGCAAGTTGTGGTTGCATTATAACCAGATTTATGGCCAAGCAGAGCCTCTTGTAGGCTGTCAATCCACATGGAGGCTAACAAATAGACAGTTATATACATTTGGCACCTAGGAACATTTTTATTGCTTGTGTTGCTCCACAGCTCTTTTTACATTTGAATGTGGCCGAGGAGTAAAAAAGGTTGGAGACCCCTGGTCTATTAGTTTGGAAAACTTGCTATTGTAAATATGAATAAATAGGCTTCCCATTGTCCCCACTCTATAATTTGCTGTTATCTCACTATATATTGTCCTATACATTGTACTGGAGATGCAATTACTTTTGCTCTCATTGTTCTCACTTATTTATGTGCTAGGCTTGCACTGAATTTTTAATGCACTGAATATATCAGTAATAACCCTCACTGTATAATGTGCTGGGTATCATTTTAACCCTTTGCAGTGCACCTACTAGTGGTGTTGCACTGCCATTTCTGGATTCAACATTTGTCTCTAAAGGGGTTTATTACACTATTGGGGGCTACTCTTGCTCCTGTTTTGGATATTAAGTGATGCTTGGTATAACTTTATATAGCGCTTCTCTGTCTATAACACATTTTTTTTAGACATACTGTACTGTAAGTTCACCCTCCAACATTTCCACTAAAATAAATGATATTGATAAAAGGCAGCACATCACTCCAAGGATAAATATTGAGAGGCCCTTACAGTTTGATGGATATGAGAGAGAAAATTGTTATTAAATAAAATGTTCAGGGAATAGAGCTTAAACTGAAATAGTATTATGCCTTTTACAAACATCTTTAAGCATTTATAAACTATGACCACCTGCTGACATGCTATAAAAAAGAAGTCATTCCAACCTAGAAGGGTTTTTCCTGATTACAGTGCTTGTTACAAATATGAGCACTTTAACTTTATTGGTGCCAATGAAATGAAACATTCTGAGAAATGTATAGTTATTTATATTCTCTGCATTTTGTGGCCACTCTTTCCCCTCTGTGCCAGTTACCATTGCAGGTCACTTAATAGCAGGGAGTAAGTATTGCCTTTGAAAACTATTGGAAGGGACAGTCTGCTTTCATTTAACCTGCATATAATGAGTAGTGTCTGTTAGCAATATATGTGCCCTATATTCGCTTATTTGCACCTTCCAATTATATATATCGATTTTTCAATGGATTTGGCAAGGTTGCAAGGCTTTTACGCTCATATCTTTGTAATGCACCTTTTCCATTTCTAAGCCAAATATTATTTGGTGAAAACATTTGCTCATCTCAAATCAGAGTTCAAAGGAATCGTTTGCCATTTTTAAAGATCATTTTCTCTTTAGAACAGTAAGTTCTGCTTGTTTCTTGTCTTTCATAAAAGGATTTACGATGGTGTCTATCGAGTAATGTTAAGGCTTTTCCACACTGTTTAAATATATTTCCCTCTCACGCTGAGCTTTATGTCACGCATAGCAGTTTCATGTGGATTCACTCATGCTTTCACACTGGCTTAGGTTTTTTTTGAAAATATTTAGAAACATCTTTCGTTACAATGGACCAAAATCCACTTTTTATTATACAGGTATGGGACCTGTTATCCAGTATGCTTGGGACCTGATGTTTTCCAGATAACAGATCTTTCCGTAATTTGGATCTTCACACCATAAGGCTACTAGAAAATCATGAAAACATGAAATAAACCCAATAGGCTGGTTTTGCTTCCAATAAGGATTAATTATATCTTAGTTTGGACCAAGTACAAGCTACTGGTTTATTATTACAGAGAAAAAGGAAATTTAAATCCGGTTTTAAAAAATTTAATATTTGGATAAAATGGAGTCTATGGGAGATGGCCTTTCCGTAATCTTTAACTGTTGTCTCTCAACAGCACTGAATAAAATGGGAAATAAAATATGGGAAATGACAATGTCATTCCTCTGTATTGGTTAGTAATATGTTTTGTTAGAGCAAAAAACTTTCACAAAGATGCTTGTGAACATTAGCGACCATGCTTTTACTGATTAAAGGTGAATTCAACTCGTAAAATAAAAAAACCCTGCTCTACATAACCTCCTCGCCTAGCTGCCTCCCCCCCCCTAACTTTTTACTTATCCCTTGGTGCAGATTCTGTCCTCAGGAGTTCACAGACTCCATCTCCCTTTCTTTGTTTAACTTTGGAAGCAGACCGGCGCTTTTGGCTCATGCACAGTTGGAGTAATATTCCGGCCCCGAACAACTGCGCATGCGCTGAAAGACACAAATATTTCCAAAAAATGTTCATACATTTATGTGCAGTTGTAAGAGATGCCAACTGTGCATGTGCCAAAACTCTGCTCTGCTTGTTTAACGAAGACAACAAGATGGCACCCGTGAACGCCCAAGGACACAATCAGGGGTAAGTAAAAAGTTCAGCATTTGCCCGGTTGGTGGGGGGCAGCTAGGCTGAGGGGGAAGGAGGTTGGAGGGTCTACGTAGGGTTGGGGGGTAGGGTTTTTTATGTTACAGTTTGAATTCTCCTTTAAGGCCTCAACAACGTCTGTGCTTTTGTGAACGCTCACAGTGTATGTAATAAAATTTCCCAAACGCAAACCATTTTTTGTGACAATACGCAATGTTGCAATACGCAATTAAGATTTGTAATGCAAAGTGAAGACAAAGAATATTACATTGCTTTATTCACAAAGCTTTGCTCTTTGCAAATTTTATTACATTACTCCCTTAGTTTCCATACCTGTTCAAACATACAGCAACATAGTTCTCAAGCCAATGGGTGAAATAGGTCACAGAATTGCTATTAAACCTGCCTATTAAAAGTTGTGATCAGCATAATCTTGAATATTTTAGACGCATCAAACTTTGTACATAGTGGATTTCGAGGGCATCATTACAAGAAATGTCATCTGTGTTTGGAGATGTCTTGGCATGATGACATTGGCACATATACTCATATATGGTATCAGTGTGAAGACTTAAACAGTTGTTGGGAAGAAATAATAACAAAAATAGAAAAGGTTAAGCAGGAAAAGATCTCAAATAAATTTCTAGTGAAACTAATACTCCATCATGAATCCTTACACAGATACTACGATAAAAAAACCAATTGATACTTTGGAAATGGAAAGATAGGAATCCTCCCAGAATTCAAGAATGGATTCTCCTCATGGAAGATAATAACTGCAATGATTCAACACAAAAATTCTAAGTATTGGCAGACCTGGTCTGGATAGAATATCTGAAGCCAAAGAAGTGGTAGTTTACAAGTTTGTGCAAGTTTTGCAAAAATTTAGATAAGCCGGTGCCAAAATGCAATAAATCCTAGTATTAATGGTTGAAACCATAACAAACTCTCTCTCTTTTTTTTTTCCTTCCGTTTTATTTTGGTTAATTTTAAAGTTGTATGTGAAATATACATGGAAGGAGAATGACATGAAGTATACATTTTCCCTCCCCCCCCCCTTCCCTATGTCCTATTTTTCTGTACCCCTTTGGAAAATTTGTATAAATAAAAATAGGATAAGATACCTATAGCTGCTTTACTCTATACTATACTGTAACAGATATTGTGTAGTATATACAAGATGAATAAAGTAGCGTAGAGGAGGGCTGTTTAGCTAAAGGCAGGAGGCTTTCAAAGGAATTTTTATGGTGCCCAGGGAGTCTACAGACATTTTTCATATTATGTAAAAATATACATAAAGTTTGTTCCACAACCATTTGGTATACCAGCAATTTCCCATGCTGTGAGAATAGGTTGCTATCATAGTATTTGTCAGTCAGTGTTTAGGGAAGTCACATGTATGAACTAGAATGTACAATTTTAATGAAGTACATTAATACTTATGGAAAATTTGTAACAGAATTGCATTCTGATGCAACAATGATGTGTTATGGGAAATAAAATATGCTTTGTGCAGTTTTGCCTTTGGGGTTCATGCCAAGGACCATTATACCCAATGAAATTGCCTTTTTTCCAACTTTCCTATTACTCAAATTATATTGTTCTTGATTGAACGGCGGCAGCCTTCCATATTATTGTAGTCGTCGGTTAAAGGTTTTGTTCCATCTATTTCCTGTTATGATCAAAAAATAAGTTCCAAAATCTGTTTTTTCTTTTCTGGTGATACATTTTTCCACAGCTGACTTCACTTTGGACCCACAGCTCAATTAGTTTGCCTTGAAGAGATCAAACCCAAAAGCACCAGTGTTTTTTCAAAGTAGATTTGAAAATAGACAGTACAGATTTTAGGAAACACAATGTTTAATCTCTCATGCTTCTATTTTTTTCCATTCTGGAAATGACAGTGTTTTTCTTGACTATAAAACCTCTCAAGGTTTGTGAAGGCAACTTTTATAAATGGGATGCTCAAAGAAAACCTCAATGTCTTTCACAATAAAGCCAGTTCTCCGAGCTAATGTAACTTTCATGCTAACAAAGGTATAACCTTGCTGCAGTGCAGGAAAATAGTTTAGATTAATGTATTAGAATAATGAAAGCAAATATCAACCTAGGGCAAATCTCCACCTGTATTAGTAAAGGCAGCCCATAAGGTATAATTCATAATTATACCTTATAATAATTTTGTATTCAAAATATATTCAGCCGCATTTATTATATTAGGCATTATTACAATTGCACTTTTCTGTATTATAATTATCCAGAGAGTTGTGTGTTATATCAGAACTAACCATATGTCGGAAAGAGTAAACTGTTCCATTGGTCTGTCAGCTATTTCCTTATTATATACAGTTCACTCTGCCACATTACCACTCAATATTAACAATAATAGTCACTGTCGTCAAAGCAAATAGTGAATGTGTGCAAGATGTATGATGTCAACAAAGGCTGCATTAAACTTGAATCGAGAATGTGCTCAGGCCGCCTGGAACTTCTGTTTCTAATATCACAGCAAATTATAACCATTTGCACCTTTTGCTTTATCCACAATAGAATCACATACAGTATAGTAGCCAATTCCTTCTGCTTTGAAAAATGGAATAAATACTTTTTCCCTACAGATGCAGAACGGCAATTGGACTTTAATTTGGATGACCTGATTCAAGAGGCTAGAGAGACCTGTCATTCATCAGTGCTGGAAGTTAAAGATGTACCAACTACAGAGGTACAAATACTATTTTATATATATATATATATATATATATATATATACACACATATATGTATATAGATACAGTTGTGTCCAGTGCCGGGCCAAGTGTACCTGGCGCCCCAGGCGCCACCGCACTCCCACGTGCCCCCCCCCCTCCATGCTGTGCTGTGCTCGTTGTGTGAGTGCTCTGCGCAAATGTCCCTGGATCAGAGAGCAGGCACATGGGCAGATCGCCAGGGGGAGAGTAAGTGAGTGACAGAGGGGAGGGGAGAGACCGCTGGCAGGGGGTCAAGGGGACAGAGCACCAGCATGGGAGAGCAGCAATCATGGGGTAGGCAGAAGACAGATACTTGCCCAGTGCCCCCCTTTGGTTGCGCCCTAGGCAGGTGCCTCTGCTGCCTACCCCTAGTTCCGGCTAAGGTTGTGCCCATAAGTTTCCATACCCTGGCAGAATTTATGATTTCTTAACCATTTTTCAGAGAATATGAATGATAACACAAAAACTTTTCTTTCACTCATGGTTAGTGGTTGGCTGAAGCCATTTATTGTCAAACAACTGTGTTTACTCTTTTTAAATCATAATCACTACACACTACATATATTAAGAAAATTCTTATTTGTTTTTTCCTTATGCGACTGGTCTCTTCAGAGCTCTGTTACAAAACTGTATACCGGAATTTATTGTGAACTCTTCTATAAAAATGTTAGCTGTTGCTATGAACCAACTTCCTTAGTAATGCACAGATTGATCATCTGCTCATCACCAGTGACGCACGCAGGCATATAACCGAGTCTGTTACCATAGTTACCAATCTAAGGATGAACGATACAAGAGTAGGCAATCCATCTGAACTCTGATATTCCTCGGCACCTCTATTACATTTGTCAAACCGTTCTATTAACTGATATATTTACCCACTCAAACAGTGCATTTTAGACCTTTGTTATGGTGCAAAAATGTTGAGCTGATATGTGCATTAGGGATACGTTACGTTAGCCTGTATAATATATAATATGAGGTAGTCTATTAATTTACAGTAATCAAACCAAAAACTTCTTTACCTGGATTTTACCGAAGATTACATAAGATAAAGGACCAACTGTAGCTGCTTTAACTGAGTTTAGCAGCCTAAATACCTAAGCACCTTAAATCCAAAGCAGTAATTTAATTTAAGTTTGATGATGGAACTGAAATTTCAATATGATACCATCAATGTGTTTTTCCCAGATGGGCTGCATTAATGTAGCCATGATGCAATGTAGCCAAGATTCAGAGTACAACTTTGCACCATAAGTCAGAGGCTCTGTTAATTACAATTATCCAAATATAAATGATTGTAAGGGTGTGCAACTATTTTGTTTTTAGGTAGACCCTCAGCACAGATAGAGCTATGAAATTAAGTTGGGGCAATGAAGAAGAGTGAAGGGGCACATAATATACTAGTTAAGGAGCTCCCACTCTTATCAAGAGATAAAAAGAACTGTAATTATAGATCTAACTCTCCGATGAATAATGTAAAATGGGAGAGTTAATTGCATGTACCGAAAATGATGATGTAATTAGTATTACAGAGACCTGGTGGGGTGAAAAAGGCAGAGGAGGTAGCCGCTGTGTGAAGCCAGAATTAAAGCCATGAACTAAAGGAATTACCAGGGATCACATTGTGGGGGTGTAGCAACCCTGTGAGTAGAGATCTCAGCTGGGCTAAAGCTTAAAAAGATATTAAAAAAAAATTTCACTTGGGAGAGGAGAATGAAGCCCAGCTAGGTCAAGTTGTTATTATGGGTTACTTCAATTATCTAGACATCGTATAGATTATTGGGGTAGTCAAGTTAGAAAACACAAGAAAATTTGTCAATATGCTAAAAGACATCATTTTTTCAGGAACCTACTAGGATATATCCTCTTTAGGGCCTGGAAATAACTGTTCTACTGTTCATGCCTTTATGAGTAGCTTGGATTATTTCTTTAACAAGCATAATGTCCAAGGTTATTGTGATCTTAAGAACTAAAATGCAAATGAAGCCCGCACTTAAACCAAAGTCTAGGTGCACAGCAAAGTGTAATAAAGTTTCTTTTTTCCATAATTTTACAGTGATTCCAACAATACTGTCCTACTTTAGGACCCTTATCACACATATAGTAACACACGTGAACAAACTGTGTTTAAATAAGTGCTTGTGAAAAAAAGGAGGTGCCAAAAATACGTCACATAGCTCATTATCATTATAAATTAGCATAAATAGCAATAATATTAACAATAAACGTGAATACACTTTTTTAAGAATGCCATATCTTCACAAGCAGTGTCAGTATTATCTTACTTTAAAGCATGAAGTAATTAAAATCCATAGTGTTTACAAGTTGCTTTGGGGCAGATTTACTAAGGGTCGAATCGTTGAGGGCTTTTAGCCCTCAAATTCAACTGGCGAATATTTGGTGAATAAATATTCACCAAAATAGAATAAAATATTTGCCAGTTTTGAGCACGATTTTGATTATTCGCCAGAATCATACAATCGAAGGATTCTACAAAAAGTCACCTAAAAAATGTTTGGTGAATATTCATCAAAATCGTACGAATCGAACATTCGAAGTGTTCGATCGTACGATCCCTTAGGGATTCCCCTAGGCTTCTATTGCAATTCAGTAGGTTCCATCTGGCGAAGTAGGCAGTCGAATACAAATTTAAAGGACAAGTGCTTCGACTGGCAAACAGTCGAACAATTGAATATATATTTATTCGAATTTGCATATTTGAATAGTCGCACAATCGAATAGAGACTATTCGAGCGAATATTTGAATCCTTTACACAAATTTAGTAAATCTGCCCCTTAGTGTCCATTTGTGGGTGACATACACCCTGTAAAGTAAAAATTACAATCAGAACCCTTTGTTGTTATTTGCTCTAAACAATCAGTTATAATTCTAATATTTTATGCAATTACAAAGAAAAAACTTCAATTAAAGATTTCACAATTGGAAAGGTAAAATCCCATTGACTTATACATGCCCCTGACAGCTTTTAGGTGGCAAAGTTTTGCATTAGTATTTTTCGTGTTTTTATGTTTAATAATTTCTTAATTGTTTGCGGTTTGAAGTAATCCATGATCTTTAGCACTAAAACATATGATTTTGGGAAAAGAAGAAATACGAACGTTATTAAATCTGCCCCATACACTCTGAGTAGGCCAACAGCACAAGCAGCTGCTCTTATCTGAAAGGCTCAGACCTTAATTACACTGTTGCCTGGGGTGGTCTGTGTGAACTTTTATGGGACAGAAAATAACACCGTAAAGACAAAAGTTCAATGACTATAACTGACTGAAGTACTTCACCTTAAGTTTACCTTGAGTAAAATATACAACAATTTGTGCAAGGTAAGTCATGTTTATTGCAAAAAAAATCCTTTTAGTTAAATATGTGCTTGCAATTGTGTATTATAGTACTATTTATTATTTTTAATATTTGTTTTAATATTTCTGCTATCCTTTAATTTGTAACAATTGCTTGGAAAAGAGAGAGTTGGGAACTGAATGAATGGTTTAGTACAGAATGCATTTAGCTGATGATCAAAGAGGGAAAAGAGTTAGCTGTGAGCAGGGTTATAGACACATTTGGTGAAGAGCCTGTGAACATTTTTTAGTCATGGCATCCATGAGGAAGTCATGGTGAGAGGGTGCACCGTTGTTTAAATGAGTTGAGCCTACACCTCTATTTACTGGGGAGTTCATCTTATGCCTCTCACATTAAAGGGAATGTAAAGGCAAAACAATAAAATTTCCATTTTTACTTTCTTTAATGAAAAAGAAATCTATTTCCAATATACATTAATTTAAAAATACGTACTGTTTTTAGAAGAAGAAGACTGTATGCAGTGAAATTCCCCCTTCGTTTTACTTTGTTTTGATGTGGATAGGAAACTTCAGACGGTCCCTCACTGCTCTGCAGGAAAATGATAATACTTTCAAACGGCAGGGTGAACCTGCCACCTTACTTCATAGAACTCAAGCAGTTTAGTTTGTTTCCCTGTAGAACAGCTGGTGACCGTGTAGAGATTTGTATCAGCAGTGCAGTCTGCATATTCTGATTATTGATCAGTCTTGCTGTATTTGCTGCTATGGCAGATAATATTTGACTTGTGCTGGTAATTTATGACAATCCCTCAGCTTAACCTCCCAACTGAAGCCCAGATCACACTGATCGTGTGCACAGTCTTGGTCTTGCAAAGATGTATAACAAAGTTACAAGATGACAGCCCCCTGTGGCCAAATTTGAAAGCATAAATCATTTGTTTAATTGGGCTTCTGTTGCAGTAAGTTCATGTTTATGTTTAGTATACAAAATACAGCATTTATAGCATTATTCTATTTTAGACTTTAGTTACCCTTTAAGAGAATATAATTTAAGTCTTCTGCTAAGTCTAAGATGGATCAGTTTTGTACTTCATGCTTTCTTGAAAAAATCCAGATGTTCAGTTGAAAGGACAAAAAGTCCAGTTTATAAAGCAGAGCTTTTCATACATATCCTGCAGTATCTGCAACTTGTATCTATGAATCCACACACACTGTTTTTGTTTTGTTTTTTTAAAGCAATTTGAAAGCATTGATATTTATTTTATCATTTCAGTATATTTTGTTGTTTTTCAGTCTCACTTCATTGGTCCAGGACCAGAATTTCATCACATACTGTTTAAACTTGGAGGTAATAGTCTACTAATATCCAACTACCTGAAGATGCATAAGTTCCCAAGTTGTAAAGAAGAAGGCCAGAATCATAAAGTGAAGCATGCTGAAATATCTCAGTTACAATATCCTTTTAGTTTTGTGAAATGTTGGTGAGAATAAACTACTAATAACGTTTATATAATGTAACAAAAACATTGCTGTTGACATTTAACTATTTTTTTATTTCAGGTGTGTTTTTGAAGCTTAATTTTTTGACTGTGAACAAAATTGGATTCTTGCAGCAACACTAAGAGGGTACCCAGATATAGTGGTTGGTTCATTAATTGGCAGGTTTAAAGGAATTGTTCAGTATAAAAATAAAAACTGGGTAAATAGACAGACTGTGCAAAATAAAAAATGTTTCTAATATAGTTAGTTAGGCAAAAATGTAATGTATAAAGGCTGGAGTGACTGGATGTCTAACTTGACAGACCACTAACTGCTTTTTAGCTCTCTTGTTTTCCACTGGCTGGTTACCCTGGTGACCAGGTTGTAACCAATCAGTGACTTGAGGGGGGGCACATGTGCCATAACTAAGCTGAATGCTGAGGATCAATTACAAACTCACTGAACAATTATGTCCCATGTGGCCCCCCTTCAAGTTGCTGACAAACTCAAAGTTAAAGAGCTGAAGAGCAGGAAGTTGGATTCTGGCTATTATATCAGACATCCAGTCACTCCAGCCTTTATACATTACATTTTTGGCTTGCTAACTATATTAGAAACATTTTTTATTTTGCACAGCCTATCTATTTACCCAGTTTTTATTTTTACACTGAACTGTTCCTTTAAACATTTCATCTGTAGGTGAAAAGGTTGCACTGGAAGACGATGCCTGTAGACCTAATTCTTTTACTGAAATGTTTAGCTATTTTCTTTTTTTTCTGTTTTTCATTCATAATATTTTATCTCTATGCCCTTAAAAGTGGATGTTTTATTGAAATTTTTTACTTTTAATAGCCTAAACCTTTAGACGAAATGCCTGATTTTATCCTGGACTTATTTATTTATTTATACATATTTATTTATTTATTCCACTGTTACTTTAGCAAGCATTTACAGAATCAGCACAAGTCACTTAATTATTACTTTCAATGTATTGTTTTACCACTCTACTAATGCACTGGCACTTTCTGAATTATGAATTTTTATGTTTTTTTAAACCAACGAATTAAGCAAACACATTTAGAAAGGCGTAATTTTCAATGTAGCACTTTATTTCACTTATTTTTAATAACTGGGATTAATTTAAACTTTTCAGTAGGAATTTTAATGAAGTACCTACCATGATCACTGTGTAGGAATTGGTAGAATTTTATCAATTTTATTGTGAGTTTGTAGTATTCTGTTTCAAATTCTGTTTAACATACAGAACTAATCCATTGTCTCTCAACACATGGTACAAGGCACATGTACAGATACAAGTATCTTTGTTAAAAGCATTTAAGTGCCTAAACTTTTCGGGCTGATTTATGAATATTTTTTTTACCATGCCTTTACTTAGCAAGGGAAGACATTTTGACTCCTTCTCCTTGCATGTGATAAGCATTGGGGGAGGTTGGAGCTGAGCAAAACTGTGTGCTGTCTTCCCATGGAAAAGACTAGTTAATTTGCTAAAACTAACTGACATGCTTCTGACATTCAGGACATTTTTCATAAATTGGAAAAATCTAAAAATGTTATTTCATAAGTTATTCCTTGGATGGCTGATTTATTTAATTAAGGTTTTGGTCTTTTTATTCTGTTTTTAATAAATATGCCCTATTGATAGAACTTTTTACTTTTATTTATAATTAAGAGAGACACTTTTACAATAATAAAATTTACCCTCTTCTTATAAAACAGCGGGCAGAACCAGTTTCTTCTGCATCCCAGTCTATCATATTGAGATTGTATTTATTTGGTAGATTTTGTTCATTGAGTGACCTAATGTTTGTTGCATATTAGGACTGACACAGTCTTGACAACTTTAAAAAAAAAAAATTCCAATTGGACTCTGTCCAACTGAAACATATTTAATGGTAAAGCTGCCACATTAGTAAAGTCAGAACGTTAAAACTTACATTGTAGATGCATGAAGAAGCTGAATAGGTTTTGGAAGGGCACATATTTAGCCATTGATGGCTTGTTTCCCAGTGTGGTTATCCATGCAGATGGGACAAACAAAATCTAAAGACAGAAATGAAAGCTTCAATAACAAGATGACTACATACTCATAAAAGTAACATTGCAAGTAGTCTGCCAAATACTGTAAATTAAGATAATTATTTTTGCACACAAGACCACCAACAAAGTTGTAATACTCTGTGTTATGTAATTCGAACCAATGAAAAACGTTAGCTAAACACAGTCTTTCCTTGTCTTTCTATAAAATGTTCTAGGTGTGTACAAAATGATCAGTAGGGGACATAAAAGGCCAGTAGAGATCAATTTCTAAAGCAGCATAAAAACAATATTTGATTTTATGGAACAGCAAATAAATTTTAGCTTGAGGTTTTGGTGTTATGAAAATTTGTTTCAAATTAAAATCAGAGTACAGATCACTTAGAAAGTACGGTAAGCAGTGCTTGAAGCCCACAAATTAGTATAGAGTAGGTAGTAAATAATGACACCACTGGAGATGTGAAAGGGGACATCTCAATGTCCACCCCAGTCTGTGGGTGCGTATCAACAAGGAAAATTATTGTAAGGGTTCCCAAAACATGACAAGAGAGGCCTAATGCGTTTTGTGCATGTGGGCTCATGAATAAGTGCCCAACAGGCCCAAAAGCCATTTTTTAAATTCTGGTTATGATTTGTTTGGGGACCCTTACTATACATTTTCTTTTTCAGTTATGGGATCCTGTATATTTTAAGGGATATTTTAAAGTATATTTTAAGCAAATAATTTTTAGAACTTGATCTTGATCTTAACGAAGCTGCAAGATATATTGGGCTGTCACCAACTCTTGGCCCTCTTTGCTGCCTGTCTTGACCATTTCCTGTTTTCTGACTACTAGTTTGATTAACCCTCTATATACCACATAACAAACTCTTCTCCAGTGTCAAGCCTCCTCCTAAGTCCTTACTACTGTTCAGAAGCTTATGTGGCCCCTTACATTAGCGTAGTTAAAGAAAATGTTGTTCTAAGCAACTTTCCAATGTATATTCCAAATAATTACACATTTTTAATGGTTTCAAAGTTAATGGTAAATGTAATTGCTATTGAAAAAGTATCTTTCTGGCCGCATTCTGCATTCCTTGCTCTGACTTCTGAAACAGCATTGCAAGCCAGCTGATTAAAACTAATTTAAGGCTGTAAAGGAGACCTAACTCCTGATTTGTTTACACATTGTTTTAAGGGTCAGACCCAGAGAACTGAAAGGGATAAACACTGTTTTCAACTGCAATTACATTTAGAAACAATTATAAAACTTAAAACTGATTAATGTATATTGGAAAATTCCTTAGGATTACAATTTATTTCATTATGGAACCTACCTGGACCCAATATGCTCCTGGAATTGCTTTTTTTTTGCTTCATAATTTTCAACTTGTTTAAATGCTGTAGATTCACTTCCAAATGGCTACTATGGCATCTCAAGATAGTAATATTACTATTGCAATTGATAGCAAAATCTTGATCGAGAGTATTACTAAATATTAAAAAAAAATTATTAACCTGGTATCTGGCACCAAGTAGCTTTCAATAAAGGTACAATTTTAGTGTATTTTAGTGGTTTTTGAAACTACGACTAAACTCACTTTCACTAAAACTACAGTTGTCTTGACATTTATTAAAAGATCGGAATAAAAAAACTAAGAATGGAAAATTACGCTGAACGATTTGGGGAAAAAAATTACAATTCCTCTAAAAATTCGAATTTATAGAACAATTCCTAGTGGAAAAGAAATTTGAAAACCTCTAAAAGTCCAAACTGATTTAAAAGGATCAATGCAGCTCCCACTAACTTCTATAGGATCTCAACAACTTTTACCTGGCAAAGTTTTTTATAAGAGGTTTCCAAGGTTTTTGCACTTAGAGGCTGATTGATCAAGGGTCGAATTTAGAGTTTGTGGGAACTTCCATGAACTTGAAATTCGATCAACAATTTATGGAAAAACGCAAAATTTTCAAACTTGGTTGAATGGGATCGCCCCGCAAACTTGATTCGAATTCATATCAAATTTGATTAGTTTTTTCTCTGAAAAAAAAATAGTTTTCATGAAGGCTGCAAACAACTCCAAATTGAACCCAGGATGTTCCCCATAGGGAACAGCAATTTAATAGGTTTAAGGTGGAGAATAGTCAAATTTTAATTCTTAAAGGGCAGTACATGATAAATTTAAAAAATTGAATATGATTTTTTCAAAAACCTTGAATCTAATTTTCACTATTTAGAAAAAATAAATATATCAAAGATATATATTCCAAGTACCCTTGGCTCAGTTTGGGATCCACAGGAATCAGTTTATGGACTCCCTAACAGAAACAGAGAATAATGAATTTTTACTATTCCCTAGTCTAATTTTGCTAAAAAAAACTTTGAGAATTCAAATTTCAAAATTTGAAATTGAAAATTTCACTTTGACCCTTGATAAATCTGCCCCTTAATAAATCTCAAATCTTTAGAGGTTTTTAAAAAATGGGAAAACCATGAATATTTATAATAATAATAATTCTATTGTTAATAATGAGCCCCTTTGTTTAGATAAAGGGGGCTGTTGTGATATTGCTAATAGTCTTTTTCTGGACATGTCAATTGAATAAAGACTTTTTATATTTTATACTATGATCTGTTCATTTTGGGTTTTGGAAATGCCAGTCTATTCTCGTTCATTATGGTGTCCGACTTTTGTGGCACTTCCACCACCAAAGAGTCAGGACTTGTGTATACTTGGGGGGGCAAGTGAAAGGGGTAGCAAATGGGAGTGGAGAAAGATTAGCTATCACCTCACCCTAACTTTTTATTTGAAATTCATTTAGAGGGTGCATTAATATTTCTGCATGAAAACAGTTTGATACTAATTGTTTTTGACAAGTAACTGTTGTTATTCTGTGTTACATCTGAGTACCATATATTCTCAAATAATTAAATATTATAAAAATTTTCCTTGACCAGAAATTGATTACGCCAGTTGGCCCAACTTATCAGGATATTATTAAGGAAACTCGAAAACGCAGGCAAAATTTAAAGAAAGAGTATGCAATGTAAGATCCCTGTTTTTATATTTAATTTTTTTGAAACGCACACACATACATATATTTATTTTCTTTTTACATTACAATACGATTTTGTGTGTTTTATGAATTTGAACTGGACTAAAATAGTTTTCATTGCTGTTCTTTTTACAGGTTGGACACTAAAACCCAAAATGAAATTGCTGAAATACAGAAACAAAAGCAGAGAGTTAATTTTCACATTAACAAGTATGTGATAAAATTCTATAGAAATTCAAAAAATTTGTTGTTTGACATATATGACTTATACATATAATTAAAATCTGAAGTAAAATGTCCTATAATATGTAGTAAGGGAGTGTATAACTTTTGACAGTTTTAATACGTGGTACAAAATTGTATAAAAATGTTTTTACCACCTAAACCAAGGATCGAGCAGATCAAATAAGGTGCATTGTTAAAGTATGGAAGGCATTGAACAAATTGGCAAGGAATTCCTACAAACAATTTTCTTGCTTTATGGGAATATGGGATTATGTACCATTATTACTCGTAATTTATTCCTTCATTAAAACATGTTAAAAATTATTTTTAAGCGCACAAATTTTTATTTAATGCAAAATTTTGATGACAAGAAAATTCTGGTCAAACTTGCAACAATGTTGGCCATAAAGCACCATATAAGGCATAAAAGTACAATATAAATAAAGGTACAATATATAAAAGTACACACAGTGAGGACAAGTCAGACAATAAATATACTCAGCACACAGAGCTCATATAAAGGACAGAGAGCTTAACTTTTATGTTCTAAAGGACACAGTAGGAATGAGGTCCCTGCCCCTGTAGAGCTTGCAGTCTAAGTGGGTGGTGGCATAACATGCACAAATAGGAGGGGAAAATATACAAACTTCCACAAGGCATTGTCCAATAGGTACAAAGACTAGACTAATGTTCTTGTGCTCCAGAAGGTAGACTCTTTTCTTGAAGAGATTGAAAGAGCACTCCTAACAGAGGAATTCGGGTTGGAATTCCAGAGGTAAGGAGCAGCAAGATAAAAAGTTTGAGGTGAGAGATGGCAGTGGATTTAGATGGTGTGAAAAGAAAGTGACTCTGGGAGGAGCAGCAAAGACTGATAGGAAAGTACAGTGAGACAAGTGACGAAATGCAGCAGAGGAGTTACATAGTTAAATTGGGTTGGAAAACAACAAAGTCCATCAAGTTCAACCCCTCCAAATTAAAACCCAGCATACACACACAACCCCCACTCTTTCACTCAAACCATATATGACCAAAAGTGCGGCTGTGTGCAGTCCTGACCTATCGGCCAGATTTTAAAAATTCTTAGCTCCTAGCCAAAAGGTCCGGGGCATAAGAGCATTGTGCATGTAATTAAAGTGCTTGAGTACGCAAACTGCCAGTGCTCCAAGTGGTCCCGACCACCAGTGCATTTCTCTGGCACCCCAGGTTTGCAAGGCCTGGGGCGCATAGCTCGAGCTCTCATTACAGCCAGCCTTTTGCCCAGAGGATCAAGTTTTTCTCTGCTTCACCAATGAGGGGCAACTGTATGGACATCCCTTAGCTAGGATGCCTCCCTCCATGGCTAGGCAAGATACTACACTTGATCTTAGCCAAAAGGCAGAGGAAGAACTGATGAGAGAATGGGATAGAGCAGTTATATACACATTGAGGGTGTTTCAAACCTGACTTTTTTGCTAAGGGTTAGCATTGGCAGGAGTATGCAAAATAGAAAAAGAGATAAGATGGTGATCTGAAAGAGGAAAAGGATAACTGTTGAGAATAAGTCACTTTGGAATGATTCACTCTTGCACTACTATCCTTGCCTTTCCCATATGACATCTTAAGGTGGCCATACAAGTAGAGATCCGCTTGTTTGATGATTTGTGTGTCCTTACTTGACTCAAAGATTCTCTTTTGTGGAAAAGAATTTTATTAACACAACTTTAAATCTTTGCAAATCATTTTAAGGCGGGAATAAAGTCAGTTGTAAGTTTTTATAATTTCTGCTGCTCCTGTTCCAAGACAGGTTGGCCACTCTCTATGTTGTGAAAATATTTCTGTACGTAATTCATACTGTTGGCCATATCTATGGCAACCTTTGAGTCTCCACCACTGCACTGGCTGCAGTAAAATCTTTCGCAAAACTCTCATTGCTCTGTTCCAGTTTGTCTACCGCAATCCACTCCCACATGTGGCATGTGTCTAAATTCATTCTTGAATATTGTCTCTAACTCTTATTATATATGTCATTTAAATATTTTCTTAGTATGTTAAATGCTTTCCATTAGTGGATCATATATATCAGTTTTTCGAGATGTAGGGCTTTGCCTTAATAAAAATGGTTTTTATTTTTCATGAATGTTTCTAAAAATTCTTACATTTTATTTATTTTTTAAACTAGGTTGAAAAGTGAAGTCTTGAAAGGAGTAAAGGTGGACAGAGGCCTTTTGTTGGATAAATTGGTAGGTTATTAAATTTATATATATTTATATATTATATATTTAATACATGTTAAATATTGAAGCACTTCTATGAGGTAAGTTTACAGTTTTCACATCTCTTTATTTATGATAAAACATATGAAAGCATATGTCAAGATTTAGTGAATGTTGTAATTGTACAGAGTTAAGCTGGGCATACACTAAAAAAATCAGATTGAAAAAGCAACAAGCAGATCTTTCCAGGGTCAGACTGGGCCCCTTATTTTGTTCACCTTTAAATTAGCTTTTAGTATGACATAGACATTTAAATTCTGAGACAATTTGCAATTGGTTTTCATATGAAGTTTTTTTTATGTTTTTTCAGTTATTTAGCTTGTTGTCCAGCACCTAGGAATTTCAGCAGCTATCTAGTTGCTAGGGTCTTATTTACCAGGCTGTGGTTCGATTAAGGGAATGAAAGATGAATAACAATTTTTTTTTTTAGTTCCTCTGGATCAGGTAGCAGTTAGGCAGGTTACATACAGACTTAATGTTTGACTTGATGGACATGTGTCTTTTTTCAACCTATGCTACTATGAATAGGAGAGGCTTGAATGGAAAGATATGTATAAAAAAATAACAAGTAGTCATTAAGGCCACAAGTGAGTTCAGGAAGTTGAATCAGGTTTGGGGAAAAAAACCTCACTAGTTGAATGGCCTTTAAGCAAGCACTGAGCAGTCTTACCTTGTAGGGGCTGATTTACTAAGGGTCAAAGTGAATATTCGAATGCAAAAAGTTCGAAATTTTAAGTACTGTCTCGCCAAATAAAAGCTGCCGGAGTGCTATGTTAGCCTATGGGGACCTTCTAATCTAGACTATTTTTCTAAGTTTTATTTTATGGAAGTAAAATCACTCGATCGTAGGCTAAAATTGCTTAATTCGGTGAAATATACTTTGACTTCGATATTCAAAGTCGAAGTATTTTAATTTGATGGTCAAATTTCGCAGTATTTTCCACTTCGATATTCAACCTTTACTAAATCAGCCCCAAAATGTTAACTTTAAAGGTGAACCATCCTTCAAGTGCTTTTACCTCAGATTAAAGATCTCATGAACATACATACACTTGTGCCACTGAGGTGAGGAGGTGAACCAACCTTATCTAAACATTGGCCTTCCATGGCTCATCATGTCCCTCCATTTAAATAGATCACTACCTATTAAAATAAATGTGACATATCAGGACATGCTGTATTATGTGCCACATGATGCTCCATCTGTACATCAAAAAACAAATGAACATTTGTTAGAATTTATATATATTTTTAATTGGCGACATCTTTGTAACTTTGTTACATGTATTTGTAGATACAGTTGTGCTCATAAGTTTACACACCCTGGCAGAATTTATGATTTTTTAACCAATTTTCAGAAAATATGAATGATAACACAAAAACTTTTCTTTCACTCATGGTTAGTGGTTGG
>CM044435.1:96964510-96980620 GCA_024363595.1 Xenopus borealis | reverse complement strand
GGGGTTAGTGTGGGAGGGGTTGAATTCCCCTTTAATGATGATCTATGAATTGTACAATTAACTACACATTTAGATTGATGGTAATTGTATATACAGACATGGCTTTGATGTGGGCATAGCAGAAATGCTCTGCTGACTGATTTTAAGGCTAAAATGTTTGGGTAAACTTCTTCACCACTTCCAGGCTTCCAACTTTTTAGTGTTCGGTCAGATACAAAAACTTGTTTATACTCAACTTAGTAGCTGTGGCTGCATGGTTAGTATGCATTTGTGACTAATACAAATCACAAGGAAGATAATCGTATACTGGTGGACATATATTAGGTGTTCAAAAAGATATACATTTAAATACAGTATCTGTAAGCATAGAAAAGTACAATTTACAGTGTTAACCAAGAGATGTTTCAATCCACTCTGGGTGGTTTAAGAGTGTATCTTTATGAACATCCTTTTCCATTGTTAAAGAAAAACTAAAAGTATAATCATTGATGGGGTGATAAATTATAGGAACCCCCCGTTGATTATAATTGCTTATCTGATACCCCAGGCTGGTGCCCCTATTAGCAGAAAACTGCACCAGCCCAGGGTATTTCTGTAGAAGCTCATTTACCATGATGTTGCTGCTTTTCTTTGTTTTCAAGAACAAAAGGCTAATTACACTTGGGGGGGTGAGAAATTTTAGGCACCCAAATTGATTATCAGCAGAAAACTGCACCGGCCTGGGGTTCCTCCAGTGAGCACCATGAACTGAGCCTCTTCCTTGGTCTTCTCACAGTGCATGCACAGTGAGGGAGCAGTCTAACTTTAATGAAAAAGCCTGGATATTCCATTCTGCAGTGCATGCGTCTGCCCCAGGAAATTTGAAGAAAGAACAAACAGGAAGAGGATCACTCTGTGGTGCACCAGCCCAGGGTGTCAGGTAAGTAATAGTGATGGGCGAATCTCCTGCCTAAAGATTCGAAAAATTTGCGAAACGAGTCGCGGGACGCTTTTGACGCACGTCGTCATTTTCGTCGCGTCGTTTCCGGCGCGCGGCGCATCATTTTTGGCGCACGTCGCGTCGTTTTCGCCGCGTCGCGTCAAAAACGACGCGCGACTTGTTTTTTTGGCGAAATTTCACTGGTCATTTGCGAATCGCGGGAATTCGCCGGGAATTCGGCCCTGGCGAATAAATTCGCCCATCACTAGTAAGTAAATATAATCACTTGGGGGTGCCTAACTTTTGGCACCCCAATGTAAATAGCCTTCTCCTTTAACATGAGTGCTACACTGCCTGCTATGTACTAACTATTGTCATGTATTGACATATGTCATGAGTGATAGAACTGTGTTCACTTAACCCAGCAATAATGTTCATAATGTGCAACAAAGTGGTGGAACCATGTTCACTTAACCTTTGCTCAGAAACTCTAATTATACCAGAGCTTTGAAGTCCCAGCTATTTAAAATGCATGTGTGCCTGAACCATAGAAGCAATATTTGGTTACTATATGTTCTCCTTACAAATCTTTTGTTTTAAAGGAAAACTATACCCCCGAATAGTTGAGCAACAGATAGTTTATATTAAATTAAGTGGCATATTAAAGAATCAAACTTGTATATATATTAAATATTGCCCTTTTTACTCTCTTGCCTTGAACCACCATTTCGTGATGGTCTGTGTGCTGCCTCAGAGATCACCTGACCAGAAATATTTCAACTGTAACTGTAACAGGAAGAAGTGTGGAAGCAAAAGACACAACTCTGTCTGTTAATTGGCTCATGTGACCTAACTTTATAGTTTGTTTGGTATGTTTGTGTGCACTGTTGAATCCTAGGATCCCAGGAGGCTGTCCTTATTTTTTAAAATGGCAATTTTCTATTTATGATTACCCTATGGCACATGCTACTAAAAAAGTGTATTATTATGAAAATGGTTTATTTACATGAAGCAGGGTTTTACATATTTTTATGCAATATCTTTTTATAGATATACATTGTTCGGGGGGTATAGTTTTCCTTTAATAAACCAAGTATTTTGAAGGTGAGGAAATGTACACTGTTGTAAAATCTCTTGTAGCTCAGTGTAAAAATACACCAGTCATCCATAAAGGCCCCCCACCATTTGTAGACAGTGCTGGAAACCCCTAAGCAAAGTCTTATAGATTCAATCAATCAAGGCCAGGGCTATACTAAATACACACCACAGACCTGTCTACTAGAAAATGCAGTTCCGATTCCCATGCTATCACATCTTATCAGCTAAAGAGAACATCCAGAGTTCTTTTCTTTATTATTTAACTTTATGCTTTCCTCAAACCCATGCCACTGTGATCTTGTGAAATCAAAAGGCAAACTTTAGGCCCTCCTGTCCTGGGCAAACACCCCTTCTACCAATTTATTAAAATTCATATTAAATTGAGCTTCATACAACCTGCTTAGAGCTGTGCACTGACAGAAGTCCAAGAATATGATCTGCTATATATAAAAATGATTGACTAGTTTATCATCTCATCAAACAAACATACACAACCCACTGCACAACCGCCACAGGAACATTTGACTCTTGGTTTTTGGCCTGCCTTGATTGTGATATGGATGTTTTTCATTTGCTTTTTTCCCAATTGTTTTGCTTTTATGTCATTTCCCTTTTCTATTTATAAAAGTATTTTGGAATCATTAGCTTTCTTCACTAGAGTCATCCTGTTATTCACTTAGCCTGTGGCTTATTTATCTAGGAATACACTGTAAAAACGTAGTAATCTTCCTCTTGCAGAGGTACTAGGGCATTCGTATAGCAGACCTCCTCGCTAGAGGCTTATTGCACTCCGCAAGCTGTTATTCTGCAAAAGAATCGTTTCCTTTATTTCCTCTGCTAACCTTCCATTTTCATCTCATTAGAACATTCATGTTTATCTAAAAAAAATCATTTTATGAATTATGTTTGATCTAATCAAAAACTTTGTGAATCTATTTGCTAGGAACCCATGCAGATTATTTATAAGTTTTGTTTCAGTTATTATCACCCTGCATTGAAGGAGAAGGAAAGGCGTGTTATACTTGGGGATGCCAAAAGTTAGGCACCCCCAAGTGATTGTATTTACTTACCTGATACATCGGTTCAGTATCAGCAGAAAACCGACACTGGCCCGGGGTTATATCAGTGAGCACAAAAACAAAAGTTCCCTCACAAATGACATTCTCAGTGTAACCATATATTCTGTCTTCCCTTTCATCATTGTTATTATTGCTGCTGTTGGGGAAAATGGGGAAAGAGATGTAGATGGGGTTATCATATAAAAGATGGAGGACCAGAAGCAATATATAATATCCAAACTTGTGTAGTAATAAATGTATTATGTTTACCAATGCAAGAAGCTGGAGTCAATGAGACTGAGAATGATGACGATGATATTGCTGAAATATAGCTGAATAAGTAACACAACTATGCAGTACATATTGAAGGCTAGACCTTGTTTCTGATGGACTGGGGAGGAGGGTATGTCTGTATGCTAGGCATAAAGGAAAATGTGATGCAAAATAAAAGGGCTGCAGCGTATAGGTCGAACTTTTTAAAGATTGTAAACCAATGGGCAAATTAATTGCCATGGACCCCTGATAGTTACATAGTAAGTTAGGTTGAAAATAGACATACATCCCTCAAATTCAACCTTTTAGATCTATATATAACCTGCTTAACTGCTAGTAAATGAAGAGGCTCCACTGTTGAAAAGGCTGTTAGTCTGGTCCAAGTCTGTATGATGGAGAATTTCAATTACCCAGATTTAGAGACTCATTTATAAAAAGTAGTGTAAATACATGTTCAGTTTTCTTAACCATTCTAGCCATTGTCTTTGCCTTTCTGAATAAGCCCATTTAAAAGAAATAAATTTGCCGCATGACAATTGCATGTCACTGATTGTTGAGTGCCCAACCAGAAATGATGCTACAGTATATTAGATTACAAATTACAAATGTGTAAATACTAGAACACACGGATTATAGTGCTCTTTGATATAGTCATTAAATGAGGTAATATATGAATTGATAGGAAGTCATTAGTTATTTCCCCTCATTGAGGTAAATAAGAGGTTTTACATGTTTTTTTTCTTCGCTTTCAACAGGCAGTTAGGCAGGTTGAACTTGATGGACTTGTGTCTTTTGTGTCAGTAAAATATTGATACAAAACAGAAGAAACCTGATGCACAACTGTTGTTTAACTCCTACAGTTCCAGTATCACGTTATTATTTAGTAATTTGCCATCATCCTCTAAATGTCTTTTTTGAAAATTTTAAGCTCTATCTAAATACAGAATATACATCTGTATATTATATAAAGAATCCAGCTGTAAAAATGTTTGTTTTGTGCTCACTTGTTCTTTACCACCCACTAGACATATGGAGGCCGAATGTCACACTGGCACACTAAAAATTGACAAAAATACTATTACTAGAGTTAATCTGGGAAACAGACATATTCTCTAAAGCTCATTTGCCCATTTAAAAGTTCAAAATGTAGGGTAAATTGTTCCAGCATGCTGCCTTGTTGGTATGCAATGTTCCATCACCCAGAATCATCCCCTTCTTATTCTTTATTAGACATATTTTGAAGAGTTTTACAGAGATTATACATCTTCCACTTCACCATATTTGTAAGAATATTCCTCTTTCTTCACCTGTTACATTGCCCTCTGAAAAGACACCATGTTAACTATCACATTGTAACCCATGCAGTTACTGTAAGTGGTGATACAACTCACAGCTCAAGACCTGATGGTGATCTGCAGGATTGTGTCTGTACTGTGGGTCAAAGGGATAATCTGTCAGCTCTTGCCCAATTAAAATGGAAAACTTTGGCATCTAAGTATGGGAGAGTAGTCTCTTCTAGGTGAACTTTCCACTCATCAAACTGTCAGGGGAAACTCTTCTTATCTGTTGTTGCCAGTAGCTCTTTTTATTTAACTCCTAGGCTATTTTCTATCAGGGCTTCCTGGATTCCAGAGCTGCTTAAGGGCTCTTCCAGACGAGGAGATTGCAGGGAGATTTGTAAATGCATTTTCGAGCGATTTTCAAAAGCGCCGCGCCGCATGTGAATAGGCGCAGGCGACTTTACACTTTAGCGGGCGCAATACTGGGGGAAGAGATTCAGGGAGATTTGTTGCCCCAAACACGCGGCGATTTGTCGCAGGCAACAAATCTCCCTGCAATCTCCTCGTCTGGAAGAGCCCTAAAATGTTGTGGACCTGCTGTCTTCCAAGACTATTAAAGGGCAAAGAAAGGCAAAGAAATAAAATCCCATTTTTACTTTCTTTAATGAAAAAGAAATCTATCTCCAATATACTTTAATTTAAAAATGTGTACCGTTTTTATAAGAAACCTGACTGTATGCAGTGAAATTCTCCCTTCATTTAGTGCTGTGGATAGGAATTGTCAGACAGTCCCTAACTTCTGGCAGGGAAACAATCATACTTATGAACAGCAGGGGGAGCCCCTGCCTTACTTACCAGCCATGCAGAACTCAAGCAGCTTTGTTTTTTGATAATTTATGATGACCCCTAAGAAGCCCAGACCACACTGAGCATGTGCGAGTCTTGATATTGCAAAGATGTCTAACAAAGTTACAAGATGACAGCCCCCTGTGGCCAACTTTGAAAGCATAAATCATTTGTTTGCTTAGGCTTGTGGTGCAGTAAGTTCATGTTTATATTTAGTATACAAAATACAGCATTTCTAGCCTTATTCTATTTTAGACTTTCCTTGCCCTTTAATGACTACCTCTGAGATTATTTTCAGTCTTTTTTTCATGTCTAATTAGACAACATCCTACATGTCCTTCAGCATCTGTGCTAACATCACAAAATGCTCCTTTCATCGTCAGTCAGAATTCCTTCCTGGGTTATCCATTATTTCATCAGCTTGCTAACCAGCCAATTTGGTATTTTTTGGGTTTTATTAAATATTATAGGTGTTCAAACACATTGTAGTCTCTATTTCTTCTCTAGCTAAATAAGATAGTCTGGACTCTCAAAGGACAGTCTATCCAAAAAATTAGAAGACTTTTATATCTGATCCAGTTCTTGCCTCTTGTCCTTTGACTATCAAGGTTGGTGCCTCTGATGTTTGAGTGAGAGACCTCACTCAATGTGAGTGGCCTTCAGTTTGCCCTTGAGGAGTAGCTTAAGAGGGCTCTGTGTCATATATCGATGCTTTGTCCAGGACCTTGCCCTGGAGAGTTATTTATTGTATTTACAAATAAATATTGCATTGAGATTCACCAAACATTGCTACTTTTGCACCATTGTATACTGTGCAAAATCACACAATATAATAAGCTGTGTAATGAATTTTGCTTCAAGTGTAGCCGTGTAAAATTCTATAAAAAAAGTGTTTGTTTGGGAAAAGTATTGCAAAAAGTGATGTTGATTGAAGCCATTTCTTTATGCCATAATTTCTTTTCCACTTGCATTTGTCATATTGACTTGGCAGAGTTACACAAAATAATGGGCAATTACTTTGTTGGCCTGGCATGAATGAAAAGACAGACTATTGCAAATCCTGCCACTAGCAGCCACAGTGTTTTTCTGGTATAAATAATTAACCACACCTTTATAAATATGCTCTAGAAATGTAAATATTGCGGCCTCCAGCTTCCATTTTGAGTCTGAGCATCGAAACAGCTGGAGGTTCAGGAAGGGTTACAACCAAGCTATACACATTGGAAAGATTCAGTGAGCACTATAGATAGTAAATGCAAACATTATGATTTACATGGGACTTGATGCATTTTCTGAAGACTTTTAAGCAACAAGCTCCATGAAGTAAATGTAAGCAGTATGGGTGTTCTTTGTTCTTGTGCTATTGCAAATAAACACAAGTGGATCTGCTGAAAACAACCTGCATTTGATAGAAGAATTCAGATTTCTGAAACACACTTTACCAAAACCAGAAGCTCAAATCTGCTGCCCAGCATAAAATCACTCTGGTGGCAGCCTCCTAATGCCTGGTCCCTTCCTAATGTAGCATTCTTCCTTTTCATTATGTAGCAAATGTGAGGACATGTAAACCCTACATGTACATGGGGCACATTTCCCATACCCAAATGGCATTATTTGTACTGCACCCCCTCTGATCAGAATAAACTCCACACAAGTCTTGCATTGTGTGCAATATATGGTTACGTCTATTCAACTGGCAGATGTGCTCTACAGTCAACAACAGAGATCACTAATTTGCATCTAAACATTTACAATTTAACAGTGCAAGATAAAAGGCTTTGTTTTTTTCATATGCATCCTGCGATATATAACTAAAGTAACACTAAAGTGGAAATTATCCACCCATAACTAAAATTCATATTTCTGCAATGGAAAAATATAGGTTTGAGTTTGTGAAGTCAGTAATAGCTATCTATAGCTTAGATGATTCCAGCTACAAACGTCCATTGGAATATTCTGAGCTGAGCTGTACATAATGCAGATAAAGATCTTACTTCATTGGTCACAATGTGTCTCACGTTTTACAGATTTTAAAACTTTATGGATAACTATATCTGCGAATGTGATGCTTGAGCCCCCGGTAGCTATACCTAAAGAACTCCGTTACCCAGGAGGAAGCAGCACCCATGTCATATCACATGGCTAGGAACAAAAAGGAGGCACCTCTAAACATACACAGGACTGAAGACAGTGGCAATAGGTCCAGGCACACCAACCTATTGAACAGAGCAGTTTTCCTTAACCTATTTCCTCAGAAGAGCCAAATTGATTCAATGTATCAGCTTACCAAAACATACACACACTTCAAATGTTCAATTTTCTACTGTAGGTATTGAGTGGGCCCACTCATAACAGCATGGGGGTCAATACTTGGGCCTCTACCCATAATTTAATGGAATAGAGGAATTACCTAATTAGTTACTGACTTATCACCAGCAGTTGATACACTGTTCAGCAGTGGGTGCCTCTGCTTCATCAAGAGAATGTATGAGAGTGAGGGGTAGCACCCTTCCACAGACAAAACACTCCACCTCCACATATCCAAGTAGTGATACTGCTAGTAATTAATAACTCCACTCCATACATGTGGATCTGCTCAGAGGGCTACAACTCTGTTACAGTCTCCCAAGCTCCATGTTTTCCTACTTGCATAAACTTCAACCTCAACCTCCCACACTTCAACCCAATATGGATGCTGAACAAAGCTTAACAGCTGTTTATTATGGGCTGCGTGGCTGCTATTTTCACCTCCATTATGTATATACCCACACTGCGCATTCATCACATACTCCAGGATACACACCATCCAGTGCTTGAATGAAAAACTTAATTATACCAGAACTCAAACGATAGAACAACCCCTCTGAGGGGTCCAAATGTTTTTTTCCATAAATGCAAATGTTATTCTAAATGGGGCCAAAAGAAAAAACATTCTATGTTATTGGCTTATACTCTCCCCAACCCCAGATTTAGCTGAATCAGCAGAGAAAAACAGAACTAGACCCAACAGTTGTCTCCACGGCAGAAAATGGATGTCTACATTCCTAAACTAACCCAGCTGCCTTTTGTTCTGCAATTCAATTCACTAACATGTATCAGAACCTCAGCAGAACACAGTAGTAGTAGACTAATTTACTCCATTATAAAAGAAACTATACTGAGCCCAATCCCATTAAAGGGGTGGTTCACCTTCAAGTTAACTTTTAGTATATTGCAGAAGGGCCAAATCTAAGAAACTTTTCAATTGGTCTTCATTATTTATTTTACATAGTTTTTTAATGATTTGCAATTTTCTTCTGTTTCTTTGCAGCTTTCAAATGGGGGTCACTGACACCATCTAAAAACAAATGCTCTGTAATGCTACAAATGTATTGTTATTGCCACTTTTTATTACTTATCATTCTGTTCAGTCCATCTCCTATTCATATTCCAGTCTCTTATTAAAATCAATGCAGGGTTGCTAGGGTAATTTGTACCCTAGAAACCAAATAGTTGACAATGCAAACTAGAGAGCTGCTGAATAAAAAGCTAAATAACTATAAAACCACAAATAATGAAAACCAATTACAAATTGTCTCAGAATATCACTCTCTACATTATACTAAAAGATAACTCAAAAGTGAACAACCCCTTTAAAGGTGTCAGTCTACACATGAATGATTTCTTTTTTAGGATGTTTTTAAATAAATAACTTGGCTTTCAGTAACATATGTTACTGCCTCTGCAAGCTAGGTCAGAGACTTTGCAATCTGTTCCAGTATGAAATCCCAGATTATGGAATCCAACAAAATGTAAGTTCTCAGTTTCTCAGTGTGCATGGACCTGCTTGCACAGGATATTTCCACAGGTATTTAAACCCCTGTTTTCACACTGACCCAGTGTTTTTTAATCCTACCATTTATCCGCTTATATCTTCATCCAGTGCATGTAGGAATATGAATTGAATCGGAGTTCCAGTGAAATAAAATATTGGTTGTGTGCATTGCAGATATAAACAGTGAATAACACCTTTTATGTGTTTCTAACTTTTGTTATGTCATGTTAGGTTTCCTATAACAATATTGTCTTATTAATCTTAACTTTTTTTTTATTATCTTTTCTCGTTCCTACAGCAAATGACCCCATTTTCCAGTCTGACGTTCATGAAAGATACGTTGACAATCCAAGAAGTCATTGATTCAGGCAAAGATCATGAATAAGCCAATACTTCTACATTGTTTTCTTCTGTGAGAATATGTAATGTTTGTAGAACTTTAAAACAATACAGTTAATTAGATATTTTGTGCATTTTTTAGCAGTTAAGAATGGAAGCCAGTTTGCAAATTTATGTTCCTGTACCAATAAAAGTGATGGCACACGGTGTGTTTTGTAGCCGGCGCTAAATCAACAAAACATTAGAAAATACTTTTGTATAGACCTTAATGCAAATCTCCTTGCAAAAATGCCTTTGCAGCTTTGTGCTTCTCAAATGTTTTAGAGCTGAAAATTCACAGTGTTCCAAACAAATGATTCACTGAAGGAGATTTAGGGGTCTATTTATCTTGCTGTGTAAAAATTGGAGTCAAACATTATCAGTAATGGCTTTTGTTTTCTGTTGAAATCTGATTGGTTGCTATGGGCAACAACAACAGTGATTTTTCACTGTACTTTTTATACAGCAAGATAAATAGGCCCATTAGTGTGGGCCACAAAACATACCATGTGCCTTTAGCCTAAAGTAAATTTTTGTTACATCTAGTGCCAAATGCTTTCTTGCTGGTCATATAAATGCCAAATGAAAGTGTTGCTGTCTAAGGCTGGAAGAGTAGAAGCAGTGGTAGGACTCATAAGAAGCCATCACCACTAAAAGAAATAGTTAAAAACTTGTCTATATGGAAAGTCTAGCCCTGACTAAAGGTGACCATATAACTGGGAGATCCGCAATGCTGTCAAATGGGCGGATCACTCCCAGATATGCCCACATTCGGTTGATCCGATCGTGGGCCACAATGGAGGACATATGAGTGGTCAGAATTCAGGACCGCATCAACGAACAGATGCGGCCCCAATCCGACGGGATCTGGCCAACTTTCAACCAGTTATCGATCGGGGAAGCCCGTCGGAGGGCCCCATACACGCCCAATAAGCTGCAGACTTTATCTGTTGGCAGCTTTTATCGGCCCGTGTATGGCCACCTTTACATGCCCATCAGACCAATGTTTTAATTAATTCAAGGTGGGAGAATACCACATTGGTTCATTAAAGCTTAGGGGAACATTATCAAAGTATCTCCACATGGTAAAAACTGTTTTATGAATCTTGATGTAGGTTAAAAAAAGAACGTTCTGAGTGCAAAGTGGTACTTCCTGGTCCTTCTTTCCTCAAATTCATTTTGTATGATGCAAACACTGGCACTCACCCTAGAAACCATTCACGATTTGAAATCCAATTTTGAGGGAGGCAGAATAGCAAAGCAAATGATTAAAAATACAATTTCACATTTTTAATTAAATTTAGCACAAATGTTAATTTTAATAAATACATCACCTTTACATGTGTTGTTTCTTTGTAAAGGAGTTACAAATATCTGTAGTGGCCCGGTACTGCTGGTCTCTTGAGTTACGGAACTTCACCTGGGATATTCCTGATGTTCCTGGGCAGCAGATTGCAGACAAAACACCAGTTTTCTTTACATAAACACTGCTGGCTCATGTTCCTTCTTTAATCAACTGTTAAAGCCCATTTTGGTTTGGTTTCATTGAATCAAAACACAACTAAATATGCAAAGCTCGGAGGCTACAATTGCCATTGTGTCTAATACAAGCTATGGCCTGGCATGAGCAGCTGGGTGCATAAGAGGCAAACCTGTGCAGTTTTTAAGTGTACCCAACTCAAAAATACAGAGAATAACTGGAAAAAAGTTTAACGATCCATCATAGTCATGACAAATGAGGTTGTTTATCTTAAAAAAAAGGAAGGGGGGAAGAGTTCTTCTATAAATGAAACTTAAAGCTAAAACTCTTTAGAACCATTAAACCAATTATCGTACACAAGCATATATGAGATAGTTTTCAATTTGCACCTTATTGAATGGTGAATGTTTGTGTATGTCTGGGAGTGGGAATTCTCTCTAGTACCTTGGACAGCAACTCTTTTACACTAGCTCAAAAGTTTGTTTGTGAAGTTGCACTCCTGTTGTTACTATACCTTCAGGGGCGATCCTGCCCACTCTTAAAGGAAAACTATACCTCCAAAATGAATACTTGAGTTGAATATTTCAACTCTAACTGTAACAGGAAGAAGTGTTGAAGCAAAAGATACAACTCTGTCTGTTAATTGGCTCATGTGACCTAACTTTATAGTTTGTTTGGTATGTTTGTGTGCACCGTTGAATCATACGATCCCAGGAGGCTGTCCTTATTTTTTAAAATGGCAATTTTCTATTTATGATTACCCAATGGCACATGCTACTAAAAAAGTATATTATTATGAAAATGGTTTATTTACATGAAGCAGGGTTTTACATATGAGTTGTTTTATGCAATGTCTTTTTATAGAGACCTACATTGTCCGGGGTATAGTTTTCCTTTAAAGTTACCAGGAGCAACTTTTTTCGCCACCCCATGTAACCAAGGGGGCACTGCCGCCTGATGCGAGAGTCTCAACTCGCCTCATTGGTGGAGTGCCCCTGTATACCATTATAGACCCACATGAGCATGAAATTCTCAGAATATACTCAAGTTTGTTTAACAAATCAATTTGCCTACAAAAAAGTTTTGAGCAGTTGTCTTGCAGTGAAATATTCAAGCATTATCCAAAAGTTTAATTGAAAAAGTAGGAGAGTAGATCACAATAGCACCATCATTCCTATAGCAACATAAATTTCTAATACAATGACATAAAGGAGATATACACAATTTTTTTCATTTAAATATAGGAAGAGACTGCAAATTGGCACAAAACAAGCATTATCCTGACATGGTCAAAAAACCAATAGGGTCACATACAAAATCCCCGGAGTAAATTGGTCATAATCAGTTGCACTAAGAGAAGGAGGAGCAGTAGTGGCAATAGCTGCAGGGTTCCCTATGGGTCTGAGCCAATAGACACATTACATTTGTGTCTAAACAACTAGATGTACATGTCCTTTTGACACCGAGCACTGGAAGCAACAAAATCGCAAACCCTTAAGATTTTCAGTGCAACTGTGTCTAATTGACATTGAAGCAGAAGTGCAATTATGTACATTTTAGCACATCAGCCACAGTTGTGTTAGGGATATCTACATATTGTGACTGCTTTTACACTGGAGCTATAGGGAAAATGCTTCACTGTGTATAAAAACATTGAAATTGCCCAGCACAAAAATTGCTCATAAGCCCTCTGATGTTTTTCTGGCAGAATGAACACTCATAGGGGCCCATTTATTAAACCTCGATAATTTTTTTGGTTAGGGTTTTTAGAGATTTATCATACCCCAAAACTGCTAAAAATCCAAGTCCGAAAATACAGACCTCAAACCTGTACAGGTCATGTAGAACTCAATGAAATTGTTTCTTGACATCGTGATCAAAAAAATTCAGGGTTTTCGATAATCTGAAAAGGTTGAGTTTTTGCAGGGAAAACTTGAAAAAATTTGATATTGTCGTTCCAATTTTTCCAGAAAAAATTATTGATAAATTAGTTAAAACGGTGGAAGGGAGTTTGGTCGGATTTGTTTTCATATAAATATACTAATAAATGTTCCTCATAATGTAACATATACTCCTTTACCCATACCCTTGTTCTCTTGAATGATCCAAAACATTTAGGGGGTTATGTAACAGCGGGTGCAAAGTTTGCTACAATTCTTATAACCAATAGCAACCAATCTGCAATTAGCATTTCCTTGTCAAGCAAAACGTTATTGGTTGCTATGGGTTACTGCACCTGGGCAAACTTTGTGCTTTTTATTAAATAACGGTACTTATGTCCTATTTGCAAATGAATCCTACTACAGCCATTAAATGATTCCAGGAAATAAAAGATGTGTTTAATTCATTGCAAAATTTGATTACGATGCTACAAAGCAGTTAGAAATTTGGATTAGGCCACAGAGCAAGGCTATATTTAATCTGCTTCCATAAGAACCATTGCCCCACATCCAGGGTTTGTGGCAAAGAGACTTGTTTTGAGCAGCGCAAATCTTCGCTCTTCCAATTTGTAATAAGCATCTTGCACCTTTAAAAGGAAGTCACCGAGTTTGTCCACTGGAACCATGGAGACGGTGCAGCCACCCCATCCAGCCCCTGTCAGCCGGGACCCAACAGCCCCCGATTTCCTATCAAGTAAACAACGCTGGATTCATTAGCAATTCCACATTAAAAAGCACATATCAAAAGAACTTTGATGATGGTTATCTCGCATACATTGATAAGAACAATCCTATATGGCTACACAGAACATTGAAGGCAGAGGAATTGGTATGAAAAATCCCACAAGCAGAACCATTAGTTTATCTGGAGAGATTCTCATTGTATTTCTACAGCAGTGATTAGGGTTGCGACCCAGCCAGGATTTTACTGACCCAGCTGTTAAAACACCTGCCAAGGCCGGGCCGGATTTACAAATTTACCGGCAATGTAGCTGCTGGTAAATTTGTAATACCCCTAAATAAGGACCTTGCCCTGCCCCAATCCAATCAAAACTTACCTTTCTCACTTCTTCAGCCAATCCTGTGCCGTGTCTCTGCCCCTTTGTTCCCGCCCCCACCGCTGGCCAGTAAAAAGGTTGCAAAAAGGTGGCAACTCTAGCAGTGATGGAGCAGTGTCTCCCGCTGGTTATTAGAAGAGAATTATCAGTCTGGCACAGACAATAAGGAGGATAAGAGCAACTAGTAGAGTCTTGCTTCAGGTCTGGATGGGACCAGTTACAGCTTAGGCTAAGTGGGTCTGGGTTAGGCAAGTCCTTAGCAACCAGAGGAAGACTGAGACAAATCACACCTTAGTAGGCCCTCCTACATCTCTTAAATACAAAGAGAAATGACTAAATATGTTTTAGTTGGCCTTTATCAGTAAAATTGCTGCTGTTATGAAAGTTATGCCTTTTCTCTAAAATAAGTGAAACAAATTCAGGTTCAGATGCAAGACTCTTGGGAGACATTTGTGATCATATGCAAACACTCATAGTTTTATCCTGAAGGCTTAAAGTTTTTTTTTTGGTTTTGCTTCATTCTATTGTGTTTGTGTTTTAGGGTTTCCTTCAGTAAGACAATCCTCAGATTCTCCCATAGACTCAATTTTAATCAAATAATGATTTCCTTTTTCTCTGTAATAATAAAACAGTACCTTGTACTTGATCCCAACTAAGTTATAATGAATCCATTTTGCAGGCATAAAAATCCTTTTGGCTTTATTTAATGTGCAAAGATTGTTTAGCCAACTTAAAGTATAGAGCTCCAAAGTACAGAAAGACCCCTTCTCCAGAAGACCCCAGGTCCCAAGCATTCCAGTCCCTTACCTGTACTGTAAACAAGGGAAACTCGTACATGAATTCAATTATAATTAGTGTGTCAGAGAAGTCTGTATTCATTTTTTTTTTTTGGGTTAAAGCTGATGCTTTTTGTTCAGGGGAAGACACAAAACTGTAAGAATAATTGAGTTCATACACAATGTTCTATCTTTAATGGGACCCTTGAGAGATTGCTGGACTTAACATTAAGCTTTGTTGCAGATGAGATTGAGTGTAGAGTTCAGTGCAGAGTTATATATGCAAAGCTGCACGCAATTTATGCAGATTATAGATTAGAGGCTGAATTCATGTCTGGTGTCTGTAAATCATTCAGGCTGCCAGGGATCATGAACTCCATGAAATTGCTGCTTGTACACAGTGAGTGCACTTACATGCATTGACCACCTCCCTTCATCGTCTGTGTGTCTGTCAGTACGTTCTGTCTTTGTTTAGCTTACAGGAGTGCACATGTCCCAGTGAATTCACAGGAATACATGCTGCTTCTAGCAGTGGGTGGATGAGTGGGACGAGCTGGCCATACAATGACATTAGCCGATCGAGAGGCCTTGGTTAATAAGGGAAATGAATGCCTGGGCTACTGAACTCAGGCAGTAGAGGTTGGTTTTTGATATGATAACTTCATATAAATGCTGTAAAATGTGTTCAAAACTGTGATCCTGCTCAGCTATGGACCTATACAAGAGATCAAGCATGACAAAGAGATTGTGAACTGCACAAAACTCATAATATACAGCAATGCACCCCCTGAATATTTAGTGACATGGAGCAATATAATGATCCTCCTTCCACAGTAATAATGCAGCTACTCCTCATCCTCACCCTGCGCATCACATTGGAAACTCACTATTACCCTAATATGGGAAGAAGGTGCAAAAGGTCGAGCCCTTCATTAGTCACCCACCCTACTATTTTAACACCCGTGTGGAAATTCTAACCTTTCCGCCGGGACTTGTTGAGAGAGTGCTCCATATTTCCTAAACAATTCAGCATGAACTGTAATCTCAGCAAATACATGAACGATATAAAATGTATATATATGGATCCCAAGTGAATACATGTTGATAAGAGTTTGTTATTGAGAATAATATAGTTGAAGTGGAATTTTTGTAGCTACAACAACAGGTCGCAGCTGGATCAATAAAAAAAA
>CM044435.1:96928362-96952330 GCA_024363595.1 Xenopus borealis | reverse complement strand
TTTTTTCCCATAACAGTATCCCTTTCACATTTAGATGTTGAACGGTGTAAAGTTGTTGTCCAGTCAGTGGTTGTTTCTAGGACATTTATTAAAAGTAACTGAGTTGATCTCTGCTTTCTGTCTCCAGTTTATCTAGGAACTTCTAAGCATATTTTTCACCGATGGAAGAAGACTGAACAATGGGGCTGGGGCTTCTTGCTTATCAACCATCTGCATTCAGTTATTACTCCCAACTGTTTTACAGCAACTGCACTAAACAGACCTTAGCATTTCTACAAAGAGCCATCAATCACGCAAGAGAAAAAGTACTTAAGTATGAATAGCAGTGGCGCTATGAAAATAAAACTGGACTAGAAAATCTGAGCCCATATTAGGAGGCAGATGAAGGTGGATTTCTTTATTTATAGCCCAGCTGATAAAATACTTTATAGAAGAATATTTGTCTGAGAAAAGTTTAGACACTATAGTTGCATCGCAATCTACCCCATGACACTAGTGGATTGATACTGTGGCTATTCATTTTCAAACTGATTGCAGAGATATATACATTACTACGGCCTTGAAGCTGTCAAGACTTACAGGCAGATGTCCACCAGCTGATCCAGTTCAGGGCAGCTGCATTCGTACATGTCTCGACAACTCTCGTGGCTCCGGTTCATGAGGTCCCCGAGCAGCTGGACTGCATTGGCAGGTGCCTCATCACAAACCTTCTTAAAGGCAAGGACTCTGGCAGCTTCACTGTACACGTGTTTAGCTCGCTGATACAATTTGAAGGAGGAAACTAGAAATAAAAGTATGACAGTCAGATTTGCAGAAGATCAAAGCCAGCCAAATAAGTACCAAATCAATCTATTGCATGGGAGAGTATTTCATATAATCATTGTACAGTTCTTCCAGCACCACCATGTTTTACAGGGTCTGGTCATTGCTGAGGTCTGGAAGGCATGCATTCACAGTAGACAATAATTGAAACGTAAAGATCTTTCTCTGCTGAACGACCGATCTTAGGGAAGTCCAACCAATCTGTCAAATGATCGTTAGTGGGATACCAATGATGGCACATTTTACGGTTTTTCGTCTGACATCGGTCTGAAAATTGATCGGGCAGGTTAAAAAATCTTTATTGGTCCCCATGCAATCTATATATGTTTGCAGGGCCAAGCAGGCAGCGACCCTTCAGTTTTGCAGGCAAAAAAAATTGTATTTTTAGATGATGGATACATCAGACATTTAAACTATTGTTTTGAGACGATCGTGGTCTCACGATAACCATTGGTTCTTTCAAAAATCTTTACGTCTATGTTCAGCTTTACTGTGCTGAACATGCAATTAGTTGAAGCAGCCGCAAGGGATACCTGGGAGCGTTTATAACATGGCAGCATTGAGCTGGAAGAACTATACCCTGAGCTGGTGCACCAGCGAGAGGATTACCGTTTACATTTGTAATTGCTGGGGCACACTGTTAAACTAGGAACATTATAGCGAATGGAGCAGAAACATTTTGATTTTTAAAGGAAAAAAATGGTACAGTGGGATTATGGTAATCTCCTGTTCCCATGTAGTTTCAATTCTGATTGTGATTGGATTTCTCCAACAACGTGTCTTGTGCATAAAGATGTAGGTATAACCTCATACATGTCAAACAGGATAGAAAATATTAATAACACCATTATTTTTTGGTTGATTTTCCAGGGGAAAGCATTTACTAAATACAGGGACAAAATTATTATGCATCAGTCATACAAATGCTTTGCCAAGTTCTTTTCTGCAGGGAAAAACTGTTTTTCAGGAATCATTAATCCCCCATTACCTTGTGCTGCATTCATTTTGACACAATGTTTGTTAATTTGGGGGGATCCGACTCATGCAGAATTTCCATTCTGATTTCTAAAAGCAGGCTAAGCAAAAAAATCTCTCTGATGTCAATGACACACGTCTAATTGTCCAAGAAGTGATTTTCATTTCCTCTCTACAGTCAAAATATTTCTTCTCTTTCTTTTCAATATGGATCTGCTATACCAAAGGGCGTTCCCTCCCCTATACTCCCATTCTGAATTAAAGAAAGATGAAATGGACAGACTGCATCCTCTGTGCACTCCTAGTTATGTTCTTTCCTGGTGGGCCTAAAACGTTTGTCAGAAAGAAACAATAACATTGGAAACCATTTAATCCAGCCGCTACAATATTTACACATTACTCTTTGTGTTATGGATAAATCACTTGCATACCTACTGCCTCACCTGCATCAATGCAAGTGTCAATTGGAGGAATCTTGCATTATTTCCTCTGTTAAGCTCTCTATTCCCAGACAGAGAGCCAAAGAATTCTATATGGTGTCTAAGCCAATACCGAGCAACCGGGAATGCCAGTTGCCTGAATATAAAGTAAAGTGTAGCAAGTTCTTGGAAATGAATAAAGGCACATCTACTGAGGATGTTACATGGAATTCACTCAAGGCATATGTGAAAGGCAAACATTCACAGTTACACAAATTAGCAAATGCAATTTCAAAACTAAAAGGAAACTCCACAGATAACTATCCGAGGTTCCAATACAGGACTGGCAGGTAGAAGAAATGCTCATTAAGTAACAAGTATGTCCCGAAGAACAAAAATAATTCCCTCATATTTGCATTCATGCGTATGGAGTGATTGAAAGTGCTTATATTATCACGATATAATTTCAGAGCTGATGGAACTATAGATCTTCTAAAGGGCCAGTACACCTGTTGTTAATGAATAGGCCTTGTGCCTAACATATTTTTTGTCTACTGCTTTAATACTGAAAAAAAAATGTTTTCCTTGAGCTAAACAGGGTATACAAGGAAACTGAAGTCATACCATGTTTGGTCCTTGTGAGGTTGATAATTAGATTAACAGTATATAAACCTGTCCCTACTACCTTTGTTGTTAATGTTTTGTAAGTAGGAGCCCATTGTTCAGGGGCACTATCTGTACACTTGTAATCCAATTATCTGCCTCGCAGGGACCAAACATGGAGTTGCTTCATTTCCTGTTCACCCTGTTTTGATCACAAAGTGACAAACACATGTGTTTTTAAGTAATTAAACAATAGGTAAAAAGTATGTTGAGCCCTACTGACTGAACTCATGCTGAACAAAGGAGGGGGGGTATAGTGCCTCTTTAACTGAAACGAGAAAGAAATAATAGTGATGAATGCTCCAGACAAAGATACATGGGGCATATATTCAAGGCCTGTGATGGCAGTAATTCTCATTCAAAAAGAAAACTAAGTTCCATATATTACTTTTACATTTATTCATTCACTCATTTACAATTGATGTTCATAATCTAGATTTAGGAACAACCATTAAGTAGGAAAAAGCTAAGTTGTTATCAAAATGATAGGTTCCTCAATAAAGGCATCATTATCAAGTACAGCAAAGTATTCAAAGGGATTCGGTCATGATTTTTATGGTGTAGATTTTATTTATAAACTACACAGTTTACACTACAAATAAGTCACTCTACGATATAAAATGTTATTCCTGACCAGTTTTTTTTGTTGTAATATTGGTATGTAGGCAGCCATCTCAGGTCATTTTGCCTGGTCATGTGCTTTCAGAAAGAGCCAGCACTTTGGGATGGAACTGCTTTATGGCAGGCTGATTTTCCTCCTACTCAATGTAACTGAATGTGTCGCAGTGGGACATGGATTTTACTATTGAGTGCTGTTCTTAGATCTACCAGGCAGCTGTTATCTTGTGTTAGGAAGCTGTTATCTGGTTACCTTCCCATTGTTCTGTTGTTAGGCTGTTGTTAGTGATATCACTCCAACTTACAGTACAGCAGTAAAGGGTGACTGAAGTCTATCAGAGCACAAGTCAGATGACTGGGGCAGCTGGGAAACTAACAATATGTCTAGCCCCATGTCAGATTGCAAAATTAAATAAAAATCAGTTTGCTCTTTTGAGAAATGGATTTCAGTGCAGAAGTCTGTAGGAGTAGCACTATTAACTGATGCATTGCTAAATGATAGAACAATTACTTCTAAGCAGCTTTCCATTGTATAGTAAAGGGGTTATTTATCAAAAGTCAAGTTGTTAAAAAAAATTAATTGAGTTTAAAAAAACAAAACATTTTTTTCAAGATTTATTATACCCCAAAGCTGGAAATAGCTTGAATCCAAAAATATACCATCTATAACTTGCTGAGGTCATGTAGAAGTCAAGCAGAGTTTTCTTTTGCAAAAAAAAAAACCCCAACAGATCAAGTCAAGTTGTGTGTAAATTAGAGGTCTAGAAAAGCTCACAAAGTTTTAATTCAGCCTTTGATAAATAAAGTGTTTTTTTTGTAATTGTAACTGCTATTGTAATTACAGTGTAGTTCTGTCTATATAGAGTCTAATTCTGGTTCTGATATCCGATGATTAAAACACCTAAAGCTACTGATTTTCAAAAGTAAGACCAGAGAACAAAAAGGGAAAAAAACAGAGCAAGAAAACCACACCAAATGTATGAATGTATATCTGAAAGCTGCTTATGATTACATTTTCTTTAATTTTGTTAAAAACAGAGTTCCCCTTTACATATCAAACACATTTCTAAGTCTACGGAAAAGTCTGCTGAGAAAATGGGAAATGTTCATTGTTACTAAATAACATGGGAATGTTTTTCCTGATCCAGCAACCTGCAGCAAGCTCTTCAGCTAAATATTACAGGATACATTCATATATATTTTTTGCACAAAATCAAATGGGCACTGCTTATTGTTATTTTTAATGTTCGTAGGCGTTCACATAAGGATGATTTCTTCTTAAATGTACTGTACATAACTAAAAAAAAAAAAACAGCAGATCTGAAAATGTGCATCTATTTAGGATGAATGCGGACTTGCGTGAGAGATTTCCATAGCTCACACACTCTTGTAAATCACCGTTGAACAGTAGTAACCCAGAGAATGAAATGAAAATACGTCTGTTTTCAATTTCATTGTGAAAGGTCTGCCAATGACTGTGACTGATTCCTAGACCACCCTTTGGTAAAACAATTCTCTTCTGGCCAGATTACCTTAAAATACTTTATGGTTCTCTCAGCTCGGCACGTTATGTATTGGCAAAAGCAGTGGTCCTTTAACAGCAACCAGAAGATCAGAAACTGGATGGTAATCTTTACAAAACTGCATTCCCAGGATATTCAGAATTGCCTTTAAATGCAACTGGCTGGTCTTGATTAAAAGAAAAACTGTAATCTCTCTAAATTACAACTTGGTTTAAGGCTGGTGATTTCTAATCTTGATAAAATAACATAAAATAAACATTAGTACTTAAATCCAAACAGAGGACTCGGTGTTATAGCACATGAGGCCGGAGCAGCATATCATTTCATTGTGCATAAGACTTAAAGCAACCCTTAATACACAAAATGCATGATTTAACAGGGGTTTTCGTTGATTGACTTGGCAGCTGCCAAAAAGCATGCTAGATCCTAGAACACAATAAGGTATGAAATAGACTTTAATAGTCCCAGTTCCTGAAGACCAGGAAATGAAACATCCGATATTCATAAATATCTAAAGCATAAGAAAGTAGGGTAGGAATGCTGCATATCATGTTTCGAGTTCTGTTCCAGACCACACTGAGCATGTGCGTGACATTAAAATAACCTCCCTCTAAACTGCAATCAATGGATAGAGCAAGGCCACAAAGGCCCTAGAATGGACAGATAAAGGGGCGGCATGCCACTCAGCCACATTTGGGGAACTCTAGAGTGTCAGAGCACAGGTCAGGCAGTGTCAGGCACAGGCTTGTGCGCGATCCTGGGGAGGTTACCTGCCCGCATGCCCTGCCCCCCTGCATGCATGACATCCTGAGACGGGGCAGGCAGGCATGCGGCAGTGGATGATGCCAGCCTCAGGTTGCCCACAGACTAAACCTGGCCCTGATTAGAGCACTTTAAATGTGAAAATTGAATCATTTTTCTTTGTAATGAATTAAAGCGACTAGTTTTGAACGGTGGGCTGAAAAAAAAAATACATTTTAACTGATAGTTATGTAATAGTAAAGTTTTGTTTAATCCATGGTCTAACATAAAACTTACTGTAAAACTTGATTCCTGATCATGGACCTTTTAGCACAAAACTAAATCTGGTTATGCAGATCCAGTTATTTTGTTTTCCAATTTAACAATAAATTGTCCAATATTCAGGAAACCATTTCTGCCTTTTATAACACATTTTTCCCTGCCAGTAGTCCTGCAGTTGAAAGCAAATTGCCTCATAATATATTCAGAGCGTTACACAGGACCCCTGAGCTTTTATGCTTACAACCCTTCCTTTTGAAATATACATTGTTGGGTGGTTTGATATACAAATTCAGCCCAACATTAAACAAATGTAAAAGTTTTCCACTTTCATTGATCTAATATAGCCTTACTGATATATTCCATAAATTGTTTACTTTCTAATGCAATTCAGGTTGGAGTATTTGGTAAACAGATGTAAGGTCTAAAAAGCTTTAAAGAAATTCATATCAATCATTTGCCAGCAGAACAATAGAGACTATTACTTTCACCAGCAATATTATTGCCCTTGTAGCTAGGATTGCCACCTAAAATAAAAGTAAGGGCTCATCCAGACGCGAAGATTCGGGGAGATTTGTCGCCTGGCGACTAAGCACCACTTCTTTGGGGTGACAAATCTCCCTGAATGGCTTCCTGGTATCTTGTACCCGCTAGCGCTAAAGTCGCGTCACCGCATGTCAATAGGCGCAGGTGACTTTAGCACTAGCGGGTACGAGATACCAGGAAGCCATTCAGGGAGATTCGATGCCCCAAAGAAGAGGCGCTTAGTCGCCAGGCGACAAATCTCCCCGAATCTTCGCGTCTGGATGAGCCCTTATACTGGTAGAAAAGTGGTAGAAAGGTGGTTGGTGGAGTAATGGGGTGGGGTGATGTAGGTGGGGGGTCTTTGGAGGGAGATTGAACACATCAGGGGTCAGATGAATAAAATGGGATAAAGATAAGGGTGTATCAGAGATTAAGTGGCCAAGCCCAATAACATTGTATTTAATCTTAATACTGAAAAGCCCTGTCCCAAAGCAAGGTCCATCTAGATAGAGCACATACTGGAGCACTGTAATAAACTGTGTAAATACATTTGATTTTTGTTGTTGCAGTACTAAGAGAATGATGGCACAGCCTAAAAAACCTTCATGTTATTATTTACATTTTACGGTAAATAGGGGCCTCTGATTGTTTGCGCTTGTAATTTATAAGTTCAGAGAACTGCTACAGGGATCAACAACATAAGCAGAGTGTTTACAGTGTAACTACCTTACGTTTGAACTGTGGCAATCCAGCTCTTAGATTTCATAAAATCAGGTAGATCAGACTTACCGTCCTGTGTGTTTTGGCTAAGTATTTTCTCAAGGAGTTCTTCTGAACTTATACCCAAACAATCACAAATTTCCTCTCTTGTGTATGGCTCTGGGTGAAGAATTTCCTCTACTACAGCCATAATGTCCTCAAAGTTGACCCCAAGTTTGGCTTGCAGATCTCCCAATTTCATCAAGTCTTTCCAGTCTAGCCCTCTTGCCTTTGCAATAATCTGTGGATTTAATAACATTGGAATAGCATATATTGATAAGACATGTCATTTTTCAGAATTCGCAGTAAACACACATGTGAAGAGGCGAGTGTTTTAAATTGAAAGGTTTTACAAGGGATTTTTTCAGTTTGGATAACAAATGGTTTACATTTTTCTTCTGGCAAAAACATTGGCACCATTCATCATACAAAGAAAATGTCACGTCAAAGACATTCACTGCGCAATCATTGCTGCAATTTGTTCAAGTGCTCAAAATAAAAATTAAATAACTAAAAAAAAAAGGAATTTAGCACGACAATACCTCTAGTCATGAAGTGTCAGCTACATAAATATACAAAAATGTTTTCGCCTTACTCATTAGCCGATGCTAGCATTACTTATAGGGACAGTAACTAGATCATTCAAATGACCTATGTGCACTTCATTTTGTACTTTCTAGAAAACATTTTATTTAGAAGTATCTACTTTCTTTCCTTTTAAGGGCTTTCTGGGATATTCATAATCTAATGTTTTATTAAAAGCAATAAATTGTGTGTGATTTTGCAGGCAAGAGGTATCTGCAGACTAACAGCAAACATGTTGCAATAAAAAACAGTACATTGGCTTCAAAGAATACATTTTCACACCGTTCAGGTGACTTATCTATACTTTTTGCCAATACTGTAACTGTATCTTGAATAATGAAATGAGGGGACACAACTAGCTTGCCATGCTCTGTGTTTTAGAAAATCTCTTCAGCACATGGGACCTGTTATCCAGAATGCTGGGGACCCGGGGGTTTTCCGGATAACGGATCTTTCAGTAATTTTGTATCTTAGTACCAGATAATAGATAATCATGTAAACATTAAATAAACCCAATAGGCTGCTTCGCCGTCCAATAAGGATTTGTTTTATCTTAGTTGGGATCAAGTACAAGGTATTGTTTTATTATTACAGAGAAAAAGATAATTATTTTTTGAAATGTGGAGGCTATGGGAGACAACCTTTCCATAACCCGAAGCAAAACGGAAGACGTACAAGAATTGGAATTATTATTTGTACAAAAAATAGCTTCTCCAGCTCGGAGACAAATGTAATCTGTCTGAAGATGTAGATTATCTGTACTCTACAAACTGTTCAGGCTGGTTCTAATAAAAAATGTGTACATACTTTTGAAGAATGCTAGAGCAAAAGCTGTGGAGCAAGCATAGTCATTTTTACACATTTACCTTTTTTTGGATTGAAAAAAAAAAAAAGACAACTGCCCATCATCGTCAACCGTTCCCAATGAACCTCAGGTGATTACCGGCCATGTAAATGCCCCACAGATATGAATAGCAATCATCTGGTATCACGGGTACAACTGTATGTAAGGTGATTGTCATTTGGAAACACTGCTTTGCTGCCTAACAACAATTAGCTGGCGAAATAAAGTGTGTCTGTAGAAACTACTGCAAGGATACTAGAATTGTAGTTTTAATAATAACTTCATACCATAATATGTACACAGAAATTGCTCAATGTGCTGGAGCTAAATAATCCTGAGGCCATAAAAATGTTTCCTAATGATAAGGAGCAGTCAAGGTCCACCAGAAGCAGGGGATGGAATTAGGTGTAGGCTGAAGACGTACATGCCTAGGGTGCAACGATAGGGGGATGCTGGGTGTGTTACAGTTCTGCCTGCCTACCCTTAGTTTCAGCCGAGCTTCAAATTTTGGGGATTAGATACACGTTTATAAGATAAGAGGGGGTGAAGCAGGAGCTTGCCTAGGTCACCTGCATCCTTAGACCAGGTATCTTCAGAGATAGTGTGCAACCAGTAACTATCTTTCATAATGTTATATATTAAGATTCATATCTTCCAGTTCATCTTTGCAAGTGAGACCTGTTATTCTCATTAGAGTGTTAAGAAGGAAGGTCAAGCAAGAGACTAAGCTCTGACACACACGTGAGTGATAGTTGACTGGCAACTTCATGAGTATATGCTTACATGGTTTTCATGAGCTGCACTGTGTGGTAATGATTAGTGGCTTAATAACATCATGGAGGATCAGTTTCTACACTTTGGTTTAATTTCCCTTAAGTTTCTTATTTTCTTTCATGCCATTCATTGCACGGGGAAGTTACTGAGATAAAAGCTAGGCAAAAGCCATGGTTTAGTAGTTTGTGAGGACATCAGTTTTGAAAGTCCATGAAAATCTTAAAACATTACCGATGTGCTCAAAAAATCCAATTATGACACATTCATTTTTTTCTCCATAGCAGAAAAAAATGCATAATTATCAATGAAAACAGTTTCAAACCAATTTAAAATGCGTCCACATAATGGATCATTATGTACTTTGGATTTTCATAACTTAAGTCTACAAGGAATTCATGTAATCATTAAAGAAACTGAATAGGCTGGTTTTGCTTCCAATAAGCTACTGTTTTATTATTACAAAAAAATTGGATTATTTGGATAAATTGGAGAGATGGCCTTTCCATAATTCGGACCTTTCTGGATAATGGCTTTCCTGATAATGGATCCCATACCTGTACTAATAAATGAATATATATTTTAAACTATACAAGGCCTACTGTAATAATTATGTTTTTATGTGTATTGTTAGAGCTAAAGGGGCTCAACAAATGTCAATGTACAATATGCTCATTCTGAAGACCAATACCCCAGAAGGAAAAAGGAAAGAGAAACTCAGAAATGTATCAGCTTTTCTATAAACAGACATGCTACTAGCACAGCTTTTCAGCAACTGTAAGGGGCAGATTTATCATTGGTCGAATTTCGAATATAAAAAAAATTCGAAATTCCACCATATGAATAGAAGGGAAGTAAAATCCTTCGAATATCGAAGGATTTTACCGCTATTCGATTGATCAAATGATCGAATAGCAAATATTCGATTTATCGCTAAAATCGCTCAAATTGATCGATTCGAACGATTTTAACCATTAGATCGAATACTTGCTATTCGATCAAAATTCCCCCAAAACACTTCGCCAGGCTGAACCTGGCGAAATAGACAATGGAAAAATTTTCTTAAAATTTCGAAATTCGACTAATCGAATAGTGGAATACATTTTTGTTCGATCTAGTCGAATTTGCATATTCTACAATTCGACCAATCAAATTTTGCAAATTCGATCAAATTTCAAATTCTTCACACAAATTTTGTAAATCTGCCCCCCCACTGTAGTGTTTAAACTCTGAAATCCCTAGGGTGTACTGTAGGTGTAGTGCAAACATTTTAAACGGGAATTTAAGGGCAGACTCTTCAGTGGTCGTTTTGGAATGAACATTAAACAAAAGTATGTCAGAAACCACTTAAATTGATCAAGTACTAATTGAACACCAGCAAAAGCTATTTCTTGGGAAAGTGAATTTGTTCAATGATATCTGATATGGATCAGACTAATGGAAATACACTTTTTCATTTCCTAGTAAGCGATTTGTATGGTAGACTACTTTTTTTGGGGAGGGGGGTTGAAATACTGAAATCTTAGAGGCTCAGACCATGACAGTCTTTACTAGGCCAATGTCGTCCACACTATAAGAATTGCAGCTCAGATAAAATGGATAGAAATGTGATAAAATGTCATTTAATTTGAAACAGCAAGAAGTGGAATAAGCATATAATTTCATATTAACAGCCTGCAATACAAAAGCTGCAAGGGCCCTTTACTTATAAAGTAGTTACAAACATGAAGCATATACCATATGCCAATGAACTATTTGGACACTTTTCATAGTAGAGGTATGAGACCTATTATCCAGAATGCGCTCGGTCCCTGAGGCTTTCCAGATAGCAGGTCTTTCTGTAATCTTCATACAGTACCTTAAGACTACTAGAAATTAGATTTTTAAAAATTTTGATTATTTCATTATAATGGAGTCTATGGGAGACAGCCATTGCATAATTCAGAGCTTTCTGGATAATGGGTTTCTGGATAATGGATCCCATACCTGTATAGGGGAGGGTTATTTAAAATATTTAAAAAAAAATGTTCCTGTAATTCAGAGCTTTACCTGTATATGTATACCGTATATGTATATTTTATATATCAATTTACCTTAGTAGCTAGCCGACACTCCATTACCCTTATATTAAAATGTGATGTTGCCGCTTTATTCATTTCAACACAACTGTTAGCAATGACAAAAACTGCCCCATCTGGAAGCTTTACATCAGTTGATCTCAGTGGGCTAAATTCAATGAGCTTAGCCTGTTTAAAAAAAAAAAGAAAGAAATTAAAAAAAATCTTTTTTTTATAAGATAAGTATACTTTCACAGTATTAATCATAGTAAGTAGTATTCAGTGAGAGAATGTATAATTGGCAATATGACTGACCAGAATAACAGCACTCAGTTGGATAGTACATAGTTTAATAATATCCCATTAATGTTACTGGGCCAGTTAAGCATTTCACCTTATTTGGGCTCCAGTTTCGAAGCTAAAATTTAACCGAAGATGTTCATCTTTTTTTACCCATAGAACTTCTTATCGCTTTGCCAAGTGACGGTTGCCACCAGCCGCAATGCCCTATAATTAACGTCAATGCCAATTTACACCTTCAGATATTAAGAAAGAGTGCCCCAGGGGCAGAAGTGGTTTAAAATAGATATAATAACAAAAAGGTAGAATTTATTAATGTGTTTTCGTACAGCTGCATTTTTGGCAATAGAAGTAGACTTGAGCAACTGAGATGCCTGAAGGTTCTATTGTAATCCGTCAAGACATTGTGCCAGCAGAACAGAACACTTTAATGCAAACCGCACTTGAATGTAAACAGCTTCTTTTATATAGAGTGTGTGGGGTAAAGAGACGAATAGATAATGAAAATATGCAGTTATGCCACTGATGAGGAAGAAAAGAAAGAACAATCTTGTAACTAATTTACAAATCTCGCTACCTCTACAACCTAATTAAGAGACAGAATACCTTACCATTTAATAGATGCCCAGACGCTGACCAGAGTGAAATAACACACTACTTATGGGAGAATGATGGTCAAAGTCTGTACAGGCTCCATTTTACTGAAGGGACCAAGTTGAATTACTACAGAGATACGCTTTATGAATTCAAAATATTTAGTTACACTGACATATCTCAATAAGAGGCCCGGCATTGCCAGTCCCTTCATTCATGCATTACGAGGCCAGAAAGGAAGAAACTGCACTTGCTTACAGAATTCACACAGACATATTTATAACATATTTATAACATTATGAGACATATGTAAATATACATCTGTTATAGTCAGAATTTGTGTTTACTTTATGTGCAAAATGTTTAATATTTTATGCCTGCTGTCTATTTCAACCAGTAATATGTACAAACGAATGAGAAAAGACAGGCTTGGATCTGCTCTCTATGTTACCTACAGTTCCTTCTTCTGCGAGGAATGAGATGGATTGGTCCATGCCACCACCTTCTGTGCCAATATAACGCTCGCATTTTGCACATGTCTCAGCAAGTTCCACCTGCAAATTGAATGCATTGTTAATTTAGCTGCAAATATATGTTAAGAAACATTTCAACAGTATCCCAATGAATAATTTGTAAATGCAAGAGACCATCCCAAGCCATTCAAGTAAAGCAACAGTACACTTTCCTGGAAAGGTTCAACAAGTGCTGCAAACAAAGCCCTGAATACTTACATAGAATGCTCTTCTTTCACATTAACTGGTGCACCATTGCCGCTGGCTGCAATTATTAGATATGTTGTGTAACAAGTGGTCTCTTCGCTACAGAGCACAAAAATTAAGACCCATCTCCTCACAGAGAAGCAGAAGTAATATCACTTATATGACAGCATGCAGCAGCCCAAATCTTTAAAGTATTCTGTTAGAAGACACGTCTCTGCCATCTTCAGGTTAACATGTTCTGGTTATGACACTTTTTCGTTATTTATTACATTCAATAGATCCCGGCCCCAGTTCTATCAGTTTATGAAAGACATGAAAACACATCTCCATCACAGCGCTACAAAATAAGTTGGCGCTATAGAAATATATGTTAATAATAATAATAATAAAATAATAATCTCATCTATCCAGGGTTGCTCCTGCCACAAGGCAAGGTGAGAAACTTACTACAAGTATCAGTGTGCAACAGGTTACCAGTGCTTAAAAGCCTAATTTTTAGTACTTAATATGGAAATTAATTTCTCCTGTGAGGTTCTTCCTTAACACCAGAACCACTTTGATGTGAAAAATGTAAGCTTGGGGCAGTTGAGGGGCAAGAAGCAACCTTGAAATGCTTCTGCTATCCATCTATTTACCTTCCTACATAGAATACACAAGAACTTTTTGCACTCCCTTCAGGTTCAGCCTGCACAGACTATTGCCGCAGGGTATAAGTGTTGTGTGGTTCAGTTCCTCATATCAGATCAGTTGTTCTGAGATCCATGATGTCAGTAAAGATATGGTCAATGATTATAAAGTTGCTGATCTACATAGCAAAAAACAAACATATAAACCCTACTAATCAGACAGTAAGGTGAACAATTCCACAATATCCAAATAAATCTATGATGCTGGGATGACGTGATGCTCCATATTGTATTTGATGTGAATCCAGTAAAACACATTTTTTCAAGGTAAAATAGCAGGGGTCTCTGGTCTCTCTATAGAGAAAAGTCTCTCTACAGCAGTGGTTCTCAACCTGGGGGTTTGGACCCCTTTGGGGGTCGAACGACCCTTTCACAGGGGTCCCTTAAGGGGTGCCAGGAGCAGGTTTATCTCTCTCCCCACTTGGGTTCTGGGAGTTGTAGTTCAGTAGCCTGTGTAGGGAAGCCAGTTGCACTACAACTTTCTATATCCCCTTGGTAGGGACTGCCATACAGCTCTCACTACCCATTTAAAATTTGTAAAATTAACATGGAAATTGGGATGTGGCCACAAAATAGGTGTGGCAAAAAATTTTTTGCTACACTACGCACAGAAAACAAACCTTTATGCAGCCATGCTGTCTCCTGTAATTTCCTAACAATCCGCTCTGGACTGGCAACGAAAATTTTTGTATTTTATGGTTGGGGGTCACCACAACATGAGGAACTGTATTAATGGGTCGCAGCATTAGGAAGGTTGAGAACCACTGTTCTACAGAGAACCTTCTAGAGCAGAGGCCCTTAAACAACGTGATACCATATCTTACAGTAGTCATGCTCACTTAATGCAACAATCTTTGAGCACAGGGCTGCATTAGCTCTCCCTACCCCATACCTTTTTATCTTTTGTAGTTTGTTTCTGCAATAGATAGTATTTCTCTATAATACACAAGAGCCATGAATATCCTGTAAAAACAGTGTTAGTGATGTCATTAGTTAAAATTGGAGCTTAGTGATGTCATTTCTGTCACATGACTCTTTGAAACTTGTGTATTATAATAAATAAAGAGCCCCTTCTTGCAAAATATGAGGATATTAGATATTAGTCACCTTGGCAATCCATGACCTGTATAAAAACACTTGGCCTTCAACCGTGTGTTTTTAAATGGTCATGGAATGCCACAGTAACTTATAATATCCTTGTATTTTACAAGATGGGGTACTTTATTCACTATATAATACAAAAAAAGACATGAATATCTTGTAAATTATATCCTTATAAACTGTGACTAGTGATGTTATCAGTTATAAACGGTGAGTTGTGATGTAAATTTTTGTCACATGACTCACTAAAACTTGTGTATTATAATAAATATGTTTGAGACAGATAACCGCAATCTGACCTGTATCTACAAACCAAAATAAAGTAATAGCAATACATTGAAATAGTTTATTTTTATTGTGTATTAACCCAAAGAATTTCTATACCCATGTGGTTAATATGCAATAAAAATTTTTTAACTATTTGAGTGCCTTGCTGCTACTTTATTTGGAATTATCTTGGATCTTTCATGTGACCCCTGAACTACCACCTCACCCACTATTTTCAATATAATTTAGGAGTTTTCCACCAAATGTATTCTTTAGCACCTACAAAGCAAGTGCAGGATCTAATGAGTGCTGATCTAACTTCTGTTATAGGTCTCTCTAGGAGAGACAGGTAAACTCAGGGCTATTTAACTGAGCAGTTTGGGCTCCCCACAGAGTGTTACAAGGACCAGGTTCCTAGTGGCATTGTATCCCAGAAAAGGAACTAGTGAGTAGGCTATAAGGGCTAGATAATTCTACTTGGGTTCTACACGGAGAGGAGTTCTAAGAGAAGGGGAGTTAATATTAAGTAGATTAATAGGCTTCACTTTCATTGAGCTATAGAGCTGAATGCTATTCTCACAGTGTTTTACTACTACTTAACATCTCTGTATTTCTGTGATCTCCTTTGTGGATTGTTCTAAGTAAACAAGTTCTGGTTAATTAAACGAACAACTGGTGCTCATTTCTGTGTAATATTGAATAATCTAAATTTAACAGCACCCTGCCTCTGATACAGGCAAGGACTCATAAGTGGGACAGAGAGTTTCATTTGAGTGCCTTGCTGCTACTTTATTTTGAATTATCTTGGGGATCTTTCGGGAGACCACTGAGCTACCACCTTACCCACTATTTTCAATATAATTTAGGAGTTTCCTACCAAATTCTATTAGTACCTACAAAACAAGTCAAACGGACTACTTCCATGTTTTATGGCACGCATGACATATAATTCAACCAATGACATAAAATGTCTAGAAAGTTAGTTTCACTGGTTTTCAAAAACAACAACCAACTTTGAAGCAGGAGGTTGCACCACACCCTGACTAATATGAATGAAATTCAATATTGAATCATGGCTGGTCAAATACTGTAGAACCAGTGTCGGACTGGGACACCAGGGGCCCACCAAAAAACCTTAGGCCAGGGGCCCACTCTCAGTACTAATATTCTTCTTCATCTCCTCAATCAACCTCTATTGCCCTAGTTTGTTTTCTATATGTACTATAATCAATTATTCCATCTATTTAGCCTCTTTGTTCTCATAGAAATAGGGAATGGCCATGAAATACGCCAAAGGTTTAGCAGCATGAGGGCCCACCGGGAGTTTTCCTGGTATTCTGGTGGGCCAGTCCGACACTGTGTAGAACAGATCTGCTTATTTCACCAGCAGCCCTAAGGAGCAGATCTGGGAAACTGATAGAGAAGAAAAGACACTGAACAGATGACCACAATCAGTGGCATGGAAAGACTGTTGAAAGAGCCCCACCAGGTGGCAATGCATGCACAAACTAGGGAAATCCATGTGCGTATGTCCACCTTTAACTGATTATGATAAAGCCTAAGCAAAGCAGAGAGAGGCTGCATTTTGTAACACTGAATAGCAGCTAAACAAAGTACATTTAAATAAATAACCGACAGTCCATAATCAAAGTGCTTACAGAAAAGCACCATGGTACAAATAAAAAGAAGAAAATGTGTATGTGATATATCCCCCCTTAAGGAGAAATGTCAGAGAATCTTACCTACAACATCCATAATGCCTCTCTTTAACGTGTTTGTGAAATGTACAAACAGACTGTATAACTGGAATTTCAAATAATTTCTTGGGAACTTGCTTTCATGTAGTTAGGGGTGTGCATGCTCATGCTAAGTGGGTAATCAGTCATGTGAAACTACAGAGGTATCTCACATGTACAACTCATGGGCAAAGACAGATATATTTAAAGAGAAAAAAACAGCACAGGTTTGGAAACCAGAAACCTGCTATCCACATAGCTTGGATATATGGCAGTGCCATTTGCCTTAGGAATAAGCTGATTTATCGAACATTGATCTGAGAATTCGGTACCTTTACCAAACATTCAGAATGAGTTAGAAATGATCCCATTGGCATTTCTCAAGAATGCAATGCTAAAATGTATTCAAAGACTGCCTTCCTTCCCTGACTTCAAATAACAGTAATATACAAAGTATAAACATTAAGCTAGTCTATGCCTGTTTTGAGAAATTCCTCTTTGATTGCTTTTCAACCTAGAATTAACATGCATTAAATATTTTTTTCCTTTCCTACTGCAATACTTTGTTCTGAATCATGTTATGGAGATATATTAAAAACTATTCTAATTTTAAAAGGCTGGATAAGTGTTCACATTAGATTCAGTAATTTGAAATAAACTATAAAAAGCCCACATATATAGGTACATAGGTTTTGAGAATTAGAGACATATGTCTATCACGTACTACTATTTCCTTAAATACCAGTGTACCCAATGCTCACTGGTACTCTATAAGGGCACCATTGTTCTAATAAATAAATCTATAGCCTTGTAGTTACTTGCTATCTAATTTGTCTGCGGGCCAAGTCTGGACTGAGATCTAAAATAGGCCCTAGCATTTCATGTAAACAATGGCCCAAACTAGTGAAGTGTGGGCCGACCCGATACCCGCGGGTAGGGTGGTTCAGGCCGACCTCAAACAGGTAAGATCAGGGCTTTTTAACTGAGCAGTTTGGATTCCACCATAGAGTGTTACAAGGACCAGGTTCCCGGTGGCATTGTTGCCCAGAAAGGGAACTAGTCGAGTATGTCTTAAGGGCTAGATAGTTCTACTTGGGTTCTACTCGGAAAGTAGTTCCAAGAGAAGGGGAGAGAATGTTAAGTGAATTAATAGGCTTCCCTTTAATTGATAGAAGTGAATGCTATTCTCACAGTGTTCTACTCCTACTTAACATATAGTACTACCATCTATGTATTTCTGCAATTTCCTTTGTGGATTGTTCTCAGTAAACGAGTTCTGGATAAGTGACAAGAACCACTGGTGCTCATGTCCATGTAATACTGAATAATCTTAATTTAACAGCACCCTGCCTCTGATATAAGCAAGGACTCATGCTTGGGCCAGAGAGTTTCATTTGGGAATGAAAAGCTCATGGTCATTTCTACAACAAATGTGGCACTGTATTAGGGTATACAGCAAATCACATTTAAATTAGAAGGTAATGAACTGTCAATTTAGGAACACAGATTAATAATATACTTCAGGATAGATCCAGCTGTTTCTCATCAAATTAAACATCGTCATTAATCTTTATTTGAAACCAAAATCTATATCAATATCTCATTTAAAGGTACAGTATACAAAGTTCTTTTAAAACACTGCTAACATGAAGCTTCTCTTACACACTAAAACATGGTAACCCCTCATTGTGGAACAGCGATCGTTCGATTTCACAAAAAAATTGTAATAGAAAAAAAAGCCTATGGGGGCTATCTATTGCTATTTGGTAGGTTCAATCTGGTGAAGTAGGCAGTCGAAATTTTTAAGTTGAAGTACTTCGATCATCGAATCTATTCGATATGCGCGAATTTTGAATATTCGATGATCGAAGTGGCCAAATTTGCATATTCGAATATCCGATAAAATAGTACGATCGGAATTCGATCGAACTTCGAATTTTGTGAATCTGCCCCTATGCATTGCTGTGTTTCTATTCGTGCTTCTACAGAGGTTATCTAAGCTATACAGATATATTTTACTGTTCATTTAAAGAAAAATTTAGGGAAATCACACATACCACTTGTAAAACAATATTGTAATGGTGCTACCTTGAATCTCATGAACATTGGGATAAAAGTTAGTATACTTTCATTAACCACATGTACTGAAACTCTTAAGGAAAGAGAAAGAAAAGCCTCTTCATAACGGTGAAGAGAAAACATAAATATCTATGAAAAAAGCTTATGCTTCAAACTAATTAAAAGAAGAAATTTCAATTTAGCAAGTTAGTGGAGTGGATGAGCGCACAATTGATTATTCTGAAATGTTATACAGTGTGCAGGCAAATTAACACGGTCACATGAGACTTGACATAAAAGACTGGCATTAAGTTACAGTTGCTCCCATTGTTGCCTACATCTGTGCTATGTTACATCATTAAATATTAGTAAATATATAGATATACAAATACACACAGACAATAGCACACTGCTTCGTATGAATTGTCAGATTTTCAGCTATTTAGCAGCACTGAAAAATCCAGTATAAGCGATCAGTTGTTCAAGCTAATAAGGTACTAAAAATAGACACCAAGTGAAAAACCTTACAATGGGCACCTATGGGACAATCTTGTATGTTTCATCTTATTTTTGTGAAAACTTAGATTTTAGCTGATTTTTTCCCCTGGTGTCCAAAAGTTAAACGCAAAAGTCAAATGTTTTTTTCTTATGTTAATAAAGATGCCCTAAAATGAAAAGTTAAACACCCTTTCATCATAAGCTCATTCAGCGAGCTTATGTAATAGTACATATATACTATCTAAACTTCTGAAAACTAAATATTTTTTCTTTACACAGGGATACCCGATTCCACTGATTGAAAGGAAACATTATGCTCTTGATGAATCATTTCTTCCTTCTGCTTTCCAGAGAATTTATACACCATCCACTATGGAAAGCAGATGGACAAAGGTAACAACATTTTTGGAAATTATTGTGACTTTCGGCCCATGTGCAGTTGTTCCAGACCAGAAGATTACTCCAACTGTGCACGCGACGAAACTCCGCTCGGCTTCCGGAGTTTAACAAAGAAAAGAAGATGGCTGCTGTGAACTCAGGAGGACTGAATCTGCCCTAAGTAAAAAGTTAGGGGCATTTGCCCCCGGTACCTGGTAGGCTGGGGGGAGGTGGGGGGGGGTCTACGTAGGGTAGGGGTTTTTTATGTTATGGGTTGAGTTCTTCTTTAAGAAGCTTAGAGGGGCAGCTTGCTTCCAATTTGTATAGTAGACTTCTTACTTTGATGTTTCAGCCTTTTATGGACAAAGGCAGAGCCGTAGGTGCAAATAAGGCATACTTGAAACCATTTCCCATCATGACTAGGTGAACTGGGATTAAATATTTGTGAAAAGTGCAAAGACATCCCAATCTGGATGAAACCATTTGTATGTTTACTTCTTTCAGCAAAGATTATCTGGTTCAGTTTTTCCATACAGTCTACTCTGCACCCTACAGGGTGCATATTCCAAAACAAATGCCATTTTAGGGTTATACTTGAGTACCAAAGAGTCAAAACTTTTGTATCCATTGTGAAAACCAGTTAAGGTTTCTCTACCAAAAACGCAAAACATTATTATTATATCAGTATGACATTTGGTGAACAAAACTTCCATCTCCAGTATCTTGGTCATCAATCTACAATAGAAGAGGAAGTCAGTAATATAGCATTTTTTTCCTAAACCATAATGGTCTTCAATAACTGTGATGAAACAAAACTTTTGATCTGGAGGGAAAGGTGTCAACCATGATATTTTAAGTGACCCCTACTGTGAGGGCAAACAAGCCAGAGCCCTCTGTAACTCAATACACATAGATGACCCCCAAGACCTTTATATTATCTGGATCCTACATTCAGACTAAACTGGGCAAGCTCACCAAATGGCATCCCATCGGCCCAGCAGTATTAGTTGTGATTGGCACCATTACAAATCATGGCCAGATTGGTCCTTATAATGGCCCATCTGGTCTATCGTGATTGGCCCTTCTGGAAGTTGCATTTGTGGTTGGCAGAAGGAATTAAATCCTGTTCTGCATTTATGACAGGGACTGATCCCTTTCTGGCATACAAAGGTGGCTGTTATGAATTGCAATTTGTTAGCCTTTATCCATAACTGGAGGATAACAGAGACTGCCCGGCTGCAAACTATCACAGCTGTAATTGCATGCTCCAATAACAAACAATAGCAGTGCTCCACCCTGGCATCATCCTCAAGCAGAACCACTGAACTGGCTACCATCTAAACCTGTAATTTGACTTTGCCATGCTACAATAAAGACCTGCATTCCCCAAAGGAGTTGTGTTGTCCTGACCTATGTCCATGTCTTCTCATGGCAAGGTGTCGTGACAATAATCCACCAATTTAAAATTCTTTAAGATCAACTTTAGTAGTAAATCTGAAATGGTGATCAACCTTTAACTATTTAACTTGTGAACACAAAACTAGACCCTATTTAAAACACATCTCATTTATCAGCCATCCTGGGTAGTGTCATGGAACACCTAATCATCTGGGAATTTAGTTTTTTAACCGTCCACCCCCTTTTTTCAATGTGTTAAAAATACAGAAGCTTAAAAATGTTTAAGCAACTTTTTCTGTAAATTAAGTTTTGATGCTGAAAAACTTCTAGATTACAGTACCAAGCCTGACTAAGCATGAAGTAAAAGAGAGGGTAAATAAGAAACTCAGCAGCAGTTAGAGCATAACAATCGAGAATACAAAAGAGTTTTGATGTGCAATTCATGTATTTTATGCCTCCTTTCTTATGCCATCCACTCTAAAATCAGCACATTGATTTGTCATGTCACGTTAACTCTTGATCCTTTTTAATAAAAAACTAAAAATGTGTGTGCATTTCATTGTTTGTTTGTGCATTCACTTAACTCAGAAGCTAAAAATTTTTGTTGAAAGAAACTGCATAAAAAAAGTTGGTATACCATCATCTTACAAAAATAATAATTTTATGTAAATTTAATAAAATGGCTTTTCATGTTTTATATTACTGGTGCTTTAAAATACCCTCTTCTTGCTATCTAATGCAAATAGGTGTCAGATGGGAAAAAATACAATGAAATAGTGATATCAAAACTGATATTACATATAATGAACTTAAAACAAGTCAATAAAAGCACCCATTCTGATACAGTGCTGCTCTCTACAGATGCTGGGAAGGTCTTCAACTTTTTCAGCTGAATTCTGGGGTCTACTTATCATGTTGTGTAAAAAGTGGAGTGAAACATTTCTGGTGATGTTGCTCATAACAACCAATCAGATTTTTGTTTTCTGTTGAAATCGAATTGTGGTAATGTTTGAATCCACTTTTTCTCCATCGCTGATTGACAGCATTAAACTGCAGCATAAACTGATGATCTCCTATTTCTTATAACCCAACCCATCATATTTATTCCCATACTTAATTGGGAATTTAACCCATACTTAATTGGCAATTGACCACAATTTGAAAGCTGGAAACAGTCAGAAGAAGAAGGCAAATAATTAAAAAACTAGAAAAAAAAAAAAAATTAAAGGGGTTGTTCACCTTTGAGATAACTTTTAGTATGATGTAGAGAGTGATATTCTGAGACAATTTGCAATTGGTTTTCATTTTTTATTGTTTGTGGTTTTTGAGTTATTTAGCTTATTATTCAGCAACTCTATAATTTGCAGTGCCAGTAATTTGGTTGCTAGGGTACAAATTACCCTAGCAACCCTGCATTGATTTGAATAAGACCCTGGAATATGAATAGGAGAGGAACGGAATAGAATGATATGTAATAAAAAGTGGCAATAACAATACATCTGTAGCCTTACAGAGCATTTGTTTTTACATGGTGTCAGTGACCCCCATTTGAAAGCTGCAAAGAAACTGAAGAAAATTGCAAATCATTAAAAAACTATGAAAAATAAATAATGAAGACCAATTGAAAAGTTTCTTAGAATTGGCCCTTCTACAATATACTAAAAGTTAACTTGAAGGTGAACCACCCCTTTAAGGCCAGTTATAAAGTTGCTTAGAATTAGCCATTATATAACATACTAATAGTTAACTTAATAACAATGTATATGAATCTATATACATAGTAAATCATAACTAGTTTCCTTTGCCATCTACCCTATCCCTTCTATAATTTACAATAAGTTGCCATATATGTTTCAGCAATAACCCCACATATGACTGCAGTACAGTCCAACCATGCAAAAGAGCCTAGGTCAAGCCCTTTCCACTTGGTTTCTATCACCAATATGTTATCCAAGAAACAAGCTTTAAAAAGATCTGCAAAAAAATTACAAATGGAACAGGAATTCCTAAAAAAAGGTGTATCCCTTCTTCAACCTTCAACATACTGGGATTGTGGTAAATGGAAATCTGAGATATGATCCAATTTAACCCCTTGCTGCCACAAAATGAAGGGGAAAGTAATAGCTTTAATATAAGAAGAATGATGTTTATGGGTAGGGATATTTACTAGGCCCACATCCAGTTGCATGTTGAAGAGGTGAGGCAGAGACGGTTGTGGTAGAAAAAGGGACAGCTGAATGTTCAGAGGAAAAAAAATGACACCCAAATATAATTTTACTGGCACAAAAGTTTAGTGTTATATTTACATATTATTGTACTGATGTAATACACTGCATGTATAAATCTTTCTGAAATACAGTTTGAAAGAGCTTAATGTCCATATAGGTCACATAGATCACTTAGCTGGACTTTGTGCACTAAAACATGCAACATGTTTGTAGAAAACTGAATAACCCATAACAGGTTTATTCATTTGAAGTAGTGTTTTTCCCACTGATTGAACCTTTTGCAAAGGTTATGCAATGTTATGGTGACTACGTTTTTTAAAAGCACAGGACTATTTCTTTTCACCACTTAATAAGTGAATAAGTTTTTTTGTGTACATTATATATATATATATATATATATATATATATATATATATATATATAT
>CM044435.1:96888376-96926809 GCA_024363595.1 Xenopus borealis | reverse complement strand
ATATATATATATATATATATATATATATATAGTTTACAGCTACCCAAGTACAGGCTAATGGTGCATTTGTACACTGTGAACCTTCAGTTATTTCCAAATATTCAATGAACGTCAGGGGAATTCTTTACTTGCGAAATGTAAATGGATCATGGCATGGGATGAAGAATCAGAATCTTATATGTGGTGCATTTCCCTGTGGAAATAATTGCCATAATTACTGCACACAAAACAACTATTTCTGTTTCATTACACATGAAATATTGGGAAAAGGTCAAATTTCTCAATATTCATGAAACGTATCCAAAATATTCTTCCAGGTGTAGCAGAGTAATAACAGAAACTAGACAGATAAATGTATTTTTTTTACATGTGCTAGTCACAGTACACCATATTATAAATAAGAATAACAAATGAATACAACAATTTACATATGGTTACTAAAACTTTATACTATGGTGCCATTGGGGCTCATTTTAACTAGGCACAAACATGGAAGCCAAATGTCACCTATAATGTCATACACAATGCACTTGCACTTACTTGAGCAGTGAACTGTGGTGCAAGGTTGCCATGTACCTAACATTTACATTGACATGGTGGCAGATACATGACTCCTGTGACTGTGATACATGACTACCTGTGTCACTTGAATCAGTGAAATATTATGGCTCCAACAAACAAATCTGAATGTCCAACAATCCGTCCAACATTTAGGCATCATTTTTCTGTGCACATTATACACCACCAGTGGTAATGACTCCTTTTTCTTGACATAGAACTAAGTAAAGCGGAGAATCTTCACAAAACCTTTGTTTGCACATGTACGGCACACATTCAGGGGCATATTTATTAACTTTGGAAACAAACATCACCAGTGGTCTTGCCCATAGCAAGAATAGGCAAAAAATGCACACGCACACCTGGCCTTTCCCAAAAAAATAATACTGGTGCATGGACTTAGGAGGACGGCCCCTCCAAGTAGACAGCAGGCAAGAAAATCCGCACACAGGTAATGCTCAAGGGATTACTCCCGTGTTTAATGTCTGTCCAACAAGACAACGTTTCGGGGGACAACCCCTTCGTCAGGTGCTCAAAAAACTCCCACAACCCTCCTTAAGTAGGTGAAGTGCTGGGCCACTCCCCTCCAATTGAGTACAATCAATTCACAAATTAACATAATTAAAAAAAAGTTTGAAAAAATAGTTCCAATGTCCATATAAAGTCCATACAAAATCCTTCTGATAGAGAAATGGTTAAGAGAAAATGGTAACACATGCACAAAAAATACCTAGTAGCATCTAAAAGGCAATTTAGTCAATGTAACAATTTAATCAGATAACGTTGCTTTAGTGAGATAAGCAATATTTATTCCTACCTTCCCAGTGCTATTAGATTCTATCCGATACAATTTAGAAGAATCTGCCTATGTAGGCCAAACAAGTAGAGCCGTTAAAATACGTTTAAACGAACATAAAGCTGCCATCAGGAATTATAAACCTCCTCCCAAAGAAATAAGCAAGGAAAGTGACAAAGGCAAGAGTAAGCAGGAAACTTTTCTGTACAAACACTTCTTTGAGAAAGGGCATAGAACCTCGCAGTTGCGATGGCAAGTATTGGAAAAAATAACAGCTACTGAATATGATTTTAAATTAAAACTAAACCAACGTGAGAACTATTGGATCTGGTTGCTACAAACCCAGACACCAAGAGGTTTAAACGAGGAATTTAGCCTGTCAAGCTATTTGTAATTTTTAAATGTTTCCCTTCTAATTATCTCTTGTTCCTTTCCAGATTCTTCTAAATTGTATCGGATAGAATCTAATAGCACTGGGAAGGTAGGAATAAATATTGCTTATCTCACTAAAGCAACGTTATCTGATTAAATTGTTACATTGCCTAAATTGCCTTTTAGATGCTACTAGGTATTTTTTGTGCATGTGTTACCATTTTCTCTTAACCATTTCTCTATCAGAAGGATTTTGTATGGACTTTATATGGACATTGGAACTATTTTTTCAAACTTTTTTTGAATTATGTTAATTTGTGAATTGATTGTACTCAATTGGAGGGGAGTGGCCCAGCACTTCACCTACTTAAGGAGGGTTGTGGGAGTTTTTTGAGCACCTGACGAAGGGGTACACCCCCGAAACGTTGTCTTGTTGGACAGACATTAAACACGGGAGTAATCCCTTGAGCATTACCTGTGTGCGGATTTTCTTCCCTCTTGCCCATAGCAACCAATCAGCAGTTAGATTTGAACCTACAAGTTAGAAAACAAAAGCAAGGATCTGATTGATTGCTATGGGCAACCACACCAGTGATGTTTTTCTCCAAAGCTAATATATGTGTGAATTGTGGAAACAAAGGTTTTGTGAGCCAATATATAACGTGGTATAGTAGACACAGAATGAATTCATCAAACATCAAAACTGTATAAGGCAGTTGGAGCAAAGCACATGGCACAACATTTCAATGTAAAGGAGATGAGACTTTGAGATGGGTGTTTTAGCATTCTCCAACCATTTAGGCACAGAAATCAACATAGTAAGTTTGGTTGTAAAAAGACACACATCCATCAAGTTCAACCTTTTTTTTTAACCTGCCTGTTAGTTGATCCAGAGGAAGGCAAAAAAAACCATCTGAAGCCTCTCAAATTTTCCCCAGAAGGGGAAAAATTCCTCCCTGACTCCAAAATGGCAATCGGACTAGTCCCTGATCTCTTCTGTCATAAATGGTTGCAGGGTAAAATCCAATATATTATACAGTGAACAAAATCCAATATATTAGTTAAAGCTCTAGAATGGAGATGTTGAGCCTGCATCCTTCCAGATGTTGTTAAACAATTTGTAGCTAAAAGCTCTCACGGATTGCTAGACATGGAGGGTAAAACATTAGACACTGCTGTTCTATATCATTATTAAAAAAATAACTGTCAAGGCCATTTTAAGGGCTTCAAATGATTTGTTGAATTTTGGCAACTGTAATCCTAAAACAAAGACAGTCAGCATCTGAAAAGAACCATAATAAGCAGGCATGACACATGAGTGATGCCAATAAAGGTCATGCACCCAAAGTTTTGCTGCCTAGCACCTTTCATAACAAAAAAAAGAGATCATCACCTAAACTGGAAATGAAAATCACATTAAAATGCTTTTCAGATCAGGTCTAGGACAAAATATGGAAACTCATGGACAGGCACAGAACATAAGAATGATGGCCTAGTATTTACAAGAGGAAATTTTACTATATAAAGGTATAGTTTCCAAAGGAAAGAAATATTGCTGCAGGCAGAATCTAAACATACAGATCCATACGAAAGGACTAATACACTGATTCTAAGAAAAGCAAGTAAGATGTGGCATTTTAATTTTATAGGTTTAGCCTATTAAAACTGTTATACTCGGCAGGGTTTATGCTCCAAGTTCCATGTACTTATGTCACAAAAAGATGTATATAGTGCCTAAAACTTCTTGCAGAAATGTATCCACTGCCATACCAGAATCAAGGTCCCTGCTTACCTTCTCATAAAAAGAAATTAAGTTAGTCTTGCAAGATCCATTATATAAAACCATGCTGGCACAAGCTCATAGTATTGTTATTTGCTATGAAGTCCAGTATACTATCCTTTATTAATCATTCGAAAAGCTTTCCTACCACCGACACAGACTAACTGTGATGGGCCACAAGGTTTGTCTCCGATGTTAATAAATATGTTCTCTAGTGTATGAGCAATATAGTATCCAGTTTTGCTTGCAAACAGTTGCAAAACTGTGAGGGGCTGTGCTCTTTCACTGTCGCTTATAGTTTCAGTGGAGTGATAGTTTCCCTGATAATTTTATTTTGTTTAAGAACAAAGAACCATCATATGTTGCATAAACTATAACAATGGCAACAGCTTTGTTGAGAAATATATGAGATTCCAAGCACACAGTATCCATAATCTAAAATTTTGTGGTTTTGGCTACAAGTATTCAGCAGGTGCTCATAACCCAGATTTTTAGTACAGGTTTCATTCATAACTTACAGCTGTTAAAAACACTGCTGAACATTAAAAAAAACTGCCATATGCCCTTGTACAATAGCATTGAACAGCCTCAGAGAAGGGCTGGCAAGAGAGGCAGAGGGACATTTCCCACAAGGTTTCTCTGCCTTGATTCAAAAAGGTCCACTGCACCATCACAGATCAAGGATTTGTCATTTGCAGAAAACATTTAAACAGTAATATATTGCATGATTTTGAAAACAGATATGGGCATACGCTGACCCAGATTTACTGGCTTATTCAGTCTCCTGCCAGTCCTCTCCTGGCAAGCCTATATGGATAACAATGTATCCACAATAACTAGTCTAAGTTAAACTTTCTGGCCCCCCACTGCATAAGTTTCTACACATTAAAATTAACTGCTTTGTAACTGAACTTGGAAAAGTGATCTTAAGAGCTTATTGAAATGTAGGCGGTGTGGTTCATTTCTCCTGTGTTAGCATGCAGAATCACTCTGGCAAGAACAAGTCACCTCAGATATATATATATTTATTTTTTTAAACTAAATGCTGAAAAATGCTGAGTGAACTATTTCATTGACAGTTCTGGTTTATATACAGTCATATGAAAAATTTGGGAACTCCCAAACCAAAATAATTTACTATACTTTCAACAAAAAAGATAACAGTGGTATGTCTTGCATTTCCCAGTAACTTCTGAGTACTATAGTGTTTTCTGAACAATAATTTTTACTGAAGCAGTATTCAGTATGAAATTAAATCAAATGTGAAAAACTGGGTTCCCAAGTAATTTTGCTAATTTGAATGCATGTATCTGCTCAATACTGATTACTAGCAACACCAAATTGGTTGGATTAGCTCATTAAGCCTTGAACTTCATAGGCAGGTGTGTCAAATCATGAGAAAAGGTATTAAAGGTGGCCAATTGCAAGTTGTGTTTCTTTTTGACTCTCCTCTAAAGAGTGACAGCATGGGACCCTCAAAGCAACTCTCTAAACATCTGAAAACAAAGATTATTCAGTATCATGGTTTAGGGGAAGGCAACAAAATCTCAGAGGTTTAAACTGTCGGTTTCAACTGTAATCAGGAAATGGAAGGCCACAGGCACAGTTGCTGTAAAACCCAGGTCTGGCAGGCCACGAAAAATACAGGAGCGGCACATGCAGAGGCTATGCATAGATCACCTCCAAAAGTAGTTCTACAATTCAATGCAATTTGTACAAACAGCATCTGTATGGCAGGGTGATGAGAAAAAAGCCTTTCTGCAGTCACGACAAAACGGTTGTTGTATCCAAAAGCTCATTTAGACAAGCCACAGTCATTTTGGAACAAAGTGCATTGGACTGGAGACAAAATTTAGTTATTTGGTCATACCAAAAAAAACGCTTAGCATGGGGAAAGAAGAACACTGCATTCCAAGAAAAACACCTGCTACCTGCTGTAAAATTTGGTGGAGGTTCCATCATGCTGTGGGGCTGTGTGGCTAGTTCAGGGACTGGGGCCCTTTTTAAAGTAAAGGGTTGGATGAATTTAACCCATTATCAACGAATTCTTTAGGATAATGTTCAAGCATCAGTCACATAGTTGAAGTTAAGCAGGGTTTGGACATTCCAAAAAGACAATAACTCTAAACACACTTCGAAATATACAAAGGCATTCATGCAGAGGAAAAGGTACAATATTCTGGAATCACCGTCCCAGTACTCCAACTTGAATATCATTGAAAATCTATTGGATCATTTGAAGCAGGCTGTCCATGCTCGACAGCCATCAAGTTTAACTGAACTGGAGAGATTTTGTATGGATGAATGGTCAAAAATACCGCCATCCAGACACTCATCAAAGGCTACAGGAGGCGTCAACAGGCTGTTACAATTGCAAAAGGAGGCTCAACTAAGTATTGCTGTTATCTCTCTATTGGGGTTCCCAAATGTATGCACCCGTCTAACTTTATGTCACTGCTGGAATACTACTGTTTCCATAAGACATTTTATATATTAAAAGGAAGTTGCTACTTTGAAACCTCAGCCAATGAAAAACAAACTCCAAAAAATAAAGATGGGTTCCCAAACTTTTTAATATGAGTGTTTTGATCATATTCAACCCTTTATTTGTCTCTAGTTCTGCAGAGTTCTGAATCATCTATGGAAGCATCCTGGTCCAATTCCAATCACAACTGCTATGCAGAGAATTAACTTGGCAAAGCAGCCAAAGAGTGATTAACTAGAACCAGGAGCACAGAGCTTGGGATACCATACAGTGCTGACCCCCCCTCCATCAATAGAGTGGTTACCAAAGTAAATTATTAACAGGGGGGATAACAAATAGCAATTATCTTTTTATCATTTATGTTTACAGAAAATATGCGTTTCATGTCTTCCTTTGATGCTTTTTTGACTGCCTGCATTCAAACAATGTTTCTGTGAGGGAATATTCTTTTATAGCAAAGGGAAACCAAACAATTAAAGGATTATCTAGAGACACAACATTTTAAAATAAATCTCCTTTGTGGTAAAGACAGGAATAATCTCTCGAAATATGAACATAACAATTTTCATGCACACAAAATACAATGAAGGTAGACTAGAGTTTGTCTCCCCATGAAAAAAACAAGGTTACACCTACAGCAAAGAATCATTAAAGAAGTTCAAAAAACCTGATAAAATCATTGTGGAAAATAACATAAATTTGAATCACACTGAAAAAGTTTGTGCTTATACAGTATAGAATCCTTATTACCAAGAAAGCTCAGCATTAGAAAAATTACCCCATAGCTCAGCATTAGAGAAATGATCCCATTATAAATAAATAATTACATTTTGAAAATGTATCTAGACAAGGCATGAGAAAATTGAGGCCCTCCAGATGATGCAAAGGTACAAGTCCCAGTTGTGGCAAATGCTGATGGCTTCTGAAAGGGTCTTAATTTGTTCTTCACTGATCTAGACAAAAGTAAGTGTGCACAACAAGGGACAGCTTGTGTAACATGCTCTGTGGTTAGCAGTTTAATAATCAGTGAAGGTTCTTCAGAATTTTAAAAACATAAACGGAAAAGAATGGGAACCCTAATTCAGACAGAGTTTGCAATTTAAACGTATCCACCAAAGTCTGATATTGCATAGGCTTATCCTTTGCTAATTTTTCTTCTGTTTTCCTGGGGCTATATACCACCAGCGGGGAGACCACCCATGTTAGAAAAGGGTAATCAAGAAAGGGAAATGTTTAATATAATTAGCCTTTCCCCCCTTCACTGTAAAAATGACTGCCATTACAGCAATGAACAATGTCAGAGTTAATTTGAAAAGTTATTTCTATTTAGATAATGACAGATTAAAATGGTATGGACAGCCTAAACTAACTTCATATTACAAAATTTTTTTCTTCTTTCAGAAAAAGGAATTCTACGTGTGAAATACAATGGGTACCAGCTGTTGTGAGTCACATACTGCAGACCTCTTTTTTCAGAACTTGGCTGGAAGTTGCTTATCACACAGTACTGGAGAAAGGTGGCTACTGCATCTTATTGTGAACTTAGCCTGGAAAGGACCAAGAGCACACCTATAAATTATTTCACTTTACAAATCTCCTGCCTTAGCACTACACAGTATTCCACTACAATGTTCTTAGTAGAAGGCTTCTTAGCACTAGACGCCACACTGGTTACACCAGGCGAAGTTCAATACGATAGATAGGAGTTAAAAAAAAAAGTCCCAAAAAAACGCTGGTGTGTTTTACCATTGTAGGGTGATAGTCTGAAAAAGATCGTTTTTTTTTTTTTGGGGGGGTGGGGTTTTTTACCCTCCTTCCCCCCTACATTTCCTAACATATGGCAACACAACTATACAGGGGGCACATGTAGAGTAATAGGACAACTTTATTTAATTTATTAAAGGTTTCTTGGGCTTGTGTAGCGGAATGTAGTGGCTGTAACATATACTTGTATTATACGCTTAAGTTCCCGCCGTATGCAAATTAGGAATCGCTAGCGTAACTGTGCTTTGCCTGGTGAAGTAACACTAGCACAACTACGCTACCATTCGCCGACCTGAGCATAACTTTGCACTTTAGTGAATTTGCGTAGCGCTGGCGAAAATTCGCCTGGCGAAGTGCTGCAAACGCTAGCAAATTTTTGGAACTTGAATTTGCCCCTTTATGTATTCAATAATCATGTCAAAGGACAGCTTTATGACTACCAGCAAATCCGCATCCCCGGGGCTGGTGAACCTGGACCACTTGATTTATATATACATTGATATTCTGGAGGACCTCCTTTTTGCTTTAGGTCTCTGTCCTTTCACCTGCAACAGCAACACAGTAGAAGTTTACAGCACAGACCCGCCTATCCTTGTGCTGCAGTACAAACACCAGGAAGCAGCATCAATGCAGAAAGATGTTTGGTTATTATTCACCAAAGTAATAGGACATACTGGGCTGCTCTGACAACCCAGCTATAATGGTGCTGTGTCGATGGTCTACCACATTCCAAGCTTCCAAGTATTTTCTGCTTGAACATATCAAGATCAAGGCTTTGTATCATCAGTCGAGAAAGCAATCATTTGGATCCAAACACAAGGGCGAGTATCAGCACTGTTAATTCAGAGTCGACTGCATGAGACCAGAGAGCTAAGCAGTGTGCCAAACTACAACACACTGATGGTAAAGAGTCATTTAATATTAAGAAATGAGTACAATAGTAATATATGAGGGAATTTAGTTTACTCACACAAAGCCTTGTACCCAATAAACCATTAAAGGCAGAATCAGCACAAGGAAGCAAAGTAAATGAACAAAAAATAGAAGTAAGCTTTTTGCATCACCATGTCAGTATACAAAGAACCTAGATATTTACCTTTGAAAGAGACATCTTATTAGCAATAAGGGTAACAAGCCCAGCACAGCAGACTAAGGCACTGGAACTGGAAAGACCAGAACTTGCAGGAATCGTTCCATCTACCAAACATTTCATTCCAGTAGGGCTGCTCAAACTGAAATGGTCCTAGAAAACAGAAAAGGAAATAATGTAATAGCAGAAGTGTTAGTCACATGAACTAACTATTTCTTTCTATATTTACACCTCCACTTCTCAGAAGCATTTCCACCCTATATTTCTCAAGCTTTCCTAATCAATATTTTATTTTTGACCTTTTCACCAAGGTCTTGCAGGGAAGACATTTGTTATCCCAGCGCAAGTGAGTTGGATTAATCTGTCTGTGTTGGATCACTTACATGACCTGTATGCTCTAAATAATATAATAATAATGTACATTGGAAAAGCTCTTTGACAATTAAATGAATGTTGTGATAATGTCAAACAGCATTTTTTTCCTGAAGTGACAACCACAGTTAAACAGTAACCAAAGTTACAAAAATAAACGTATCCATCAAGTTCAGTCTAATTGAAACACATCTAATAGTTTTTCCAGAGGAAGGCAAAAAACACATCTGATGCCTCAGTAAAAAGTAACAACGGTTAAATGGGGTCTAAACTGAAATTAACAGATATAAACTGAGCAAATTAAACTGCGCACCATTTCCAGTAATTACAGATTCTTTATGGTTCGATATAGAATTAGCAGCTTTAGACTGAAAATAATAGGCTTTTGGCTCAAGAGAGACTCAGTTTAACTTACTATTCAGAAGGTGCATCAACAAGTACATTTATGGTTGCTGATACTCTGACCTTCAAGGAGAGCTTTTATCTGAAAGCCAGTTTTTAGTAAAAAATAGTATAAATCCCAGAACTACTAAAAATAGAACATATAAATTGCTTAAGTCTAAAAGTGTGAATAAATTATTTTTTTGGCTTTAGATTTCCTTAAAAATACCTGCCCCCTCCTCTGTTTACAAATATTTTCCAGACAGAAGGTTCTGTCACATTTCACATACATTTTTGACGTGGGTGAGTTCTTCTGTGGTACAATTTGAGAAATATACCCCTTAATTTCAGAGAGTGAATAACTTTATGAGGCTATAATGCCCATTGTCTGTTGGTAAAACCTAGATTTTGCAGAGATTTGTATCACAGGGTGCTAGTGCTGGACAGAAATTGCAAGATGATCGGTTCTATTTATTTTACTGGAATGCTATTTGGAGCACGGTTCTATATTAGGAAAATGTTCTAGTAATATAGCTTATATTAATGTTTATCCTTGGTTATGGAAGCACGACTACTTTGAGAAATTCCCCACCTGCTGTGTACACAGTGTGTTATCTCGAAACCACAGAACATCCAGTATACAACAGTTGATCCCCATAAGCTTTGTTTTTATTAGAGAAGCAGTCGTGCTTGCTCAGCATCTTATGGGTAAGCTTAGTTATGTTATTTAATAAGTTTCAGCTGAAAGTATCAACTGTCCAGAACCCTCTTCAACATTCAGCCCAAACCTGTGCTGAGATTACAGGTATGGAAGCTGTTATCCAGAATGCTTGTGACCTTGGGTTTTCCACATTGGGGATCTTTTCATAATTTGGATCTCCATACTTTAGGTCTACCCAAAAAATCCAAATTTAAATACAGATTAAACCCAACAGGATTGTTTTGCCTCCAATAAAAATTAATTATAGTTTAGTAAGCATCAAGTACAAGGTAATATTTTATTATTACAGAGAAAAGGAAATTAACAGGTTTTCTGGATAACAGGTTCCTTACCTATATCTGTTTATAGAATTTTATTTATATCCAGAAATATATTCATGATTGTGTATGTACCCACTTTCCACACTGTTCAGGAGTAAATTTGGCAGATTTGCTCCAGGTTATTCGGATGACATTTATGCATCTCACTCATTCAAAATACTGCCAATGAAGTTCTATTGAGCTCAGGGCTTTGACTGCACCACTGTACAATGGCACAGCTACTGATGGGACTCAATAAGGGAACTGTGGAATTACTTCCACTGGTGAAAATTCCAGGGCTGCCTTGTGTCAATGTGAGCACTTGCTTGTAATTCATCAAAACAGACTGGAAGGGTGCAGTGGTGCTGCCACAAACAGGTATGTGCACATATGGGAGTAAGTACTTTTGTGAATGTCAGCAATACAAGCTCCATTTTGCAACCATTATATCTCATTGCACTACGACTGTAAAAAGGAATCTGTATTTTGGTCACTGCAATGCAGTTTTCTGGCAGACAAAATGTTTCTGGCATCACAAAAGATTATGTTAGGCAGAGTTCAGAATACAGTTGACTTTACTTGCAGTAAGTGTCATAATGGTTGCATAGGTTCATCTTGCTGTGAAGCCGTTTTTTTATAGCAAGGACTATATAGACTGTGGAAAATACAGCAAGAAGAACCAATAATTATTAGAAAGAATAAACACATGAAAACCTGTTTCAGTCCAGTTGAAACTGAAAATTGTGTGAATGTTCATCTTGCAGCAGTTATACCAGGAATTCAAAAATAAGCACCTGCTTTGGTCAACATCTAATGGGTTGGTGAGCAACATGTTGCTCCTAAGCCACTGGTTGGAGATCACTGGATTAAAAATACCACATTGGTCTTCCCGTGTCTGCACCTTGAGTATCCGTGGAATTATTTGAAAACTGAGGTACACAAGAGTCACTCAACTACAACCTGAAGCCAATATGACTGAAAAGAATGATCAAACCAACATCAAACTGTTGGTGCAAAGCTAGTCCTTACACACACCAACAGACGTCATTTTCCTAGCGCACCGCTAAGATTACTTTCAGCTAATGAATCTGATGATCACTTCACTTAGTCTGGTCTAAACAGTGTGCACACCACATGCACCATTATTATTATTACTGTGTGGTGGATATATCAACTTGCAATGACACTGGATGCTGTGCTCATTAAGTGGACTGTGCTGTTTACCCATTCCCAACAACTACAGTACACACACAGGAAGGACTTTACAGCAGTAAATCTCATTGCTCATATATATTTCCTAGGTGTAGTCAAGTTTATTTATTTATTATTGGTGGGGACTCTCCCCACTGGTACTGCATGCTTTTAGGAGCTATAGTGTATTTTTAATGATACACGGTATTATAAAATATATGATGAGCTAAATTATTACATATGGCTATTGGCTATGCATGATTTACATTTCATCCACAAAGGATATTAGGTTGGACTTTGTTCTGCATGTGTTTTATATTGTATAAGTATATGGAATAACCATCCAGGTTATTAGATAAATCTCAGCACCACAACCTTGATGTTCTTATATATATGTAAATTGATATTGTTAAAATATGTCTATACACACACATATATATATATACATGTGTGTGTGTGTATGTATATATAGTATATATATATATATATATATATATATATATATATATATATATATATATATATATATATATATATAAAGTCAGCTTCTGTCTAGGTAACAAATTTCTTGCACAACACAAAAAGATTTTTTTTTTTAAGATGAAGGAAAGACATTTAACTAAAAAGCATATGTGAAAACGTATCTGTCTCAAACTTATCACGCAATGTTTAAAGAAAAAAAGAATAACATGCTCTTGTTTCAGGCTTACAAATCAGCAGTGCCAAATTCTGAAAACGTTATACCACTGAACAGTATGTTTAATTCTTAGAAATAATGCCAGCAAACTTTAACAGAGTGTTCAGGCAGTTTCTGCCAAGATGTTGAGTTCAACTCTGTATAAAAGATATTTAACAAAATAAAGAAGATTGAAGGGTTGTACATAAGCAAACTATTGTACAATGTGAAGAATGGATGTTGAGCCCATTTTAATTATTCTCTGTAAAAGAAGTGTTGCACTTTGTCACAGAAAATCACTTCAATTGCCGCAAATGGTCACGATTATAATTAACAATAGAGATCTCCTATAGCTAAACCTAATAGGTTTTGTCCCTTTCTAGATTGCTGGGCAAATTAAATGTGTATTTAAGGATAATAGAGCTTTAAATAGTTTTATAGTTATTGGTTTATATTAACATAACTATAAATGTGAACAGAAAGTATCTGCAGAGTGATGCACAAGCTAGAGGGAGGTCCAGGGGCTGTCATCCTACTCCCACCCCCTCTGAATGCAGCTGAACCCCCGAATCCTTCGCAAAAGATTTGGCTGAATACGGCATGTGCAAATTAGGGTTGGGAAGGGAAAACATTTTTTACTACCTTGCTTTGTGTCAAAAAGTCATACGATTTCCCTCCCAGCCCCTCATTTGCCTGTGCAAATTAGGATTCGGATTTGGTTCCGCCAGACAGAAGGATTCGGCCGAATATGAATCCTGCATCCTGATTAAAAATCTGATTTAAGATAAACTGAACTAAATTTTCAAACATGCCCGGTTGATTAAACAACCAATATTATTGCTATGTGGATATCTGCACTGATCATTTTTGAACCTACGCATCCAGAAAATCAAACCTTGACTAACTAACAACAATAACTGTATGCATACAGCCAGCATAAGATGTATTCTTTTGCTTGTAAACAACTATTCAGAGAGGAGAGTTTGATTTAAAATAGCAGAGGACTTTTCCAGAGGGACAAAAACTAAATGGAAATGGTAGTGGTCCAAACATATAAAGCCAAAATTTGAGAAGCCAGTATTCTACATGGTGAATTAACATCATAGGCAGATGCTTGCTATGAAAGATACTGTTTATCATCTGAGATTGAAGCCACACGAATGCGTCTATTAAAATATCATAAACAGCAATATGGTACATTGCCTCCGCTGATTTTAATGAACAGGTTCTCATGGCAGACTACTGTGGTAAGTGTGTATTAGCTACTACTTGAGGTACTTCCCACTACCATCACTGTGATGAAAAAACACCATGGAATCTATAGACTGAATACAAACTACTTGATGCAAAGTTACTGCTATGTTGTTGTATGGATTATCCCCAATATCTTTCTTCTCTACAATCAATAACTCCAGACATATCTTTCATGTTAAAAGTTTGTACTTTCTAATATTCACTTTCCTAAACCTATTAAGAAGTATTACACTTCTAACTACATGCAGAACTACTCCTGATAGAACATTTCATATAAAATCTCTGTGAAAACCAAACTCACTTAATATGAGCAAAAAAGTGAAACAAGGCAGTTTTTCAATTTACATAGCCTGAAAATTCTTGTTTATGACAAGTAGTCAACATGACTAGGCATTCCTTTATACATCTGGTTCCTAGGAAAGATGTGAAAGGAAAAGTGTTCAACAGGCTGCAGATATAAAGACCTTCGTATAACATACAGAGAGCGAAGTTTGTTACAAGGTGCAGTTACCAAATCCAAAAGGGCTCATTGGTTCTTTGAAGCACCAACAGTTCTTTTATGCTTTATTACTGAGGTTCCTGAGAACTTATACATTTCATAGTAGTACACAGTTCAGCAATATTGATCACAATGGTCCTCTCAGAGAGAGGACAAAATCCCATTCTGCTATGGAATTTGCTTCCACTGCTCTACTTTGGTAGTATACTAAGTGGCTGAGCAGGGCTCACCTACAAGCTTGAATGAATGCTGCAAATATTTCCTGTTACGGTAAATAGTAAACACCTGCCAGTGAATTCTCCTGAAATTAAAATGCATGTCATTGTATTTTAAAGTGGACCTGTCACCCAGAAACAAAAATCTGTATAATAAAAGTCCTTTTCAAATAAAACATGAAATGCAATTTCAATTTTTTATTAAAGCATTCATAGCTGTTTTAAACTCATTTAAAAATCTCAGCTGTCAATGAAATATTGTCTGCCCCTCCTCTATGCCTTAGGCATAGAGGCGGGGCAGATAATTACTTTCACTTTCCATTCAGCAATTCCTAGATGTCACTGCTCCCCACACATTCCCCCAGTTCTCTTAATCATTTCATTGTGTAGCCAGGACATGGGGATAGACATCGGGTCCCCCATTCTGGTGCACAAACAAGATTTGGAGATGATGCAAGGCTTGTCTTAATAACAGTGTCCACAAAATGGCTCCTGCCTGCTTGCTATAATTATGAATTCCCAGACTGAAGAAAACAAGATTAAAATAATTTATATAGTGTAATTAATGTTCATTTTGCTTGACTAATGTCATAAAATATGATTTTGAATATTTTTTTGGGGTGACGGGTCCACTTTAAATGTATTTTATCCCAAGATGGACTTTTGCTGGATTTGGGAGTGAGTTATATGTATACTTATTCAAACCACTCATTAAAAAATGATCAACATGACCTATAGGTAACATTTAATGTACATTCATATGTTAAAATTAATTTTTTAGTGTCAGTACCACTTTAAAGAAAGTTGGTGAGAATGATAAAAATGTAATCTAGGAAATAGCAGTGCAACAGTAGCAGACAGTAGAATAGCTACGATGTGTGGGTAACTGATAATACCATAGGCTTCAGAGAGATTTGAAAGGATGAGTAGTGACTTTTAGATTTTGCGGTCACTAGCCACTTAAGTAAGAACAGTTTGAATCAAGTGTTTTGGATGGAAGCCAGAGTATGAAATTGTAGGGTGTCTAAAAAAGGTGGCTGTAGACATGTTTCAGGTGAAACAAAGGAGCAGTACTGGGTGATACAGGAGATATAAAATAAAAACAGGTAACTCGCAACTAACCAGTTGCAAGACAGTTTGAAGAACAAGGTTTAAAGTGATTCTGACACTAAAAAATTAATTTTATCATATGAATGTACATTACATGTTACCTATAGGTCATGCTGATAATTTTTTGCGGAGAGCTTTGTTTTTGTATATAATTGTTATTTGGATTTCCTAAGCCTGACTCTCTAACACTGACTTTGCCAACCTAACAGTACCTGCTCAGTCTGTTAGTTACAGTTTCTAATAATAACGGATGCCTGCTGCACAAATATGGCAGCCCCCTCATATGGGGGGGATCAGACAGGTCATGTAAAAGCATCATACAAATACTTTATGGCAAAGTTAGAAGTAGCTTTCAAAGCCAGTTAGTATAATAGAGGTAAAAAAAGGCTTTGACTTCAGGTGTCAGAATCTCTTTAAAGGAAAACTATACCCCGAAAATGAATTTTTGAGCAACAGATAGTTTATATCAAATCAAGTGACATATTAAAGAATCTTATCTACCTAGTATATATATTTAAGTAAATATTGCCCTTTTACATCTCTTGCCTTGAACCACCAATTCATGTTGGTCTGTGTGCTGCCTCAGAGATCACCTGACCAGAAATATTTCAACTCTAACTGTAAAGGGAAGAAATGTTGAAGCAAAAGACACAACTCTGTCTGTTAATTGGCTCATGTGACCTAACTTTATAGTTTGTTTGGTACGTTTGTGTGCACCGTTGGATCCTAGGATCCCAGGAGGCTGTCCTTATTTTTTAAAATGGCTATTTTCTATTTATGATTACCCAATGGCACATGCTACTAAAAAAGTGTATTATTATGAAAATGGTTTATTTACATGAAGCAGGGTTTTACATATGAGTTGTTTTATGCAATATCTGTTTATAGAGACCTACATTGTTTGGGGGGTATAGTTCTCCTTTAAGAGTAGGGAAGAGGGTAGAGGACATCACAGTGTTACAATGGACACGATGTGCCACTGTTGATGGTATTATGATGGTATATGATATTAAATAAAATATAGTCAGTAAACACTGTACATTAGATTAAAGAGAGATTAGAGTACAGTTGTTCAGTGCCCTGGATTTGAACTGTGACTTCCTCCACTGGTGTTTAATTTGCCAGGAACATATCTGGAAAATCAGGTTACACAGAGTGCCAGATATGGGAAATCCATGAACAAAAATGAGGAGTTGTGTGTGGGAATAAGTATGCAATGCAAAAGGCTCATTTATAATCACTGGGCAAATTTGCATCTGGGTAGTAACCCATAGCAACCAATCAGCCAGTTGCAACTTGAACACTAAAAGAAATCATCTCATTGGTTGTCATTGCTTACTGAATTGTTACATTCAGTAGTTATATAACCGAATTTTATTCTTTTGTGTTGCTTAATTTGTTTGTTGTCAAATTACTTTGTTCTTTAGGTATCCATTTCACATTCACTGTTAAAGCTTGTGAACGCACTTCACGGGACCCACAATTATGGACTATTCTGACTAGTTAAAATTGGACAATGTTCTATTGGTTATTTTGTCTAAAGCGCTTTTGGAAAATACTTTTACTGCAAATGCTTATTATGTATGCTAATTATTTAATTGAATACCGTTTATATACATGTCTACACTTTGTCCTCAGTATGCTTGACAAAGGGGCATGTTCCCCGAAACGTTGCACTGCATAATAAAATTGCAAGGGCTTGCTAAACGCAATTCCTGTGTGCCAGCGAAAAAATTTTCTGCGTGTCATGGCTTACAAAATTTGCCCAGTGTTTATAAATGACCCCCAGCGAGTTGTAATAAAAGGGACAGCATACCTGCGACTCATTGTTCCAATTTTAACCCCGACAGACAATCAACAATTATTAGTCAGTTTGCCTAATCACACATGCTAAGAAAACTAGCCACACATCTTTTACAGGCAGTTTGTATAATGTTGGGCCAGGCTAGAGCCAGTGAAGAACCATTGTAAAAAAACAACGAAATACACCAATGATATTTTTAGCACATGTATGGCTATTCATTAATACATTTCTTTCACATCACAGTCTATGATGAGGACAATTAACAGTTTAGAAAATCTCTTTGTAATTTTATGCAGTTCCATATGGCTGATTTTGCCAAATAGCAAAACACTTCTTCCCCTATCATTTGGAAATGTCAATTTTATTCAAATTAATGGGTAATTGTCAAGACATGAAACGCTGTTTATAAAACATATAAAATAAGAAACATAAATTCACTACAGTTGCCGAAGCAATGGTATGGCTTGCCTCTCTCTCATTGTTTTATCCAGTTGTTTAATCAGCCTGAACTATTTTCTTATTAGGCATCATGTCATTTTTGTTGTTTAATCATAGTACGTTGGGTAACAATTGTTTTTAATATTTTTCCCCGCAAGGATACACATGTCACAGATGTGATGGTTTTGCAGACAGACTTGGGGTAGGCCTGCTTATTATTAAAACAAGATGGCTGCTCAGGGTTTACTTCTGTGTCATTAACCCATTCAGCATATTTCGGACCAATAGCTAAACTGGTAAAAAAAAAAAAAAGGAGAGCACTCAAAATCAGTTGTAGGTTCTGATATAAAGCCCTGACTTCATGGAAGCAGAACAGGGTATGAATATTGCACTGCCAAGAGGATTAAACGTTGGCACTGTCAAGCCTATGATTTTATACATATAGCAGGAATCTAGTCTTGTGGTTCTTTGTTTGAATAAGATTTGTGGGTTGGGAGTTGTTCAGTGAAAGCCACAGGTTGGGGATCCCAGTTAAAACATACCATAACTTAAACACACAAATCAAAGTGGTTAAGACTAATTGAAAGCAAATGGGAGCCTAATACTTCCTGTTCTGCTAACATTATTTATAATGAGTATGTTTTTACAACGAATAGCCCTTACCTGAATTCCTTTCAGTCCGCACAGAAAGTAGTTGTGCCATAAAGGCTTAGTTTTATCAATCTTGATGTCATTAACATTTACAGAGAAGTGCCTGTAAAAAGATAAGCCATTGTTATCAGTTCCACAATAAACGTGAGTGAATATAAAGTTCTTTGCTGCCACCTCCTGGTCATGAGACATAATGTACATGGTGATGTGATAAATTGAAGAATGAGAACACATAATCAAAGCAATTGCTTTATAAACCAAATATAGAATTTTGGGCTTTGATGCTAAATTACTGTGCAATATGTCCCAACAAAAGAAGTGGTCCTGATTTTAATTTTGAAATGTAAAAGATGAACTTTGCTGTGCCATATTTTGTCTTTTTTGTGCTCGCAAATATTTTTTGTTTATAATTCATGAAGTTCCTATTACAAATGCTTGCAGGTGACTGTAGTCAATGAGACTTGAGTACTTTGGATCTGCATTTTTGGACTACTAAAATAATCATGTGCAAGAAGTAAGTATTATTGACATTCAAACAACAAAGTGTCTAGCAATCCCTGGGAAATTGATATCAAGTAAATGAGTTAACACAACTGGTTGAATTCCTGCAGTAGCACCACACATATACAGGTATGAGACCTGTTATCCAGATAACAGATCTTTCCATACCTTGGATCTTCATATCTTTAGTGATTATTAATTGATTTAAATGTTAAATAAACCCAGTAGGCTTGTCTTGCCGTTAACAGGGATTAATTATATTTTAGTTTGGATTGAGTACAGGGTACTGTTTTATTATTACAGAGAAAAAGGAAAAAATTAGATGGCCTGCCTGTAACTGGGAGTTTTCTAGATAACGGTTTTCCGGACAACATTTCCCAAACCTGTATATATGGATTACAGCAGGGGTTCCCAAAAGGTACCAGTAGACCTTTAGCTGGTGATAGTAGATCTCAAGACACAGTCAGCAAACATCTTATCTATATCACCCTTCTGTTTCATGCTTTTCATTCAGATATTTATTCTGTTACAGTCACATAAGAAATAGCTGTTTGTTAAATATAGCAAACCCATTTATCAGTATTTAAGTAACATTTTCCATGGAACAGAACGATAACAATGCTTTTATACATGTAGATCATACTGGAATATCACCACTAAAAGTAGACCTCACATTAGTAAATTATGGGCACTCCTGGATTACAGCATTACCAAACGCAGCCACAATTCAAAAAGGCACAAGGCAGGACATGTAGGCAAAAAAGGTGGCAGTTGGTGCCTGTTTTTTTTTGTACTTTGTACCCTGCCCTCAAGTTGTAGTTTAGCCCTTAGAGGGTGGCTAGGTGGTGAGATGAGGATGTGCCACCCCAATGTAAAATAATGTTCAATTCTTAGCAACTTTTCAATTGGTCTTCAATTTTATTTTTTTTTTATTATTTGCCTTCTTTTTCTGTCTCTTTTCAGTTTTCAAATGGGGGGGTAATACAATTTTATTGTTTGTTATCTTTCTGTTCAGGCTCTTTCCAATTCATTGTCCAGTCTCTCATTCAAATCACTGCCTGGTTGCTAGGGTAATTTGGACCCTAGCAAGCAGGTAGCGCCTGAAATTCCAAACTGCATTGCTGCTGAACAAAAAGCTAAACAGTTAAAAAAAAATCACAATAAAAAAAAAGACAGAATGCAAATTGTATCAGAATATCACTATCTATATCATACTTAAAGCTGATTTAAATTTGAACAATCCCCTTTAATTTTGCAATTTAGAAAGCCTCAAAGTAGCACACGTGTGCTGTTTTGTGCACCATGAACTTGACTAATGGCTCTTATCACTTTTAGGAAAGAATCTGCCCCTGTGCCATGTCTGTCACATGATTCACTGAAACTTGTGTATTATAATAAATAAAGTACCCCTTGATGCAAAATATGAGGATATTAGAAATCACCTTGGAGATCCATGACCTGTATAAAAACCACTCGGACTTTGGCCTCCTCATGTTTTTATATGGTCATGGATCTCCTCAGTAAATTAGAATATCCTTATACAGGTATGGGATCCATTATCCAGCAACCTATTATCCAGAAAGCACAAATTATGGAAAGGCTGGCTCTCATAAGACTCATATTTATCCAAATAATCCAAATTTTTTAAAATGATTTCCTTTTTCTCTGTAATAATAAAACCCTGTACTTGATCTGAATGAATATACAATTAATCTTTATTGGAAGTAAAACAGCCCATTGGGTTTATTTAATGTTTACATGATTTTCTAGTAGTCATAAGGTATGAACATCCAAATTACAGAAAGTTCCATTATCCTGAAAACCCCAGGTCCAAAGCATTCTGGATAATAGGCCAATACCTGTATTTTACAAGAGGGGGTACTTTATTCAATATATTCATTTAGCTAAATTCCAACACTTGGAAGGAGAAAGAGATGAATAAATATCTCTAGTGAAAGAAACATGGTGCAAATCTGCACCTAGTGATCAATCATAAGTTTTGATTATTTCTAATGCATTAGATTATTGAAGCTAACTGTTGATTGGTTGCAATGACATACAGCACCAGTCCACATATCCACAATGTTACTTGCAGGAGTAAATCACTTGTTTAATGGGTCAAGTTCAATATTTCTAATACTTTATAACTTTATCCCTGGAATTCTTATTTTGGGGTACTTTGCCAGAGTTAATTTGAGAGATGATTTGAAGAATCTTATCAATGATGGTAAATGCATATGAATATGACAAGATTAGAAGAAGAAAATGTTAAAACCGCAAACAAAACCACATTAGGGAAGATAGTTTATCCAGACAGACCCAGTACAATGTCTGTCTACTTCAATGCAATTTATCCTTTGATATTAAGTATTTCTTGGCCCAGTGCCGCCTCCTATTTGTTTCAAAACTGATGGGCTTAAATTTTGGAACAGGAAAATAAACCACATGGAACAAAAATAATAATAATGAATAATGTAATTGTTCCTGCTTAAATTTCACTGTATTCCATTTCTTCTTTGTCTCTTACAATCCACAAGTGCATGATGTTGATGTGATATGGCATCTTCATTCAGAGAAATATTCAGATGTTTTACATACTGAGTACAATGTGGAGTTGCGGTTTACACAAGCAATTTCAACATCTGGAAATCTGGATTTTGTTTAAGCTTTCCAGTTGCTGTCCCCCAGTTATTTCAACCTATTGAATCAATAAGCACTTTATAACGGGAGAAAAAACAGGAGTGTAAATTGAAACAGTCCTGCCGTATTGATGTTGTCTGGATAAAGAAAATATTGCCCACAAAGTAGCTAATTTTCCAGCTGCTAGAGGTTAGTATGTAGGGTAAGCTCTGGATCTCAAAATACTTACAGTAATGTAACACTAACACGCTAGTATTATTAAATACCTCTCTCACAAAAAAAAACAATTCAAACCTCACCAATTAAGAAGTGGAAGACATGAGGTTAAAAAATCTTTTTTTTTTTGGTAGATTTATGGTTAATTTTAGATCTTACTCTTACTTATGAATATAGGCCTTTGTGTACTTCTACTTATTACCATGAAGTGCTTTCAGGTTTTTTTGTATATGCTTGTGTGTGTTTATAATTTAAGGAGACTATACTTGGGCCGATATTGCTTGCTGACGACCACGGCTTTTTCATCAAATATTCTGTTAGGGCATGGCCAGATATTGATTAGGTTAACTAGAAAGTAAGGACTACATCAGGCCATTGGTATGGCTCTCTTCACAAAGATCTTCAAAGGCCACTAATGTGATCCAAGTTTTGGCCTGAGGGCCAAATGTTCAGCCTGATTTCATCCAGCACCTGAGTAGCAAATTCTTATTTGAAAAACTCCTCAAACTAATTAGTCTTAGCATGTATGACAAGGTATAATGTGCATGGAAGCTGTACATTATACAGTGTTTATATATCAGAGAGATTAAAAGGGTCTTTCAAAGTAACATTTTATTGTAGTATGATGTAGACTGTTGGCCTTCATTTTAATAAATCATCATAGCAATCAGGCACTGTTTTGGAAATCAGTAAAGAGCCTATTAGAAAGATAAGCAATATGGGTGAACTTTAAGCCTCACAAATAATCTGATTTTTAGTTCCTGGGGTCAGTGACCCCGACAACCAGAAAGCATTTTAGTTGTCTTGGATGATTTCTTGAACAAGCCTAATATCACAGGCTGCTGTGACCTTAAAGGAATGATGGTTCAGTGTAAAAATAAAAACTTGGTAAATAGATGTGCAAAATAAAAAATGTTTCTAATATAGTTAGTTTGCCAAAAATGCAATTTATAAGGGCTGGAGTGGCTGGGTGCCTAACATAGAACATAATCCGACTTCCTGCTTTTCAGCTCCTTAACTCTGAGTTAATGACTTGAAGGGGGGCCATGTGGGACATAACTGTTCAGTGAGTTTGCAATTGATCCTTAGCATTCAGCTCAAATTTAAAAGCAACAGTTATGACCCGTGTGCCTCCCCCCCCCCCCCAAGTCAATGATTGGCTACTGCTTTCTAACCAGGGTAGCCAGTCAGTGGGAACCAAAAGAGCTGAAAAGCAGGAAGTAGTGTTCTGGCTATTATATTAGTCATCCAGTAACTCCAGCCTTTATACATTACATTGTTACATAGTTATATAGATAAATTGGGTTGAAAAATGACAAAGTCCTTAAAGTTCAAGCCCTCCAAATTAAAACCGAGCATACACACACACACCCCTACACTCTTTCACACAAACCATATATGCCCATAGCTATACTAAGGGGCCGATGTACTAAATTCACGTGAAGGATTCGAAGTTCGATCGAATTTCGAACGTAGGATTTCTTCGTTTGGTCGAATATGTGAATTTTGGCATATTCGATCATCGAATAGGGAATCGTCGAACGATCGAATACATTCGAATAGAGTCGAATGGACGAATATTCGATCATTCGATCAGCGCAGGATTTTATTTTTTAAGTTTCTTTGATTGCCTACTTCGGCAGATTGGACCTACCGAATTGCAATAGAAGCCTATGGGAGCACTCCCATCTTCTGAGACTAAGTCCTGATTGAAAAGGATTTCTACGATCGAAGTGTTCGATCGTTCGAATCGTACGATCGAATGATTTCTTCGTTCGTCTAATGATTTCTTCGTTCAGTCGAATAGGTTTGTATTCGATCGTCAAATGAACGAATATCAAATAAAAGGTAGCCTAGAACTAATCGAATGCTGATCGAATATCGAATAGAAACTAATTATTTTGGGGGATAATAGTAAATTTGCCTCTAAATGTAGAGTTTAGTATCAAAATAGCCTTTGATATTATGTCTGTCCAAAAAAATCATCCAAGCCCCTTTTGAAAGCATCAACAGAATCAGCCATCACAACATCACCCGGCAGTGCATTCCACAACCTCACTGTCCTCACTGTGAAGAACCACCTACGCTGCTTCAAATGAAAGTCCTTTTCTTCTAGTCTGAAGGGGTGGCCTCTGGTGCGGTGATCCTCTTTATGGGTAAAAAGGTCCCCTGATATTTGTCTATAATGTCTTCTAATGTATTTGTAAAGTGTAATCATGTCCCCTCGCAAGCGCCTTTTTTCCAGAGAAAACAAACCCAAGCTCGACAGTCTACACGCTGAGTCTCTGTAATGTGCCATCTGTACCTTCGCAAATCATACGGAAGTGGAGCACGGAATGAAAAGCCACATAGAACCGGGTATTGCGAGTGTACCGAAAAAGACCGTCCACTGCTACGAGCAGTCCCAACATTCACTCTAATAGACCCCCTTCAGGTTGCCAGTCGGTGCAGAGGTTACATATAGTGTGAAAAGTTGCACCAGGACGGTTTCAAAGCCTTTTGCATGTATGCCCGAATGTATGAGGGTTGGCCCGCAAACCAATGAATCTGAGTGCCTAAATGATGCTCGAAAGGAGGGTGCAAACGGGACACAGTAACTGTAACAAGACATCAGGGGATAAAAGGCAATATAGCAAACAGGGTCAGAGGATATATATATATATATATATATACATATATATAAATGAACCTTTGGGGAACCAGCACTCACGTCCCGATGGTGCAAAAAATCGCCTGGGTGCAAAGACAAACAAAACTAAATATAAGCTGGAATAGAGTCTCACACTCACAGGACTTAAAAAAATGAAAAAACATGTTATTGTGTCACAAAATATATATATATATACAAAATAGAAGATAACAGCACTCCAGGAATCCCTATTATCTTCTATTTGTTTGTTCATAATTTTCAACTAGCACCCGGGTTTATTTCAGTTGGGCTTATGGGGTGCAGCAGAAGCTAACTTAACATATATATATTATATATGATATATATACATATAAATATATATATACATATATATGTACACATACATACACACACACACATACAGGTATGAGTTCTGTTATCCAGAATGCTGGGGATCTGTTATCCAGAATGCTCGGGACCTGGGGGTTTACGGATAAGAGATGTTTACGTAATTTGGATCTCCATACCTTTAGTCTACTAAAAAATCATTTAAACATTAATTAAACCCAATACTGCGTACAATAAGGATTAATTTTATCTTATTTGGGATAAAGTATTATTAACATGTATTTCTATAGCGCCAACTTAGTTCGTAGTGCTGTAAGTACAAGGTACTGTTTTATCATTATAGATAAATAGGAAATGTGTGTACTATTTCCAAAGGATGATTTTACAGGTATAAAGGTCCTATTCAATATCCATTTAAAACATTCTGTATAAACAAGCTGGAAAAGAGCATTAATTACAGTGGCTGATAGGTTATTAACAAATTAACAAAACATATCTGAGGTTTTAGAGTTGGCTATCTACATAAAATTTCAAGTTAAACAGTTTAGGTGGTTTTTGATTCAATTTCAAAGATTTTGTGAAAATAGTCTACAAATTTAGCATTAGCATCTGGTTTGATTAAAAAAATAAAAAATAAATGTATAAACTCAAGTTATGAAAATCATGTTTTCTAGTAAACATAAGTTATAAAAGGGAACAGGTGCACCATACTTTTCTGCTTCTTACCCATAATGTTCAGAGAAGGAAACGAGAAAAAGTCTACTTACCCATAGGATAGGTTTGTATTGGAAAGCTCAACTGTTTGATTGTTACTGATCTGCACAGCTGCCAATATGTCTTGCTCAATAGCCATGGGAAGAACAGCATAGCCACAATAATCAATATGCTCACCTGGCAAAAAAAAAAAAAGAAGTTGTCATGTAGAAACCTACTCATATATCCAAGTGCAGGAGATGATTTGAGATGAAACATAACAAAAATGTTATCGAGGATAACATTTAAGATCCTTAAAGTGGACCCGTCACCCACACACAAAAATCTGTATAGTAAAAGTCCTTTTCAAATTAAACATGAAATCCAATTTAAAATTTTTATTAAAGCATTCATAGCTGTTTTAAGCTCATTTAAAAATTTCAGCTGTCAATCAAATATTGTCTGCCACTCCTCTATGCCTTAGGCATAGAGGCGGGGCAGACAATTACTTTCACTTTCCATTCAGCACTTCCTAGATGTCACTGCTCCCCACACATTCCCCCAGTTCTCTTAACCATTTAATTGTGTAGCCAGGACATGGGGATAGACATGGGGTCCCCCATTCTGGTGCACAAACACGATTCTGAGATGATGCAAGGCTTGTCTTAATAACAGTGTCCACAAAATGGCTCCTGCCTGCTTGCTAGAATTATGAATTCCCAGACTGAAGAAAACAAGATTAAAATAATTTATATAGTGTAATTAATGTTCATTTTGCTTGACTAATGTGATAAAATATGATTTTAAATATTTTTTTGGGGTGACGGGTCCACTTTAAATTTTTTCTTTAGTTATTTTACAATTTAGCTTCTCAATTTCCTAAATCTCTCTGAATATCTTTTCCAAATCTGTGCCTGAAAGCTGCCTCACTCAAATGAAACAAGGGCTGCTATATGTGGCTAATATTTGTGCAATGCCAATGTTATGCAAATCTTGATATAGCTGGCCCATACCTACAGTGAAGTATAGGAAGGATGCATTGTTCAAAATAAAGGAAACTACTGCACAGCAAAACAAAAACCCAATGTTTAACTGAAAATATTGAGCCCATAAAGACAATACAATGGGCGACTATGCTCCCCTGGATCAAACCAGATAATCAAATTATTTGTATTTGTCAACCTTTATAATACAGAGACATTTCATGTATCCAATTACTATGAAAACACAAAAATACAACATATAACATGTACATGCACACATACATTAAATATTTTACCTATTAAGTTGACTCGTCCTGGCGCTCTGGCATAAAATGAAGGCACAGAACCATATTTAGAGATAAACATTTCCTTTAACTTCAACAACCTGTTAAAAACATAAAAACATTGAAATGAAAAGATTCTGTTCTTATTTTCCAAGCATGTTCCATTTGATTTTCTAGGATGGTATTGCTTAATACAGTTTTATTTGGGAAAGCATTATCGGAAATAGTTTGCAAGGCTACTGCCATACTAGGCTGAGTGTCAGCCTGTGGATAAAAGCAGTTGTAGAATCAGCCTTTACACTTGCATCAGCACTCTTCTCTGCCTGCACCAGGAGTGGATTTTAGCACTAAAACACGAGTACAGTATGTATTATGCCGGAATCCACTCCTGCAGCCAGGCCAACACAGTGGTTCTGGGTACAGGCACAGTAGACGACTGATTCAAGTATACAGGTTGATTCTCTGCAGGCTGAGAATCGGACAAGTGTGACTATAGACCAGAGGTGTCCAAATTTGTTGCAATGAGGGCTGGATTTGGTGAGGTGAAAATGTGTGGGGGACTACCATTCAGGGCTGAACCCCATGGACGATTTTCGCGTGATCCGACGTGCAAAAACACATGAGTCTTTGGAGTTCAGCCCTTAGCTTGACATTTTTGAACCATTATTATTTAATTGGCATGCTGCTGTTAATCAGCTGTGTTGGGCTATGGAGGGTACAATATATTTGCCCTTATCACCTCGTGTGTTGCCCTCATTTGTAATTAATGAGGAAAAACAATATTGAAGGCAAATTAATATATCTGAAGCCCTGGAACCTAGGTTGAGACAAATACAGTTTTATCTGGCATTTTATCTAAAACTAAAGAAAAAAACAGGCAAAATGTTATGCAAAATGTCCCCTTTAAATAGACTTATATTATTACTAACTGGGCAATGGGCAGAGTCCCACCTCCACCTATGCGACATGACGTTTCCTCGGCAACCGAGCATTTCAAGCTGGGCCGTATTCATATCCACTCGGGCCGCAGTTTGCACACACCTGCTTTTTTTCGCCATTTTCAGTTTAGTTATTTTCAGATTGTTTGCCAGATATAAAGAATTTTTTTTCCAAATTCATTCCATTTCCATTTTTTTTTTAACAGTTTTTTCCAAAATTTAAGTTTAATCTTATCACTATAGTGTTTGAGTCTGGCAGCTCAGTAATCAAGGTGAGTATTCTGAACTGTTACAATTTGTTACATTAGTTCATCAGTATCTGTGGCATATTAGCAACTATTGCATCAGTAATGTAATGTTGTCAAGAATTTGTTAAAAAAGCAGTTGAGAGTTACAATATACTATCTTGTATGTATGTATCACCATTATGTTCTACAGATCTTATCTGCTATGCGCTGTGTAACTTGAGTCTTTTCTCCGTTGACTAGCTGCCCCATTTATAGTAGTCCAGACGTGATATGATGAGAGAGTGAATAAGAATTCTGGGTGATAAAAGATCATATTTTGGATATGTTCTTTAGGTGAAAGTGACATAATTAAATAAGTGACTGGATATGAGTAGTGAAGGACAGAACAGAATCGAGGATAACCCCAAGGCACAGAACCTGGGGAGACGGGTGTTGGTGGAATTTGTTAACTCGATAGATACTTCTGGGATGTTACGGGTGTTGGGGGAAAGAAAACAATTTCCATTTTTGAGAGGTTTAGGTAGCATTATGACATCCAAGTAGAGTTAGAGGACAGGTAGGAGGAGACCCGCGTTAAGAGCTCTGGATTCAGATCAGGAAAGAATAAAAAGAGTATTGTCAGCATAGGGGTGGGTATTGGAAACCATGTGAGTTGATTAGTTTGCCGAGGGAGGAAGTATAGGGATAGAATAAAAAATGACCCAGGACAGAGCCTTGAGGAACCCCAACAGAAAGGTGTAGGGGAGAAGATGATAATCCATTGTAAGCTGAAGGAACAATTAGTGAGGCAAGAAGAGAACCAGGCTTAAGAATCAGGTCAGATACAGGACCACATTGGATCATTCATGTGGTCCATGATCCGACCACCCATTATGATCCAATTGTTGGGCCCTAGGGCCAGCTTTACCATTAGAGTGAGAGGGGTTTCTGAGCACAAAGACAAGCCTAGGGAGGATGTTGAAAAAAGTTTAGAGATAGCAGGGTTGTTAAGGATTGCTAACCAGTATATTAAAGTCACCTAATATGATGGGATGGGCTGTCGGATGAAAGGCAATAAGTAAGCCAAACAGCAGCAATGTTGTCCAAAAATCTCAGAGGTCAGTTTCAACTGTAAGGAATGTAATCAGGAAATGGAAGGCCACAGGCACAGTTACAGTAAACTCCAGGTCTGGCAGGCCAAGTAAAATACAGGAACAACATATGTGGAGGATTGTGGGAATGGTTACAGACAACCCAAAGATCACCTCCAAAGACCAATAAGAACATCTTGCTGCAGATGGTGTATCTGTACATTGTTCTACAATTCAGCACAATTTACACAAAGAACATCTGTATGGCAGGGTGATGACAAAGAAGCACTTTCTGCAGTCACGCCACAAACAGAGTCGCTTGCAAAATTAATAATTAATGCAAAAGCTAATTTAGACACAAAAAAAGTTGCTCCTGGATCCATCTGCATATTCTGGTGCATGCACAGTAGCAGGCGTTTGTTGGTGTGGATCTACTGTGCATGCGCCAAGAGTCACGAACTTTTTGAAAAAAGAAAAAACTTTGTGACTTTCAGCACATGAGCAATAGATCCGCACCAGCAAATGCCTCCTACTGCGCATGCGCCAGAAGATGCCAATGGATCCAGGAAGAAGACTGCTCGGGGGAAGATTGCGCCTGTGAACGCTGCTGGAGAGGACCTAGAATAAGGGGTATGTAACAAGTTGGGGGCATTGGCCCGGGAGGTAGGCCAGGAGGGAGGAGGGCCTACTCAGGGGAGGGGGGGGAGTTTTGTACCAAGGGGGTTGAATTCCCCTTTAACGGTCATTTCCAAGCACTTGTGAAATATTAGTACTTAGGAGGTAAAATATTAACACTAGTGTCATGCCCCTGCCACTAACACCATCCCCTATACTGGTTCTGCATTTATATGCAGCTGAACACTTGGAAAACCAGAGCCTATTTGACCAATTAATCAATTAACCAGCGATCAAAAGACAGAGTTTACAGACAGCAGAACCAAGTTTAGTGGATATAAAAATATATCTTGCTCACTGAGATCTGTGTGTGAAATATTTATCACAAGAACTAAATCAGAGTAGGCCTAAGAGACAAAAGTTATTGGGGTTAATAGATACAAGCTATGATATTATCAGAATTACCAGAAGTAAGCATTTTACAGGAGATGCAATAGAGTGGTGTATTTAGCAGTATACAGATAATTCAAACCGAGGGCAGATAAGCTGCTGAATCAGCCTAAAGGGTTCTAATGGGCAGCTCAAAACTGCCAGTCTATGGACACCTTAAATAAATATTTGCTATAAAATTGTACTGGGAATAATAGCTTAAATTTTCAATGTAGAAATAAAGATGGTTATTTGTACACCTTGACATAAAAACACTAGCCTGGTCTGAAAACTGTTCTGTTCTGAGTAGTGTTCACACCTCAACATACTTCAGTGAATTTCTTTCTTTTCTAGCTTGAAGCTCACAACTGCATTATTAAAGCAAAATGACCAATATATCCTATTTGGCTGGCATCAGAACTTTTTGTTTTACTTTTGCAAACCCAGAGCACTCACATATTTGACTTATAAATTATCCAGCTGAATCATAATCATAACCAGCTTGTTTTATAGAAATTGTATTCATGATTTGTCACCCAAGTATTCACATAATTTATACATTATTGATAGGCTTATCAGCAGTTACATGACATAGGGCAACAAACTGTTTAGGTGAGTACCAAGTAACTGTCATCTAATTACAAGTAGAGTTAACTAAAGAACAATAAGCTAGATGAAAGAATTAATCAGACTTTGCACATTTGCTAAAGAAATGTGTTTTTGATCAGCCATGGTTAAAATGTTACTGATAGTTTCAACTTAAGTCCTTGGGAAACCACACCATTTGCCTAGCCAAGAAAAACTTGCAGTGTTTATTAACAGAAATACCATCAATACAGGTAAGGTTCAGACAACATCAGAAGAATGCTTGTTCTGTATTTAAAGATCTCAGTTTATGAGCTAGCTGTATCTTACTAAATTATTAACAAACATTTTCCTGTTGAATAAAAACTTCCATGGTCATGGTTCCAGAATATACTTATGAATATAACATTTTGAACATTAATCCTGTTCTCTGCATAACTCTTTTGCATGTCACCAGGCATAATCTCACTGGCACATACTGTATGTGTTTGAGAGTCACAGGAAGGGATTGGGGAATACAGGAAATATCGGTTTACTCTCATTTAACTGCTGTACCAGTCTGCCAACTGCTCTGAGCAATCTGCAGAATAGTAATTAAAAAGCTGCGGTTGGGTACAAAAGATATCATTATATTGTTATTGTGCAGAATGTTCCCCAGAATGATTTTAGAAGCACCATTCATTTACGTCACTCAAGGCAGCAATGTCATTTCATTGCCAGAGGAAATTTACCAGTCCTGGCACTGTGCAGCCACATTATGAAAGAGAAAGGAATAAAAGGGAGGCCTGTATGAGAAAACAGGATTAACTTATAAATGTTATTGTAGGCTTAGAGGGGACCAAGTGAAGTGGCAATTTCACGCAAGAAATATTCCACTTCAAGAACAAAAAACCCTAGGGAACAAAAACACAAAAATTAACAAATAAAAACCTGAAACATCAATACTGACCTGCAGACATGAGTCATTTCTTCTGTCCTATGCCCAATATCAAAAATGTTAGCAGCAGTTTACATAGATGACCTGCATCATGTACTTAACATTCATTTATGGGAAGCTGTGTGACGCAAGTGCCAACCAGGGAGACCAGTTATTATCTTTTTTTGGTTTTTTTTCCATTTTTATTGGAACAAGTTATAAACAAATCAAGTAGTACAACATAAACATGTCTTTCCAAGGAGACCTTGTTTAACAATGTAAGAAAAACAAGTTGCAAACAATAAAGGCAAGGAATGGTCACATATCTTGTATACATCTGTTCAGTCAGCAGGTTAAGAATTACAAATCGCATGGTACTATGCATTATTTTATTTCTAAGTACCAATAATTGTTGACTAAAGGAGATGAGGTTGGGCTGAGTATTTCCTGAGTAGGAATGTAATAAAGTAAAACATGCTGGGGAATCTTGCAACCCCCTAGCGATAATATATAAGCAGACAGTGAGAACCTGAACTCAAAATATTTTAATTGCTGTACAAGACCAGAGAATATGCAACAATATGCCAAGGCTTCTACTAGTTTTAGGGAAAATTTCTTGGAGATTCTAAAGATTCTGCTTCCAATTTTGTGAACAATTTGTAGTCTGAATGTTGGTTTTCATTGAATATTGGACTGAAAATTAAACTTATTATGAAGCTCATGGAATTCTCCTGTTGTAGCCTCATGTTCAATTCTCTGTTCCAACGATTTAAAGAACAAAGTTTAAAGCATCTTGGGACGTAAGGATATAATTATAGAGAAGATATCATGTGTGCAAAGGAGGGGGTAAGAGAGTTGCAGTACATTCCAAAACTACTAGAGCATCCTGCATTTAAATAAGTGACATATAAGAAGTGAGCTTTATGGAGTTTAACTAAAGGAAATATTTTGCAGCAAATGTACAGTCTGTAGGTGGCCCTCTTCTGGTAAGAGCATATTTTGGGAAAGGGAAGGATGGATTATTAAAATTAGGAGGAAGGTTACAAAATGATACACAGATGATTGTAACCCTATGCCACACATTTAGCCAGAGGCGCTGAGTGAGTATACTACTGCCAGATGCTGTAACTCCTATGTTTATTGCCTGAAGAAGCGGGTCTGAGCCCATGAAACGCGTTGTACTGATTGGAGTTCGTTAATAAATTTTGACTGCCTAATTACAGTCGTTTTGTGTCTGCTCGGAGGAAGTAAGTCCACCACTGCCTCCTCTGATTACCAAGTTTTGGCTTTTAAATTCGTTCATATCCTTTTATCCTTTTGGCGCCTCTGTTCTTTCTATACAATGTTGTAGAAGCAAGGTCTTTATGTAATTTTCACGAGATGGATTTTATCTATCAAGAGGAGATGTATGAAGTGCATACATACTAATTGTTTCTCTAGTCTATATCTATTTAGTTTATTGTTGAGATGGCAAGATCAGCCAAATATTAAAGAAGAAATATAGGATTAGTGAAACTATAATTTTGTAGGTAATAATAATATATGTTAATGTTTTTACTCTGGGCTAAAAAAAATGTATAATATTTTTTTTAAAAGCCCTTTATTTATTGGAGCTCGCCATAGATGTGCTCTAGCCCCTGTCTGTGTTTCAGATGAAGGGTGGGCGTTAATGACGTGCAGGTCCCTGCCACGAGCACAGTAGGAAAGGTAAAGTTAATCACAGGCCTGCAGTCACACAAGCACGACAGGTTTCAGTTCCCTATCAAGAAAGCCTAGCTGAACAGCCTAGGAAAGGAGCAGTAGGAACATATCTGCAGAAGTAAAAGGGTTTTTGTAGAAATCTTTGCTGAAATTTTTAATGCAAATTGCGCACTCGCTAGGTGTAAAGTCTCCTGCGCTTGTTCACACGCAGCGGCGCAATTTTGGCGAGGCAATTTTGAGCGACTTTGAAAATCGCGCCGCTGCGTGTGAACAAGCGCAGGCGACTTTACGCTTGGCGAGTGCGCAGCGCTGACTAGCTATTCGGGGAGATTCAGGGGAGATTCGTCGCGGCGAGAAGTCGCCAGGAGACAGATCTCCCCCGAATCTACCCGTCTGGCCTTGGCCTAACAGTACAATGAATAAGTAAAAAAGAAAAAAAAACAGCTGTTTGTGAGTTTTTGTGTATACATGTTTATGCACTAATAAAAGTTGTCTGAGTGTGTAAATAAGTGTAAATACGTGTACAAAAGGGACTAAGTGTGCTAAAATAAAAATTAAAAAATATCAATTTTTAATAAAATGTGTGTAAGTGTGTAAATGTGCTGTAAGTTACTGTAGGTGCCGGTAAGTGTATAAAAAAAACGTGCACTTACCCTTTTTTTGCAGGAGATCGCCTGGAGATCAATCAACGTTTTGTTTGCTGAGCCTCTGCGCAGAAAGTGCATAGGAGGTTCTGCAGGTGAAGGAAGCCGGTAAGCAAAGTAACAGACGCTCCTTGCGATGTGTCTGCTACTTTGAAGTCAGATCTGCGACAATCTAGTCGCAGATCCGACCTGACAGCCCCCTAGCATTGTTGCCTAGGGGGCTGTCATCCTTCCCCACTCTCTGCGGAGGCGGCAAACAGCCTCTGAAGCAAAGAGTTAGCTCTAGTGCAGGAGAATGTACATAGTACATTCTTGGCGCCCAGAGCCTTTAATCGCCAGCACTTACACCATATGTGCTTGGCGGTTAAAGGGTTAAATGGCACTAAACATGAGTGAAAGAAAAGATTTTGTGTTATCGTTTATATTCTCTGAAAAATGGTTAAGAAATCATAAATTCTGCCAGGGTATGTAAACTTATGACCACAACTGTATGTGACCTTGTGAGAACACCGAATTTGCTTTACTTTTAGTCTCTCATCACATGATTTCCTAAACAAAAAATGTATATAGTCATTCAGCAATATGAGGACACTTGCAATGGAAAGACAAACATTTTACTGTAAATTGCAGAGTGTTTTATATGTCAGCCCTCAAAAGTGATCTACCAGCACATATTCAAACTAAGAGATTAATATTTTTACTTCTCTTGGTTTTGGGAGTTACCAGAATTATCTGAGTAGTCAAGGTTAAACCACTCATACAGTTTTAATTCTACAGCTAAATGCCAGAAACTCACTAATCTTGGGTGTACAATTGAGATCAAACAAGAGAAACTTCTGCCAGCACAACAGAAGTTTTCACCAAATCAATTTACAATTCAAAATCTTTTCACTCTCATGTGGCTCAGCTCTGATGCAAACTGTTGAAGATAAGATATTTTTAAAGCCATACATTGAAACTAATTACCTAGCAATAATGCAGAGTGTGTAAAATGTCTAAGATCCAGTGTCACACTGGGGGACAAAGGCCCCCCATGGCACCCCTCTCAATCCGCAACCCCAATGGGCACACTTTTTACTTCTTGCTGTTGTGGCAGGGGTCAGGTAAGAAGGTCCAAAGCAGAGGCAGGGTCGCAGGGTCATGGTGCAGGGAGTGGGTCTGGACTAGAGGCCCATGATGGCCAGGATTTCTCCTGGTGTCCTGCCAGCCCAGTCCATCCCTGCTAAGATCAGTTTTAAACAATGGTCTGGCAACATAACTAAATGCAACTAACCACCTCTCAATAGTATGATAATGATCCACTTTGTGCATTTTTGTGATCAGCCATACCAGATCAGAACTGGATGACTTTACAGCTGTGGAAAAATTACTGCTAGTTCATGATGCAATATTCAAATTTGTCACAAATTTGAATACGTGAATTAGAATTCTAAATCAGTTTGATATTTGGCTAGAACGTTTGTGGAATATTAGCAAAAATTATGGATGTAGTACATCCTGTAGGGATATATTTTTTAAAATAACTATTAATTTTTTGGACTATCTTTCATAATAAGCATCTCTCTCTTCATCATGTGTAAGCAGTGCAGTTTGACCACATGTGCGATAGCATAAATATTTAACCAGGCACTCATTAAAAAGGGCTGCAGAACTCAAAATTAATTAACTCAAATTAATGCATTTTGGACAGCATCCCCAGTTGAAGAAGCTGTTTAGTAAGATGATGAGGCTTAAATTACACTGAGGTTTTTTTTTTTTTTATCAAAGGTCAAATATTAGAGTTACGTCAGCTTTTTCGGACCTCGAATTGAATAGTTTCTAATTTCAGAAAAAACTTGAATGGAAAAACTTGAATCAATGAGTACAGGGTTAACAATCAGAAAACTCAAATTAATGCAGTTTTTGACAAAGAAAAACCTTGTATCTCTTGAACTTATCTAGTTTTCAAGCAAAACATGAACACAAACATTTTTCAGGTTATTAATATCTTCATATGGTCCAAGGGACCTCTGCCATTGACTCCTACATCAACTTGACAGGCTTTAGATTGTGTATTTGTGGATTCAAGCTATTTCCAGAGTCGGGTATAAATCTCAAAAAATTTGAGCTTTTGAAAATAAAACTTGAAAATTTCTTTTTTTAACCTGAAAAATCAATTTTTGCCTCAAAAATAACCTAGAAAACTTGAATTTTCAATAGAAAACAAAATTTGAACTTGAATAAATTTGCCCCTTAAAGTCCTAATGATGGAACCTATAAGAAAGAGTAGGAACATATCAGTATTATTAGAAAAGGAAGGACATTATATTCCTTTTCTACAGAAGCCCCCATGTAGGGATGACACCTTTTCTGAAAAATAAAAAAACTGCCTTCCTATTTTGTTAGGTTAAAGGGCAGGTCATCCACAAAATAATATAGCAAACATAACTCTAAGCAACTTTGCAATAAACATTTATGTGCTTTTAAAGTTATTTGTAATAATTATTGTAAGCACTAAATGCTAAACTCCAGCTTGATTCTTTTTAAACAATGAGTTCCCCAGCAAAGACAGATCTGTTAATCAATTATTTGTCTTACATTGTATCAACAATCTGAGCCACTAGGGCAGAGAAAAGAAAGGAACAAACATAACTTAAAAAAACACAGAAAATTAAACATATCTGTCACTTTATAAACTAACTTGTTAACCTTCACATTTACTTGTATTATGAAAAATTTTGAAAAAAAAAGATTACAGTTTCTGTAACAAAAGTGATAATTTTAATAAAATATATTGTTTTAAAAAAAAAACTGAAAATTTGCAATAAATGTTTATTGCAGTTATGTTTACAATTATGTTTTCTTTAGGCACAGATTTCGCCAAACAAGTGGATCTCTACCCAATATGCCCACCTTTAAGGTGGGCGATATCGGACTGATCCGATCGTGGGTCCTAGGCCCCAACAATAGGATCATAATGAAAGCAATACCGATAGGGTTGACACCTTTTCCGGAAATCTTTTTACCGGCTTGTGGGGGGCAGGAACAAAAAGGGGTGGGGTGTGACATCAAAAGGGGCAGGCCATGATGTAAAGGGGGTGCGGCCACGATACGGATCTTTCAAGCCAGTAAATTTGTAAAACCGGTCCCGGCCTTGACAGGTCTTTTACCTGCTGGCCTGGTAAAATACCGGCCAGATGGCAACCATAAATACGGAAGGCTAGATCGCAGGACCGAATCAACGAACAGATATGGTCCGCGATATGACGGGATTTTTACCCCTGCCCGATTGTCATTTCACCTTCTGTCGGCAGTTTTTATTGGCCCGTGTATGGCCACCTTAACCCATGTGACTACATAGAACTTGATGGATGATTTTTGTTGGACCAACATTATCCTACAAAATCTCCCATGCAGTTTAGCACTGTGTGTGAAAACTACATCCTAAAAAAAAAAAAAAAAAAGAGGTCAGCAGCCGGTAGGGTTGCCACCTGGCCGGTTTTTTACCAGCCTGACCGGTATTTTTGATGGTTGATCCCAATGTTATGAATAGGAAAATAAGCTGAATATATAGGAAGGCAGGTATTTTTTTTTAAGAAAAGGTGGCAACCCTAGTTGCCACCCGGCAGGTATTTTTACCAGCCTGGCCGATAAAGATGATGGTTTATGCCAATTTTATAAACAGGGGAAAAAAAGATAAACATTTAGGAAGGCCAGTATTTTTACATATTTTTTTTACAGAGTTTTTACATATTTTAAATAAAGAAACAACGTTAATCACTGTAGGAAAGCAACTGATATTGCAATTTAACGTTCTATGCTCAGGAGACACACAACACACAGCAGGAAGTAGCTGAGCTTGTTAAGAGACTGGTCACGTGACACCCTCTCTCCTCACAGCAGCCCACTGGAGCTGACACCGCAGCTAATGCATGTGACTATGTTACCATTACCAGCAGTGCACTGTTGTTTCACAAGTTTGGTTGGATTTATAAAGAAATAGACGCATCAGTCTGAAGTAAACTGAGAGATTAGTAGTTATTCAAACTAATAATAAAAAAAAAAAAACCTCCCCCGTAGGCGCTGCAGCAGGCTGACATTTTGTACCTGGCGCTATTCCCACAACACATAAAGCTGCCTTTGTGAGGTTGCTGTGAGAAGTTTATTTTTCCGTTCCTAACTAGCTATGAAGTAAGACCCCAAGCCGCCTAGTCTCGTTTGTTGTTATAACGTCCAGTGACACGTGCAGCTTTACCTGTCATTGTCTGTAAAATGCACCCGGAGGGTCGGCGGGGCTGTGAGAGATGCCATGTCTCAATGGGAACAGCGGGATTAGCCCGGACAGCACCTTCCGGATAGAAGGAGACACCTCACGGAAATCCTGTTCGGCACAGGCACGTGCAGCCCAGCCGGACTCGGAAAGGGAGTTGCATTATAACTGAAGGACTGCAGCTTCTCATAGTCTGATGCTCAATGCTAGGGCAGTCATTACAGGTCTATTGAAAAATCCTTATCTGTAAACTGTGTTGTTGACGCTGCAGCTTATTCTGTATATTTT
>CM044435.1:96776044-96842831 GCA_024363595.1 Xenopus borealis | reverse complement strand
GCCTGATTATTGTGTTTAAACTCAGAAGGGCCTTCTCCAGACTGCTGCCAAATCCTCTTTTCTAACATTGTCAAATTGTGGAATACCATTTATTAGTATAGAGAACATTTCAACATGACCTTTAGCCAACACTTGGCATTATACATGGCGATATTAAGTCTGTTTGCCTCTTGTCACCCATACTAGAGTCCTTCAGCAGGTCTGGTACCCACATGTTACCCGCAAAAAAAAGCAACACCCTGCGGAACGAGGTTAGGCTTTTCAGGTGTGTCTCAGGTTGGGTTGCAGGTCTCTTTTTGCCGCAGCTCTCTCCCTGCAGCTTTCCCTCCTCTCCTCCTCCCCCGACTAGGGAATAGTCCAAATTCGATCTGGAGTCATTTGGTGGACATTGAAATGTCAAAGTTTTTCTGATCAAATTCAATTTGAATTTTAAGGGTAAAGCCGATTCACCTGAATGTAAGAAATACTATTTTTTTAATAGATTTCAATTGGTCAAATTTCGAGTTTATGGTAGTTTAAAATAACTCTGCCACTAAGTGTACAAAACAATGTGCAAGCTGTGTACATTTCTGTGTACCTTCACAACTTGGCTAAACAAAACATCAAAAGGCAGGAGGGTCCAGCTGAATCAGTGCTGCTTCTTCTTAATGGTTACTATGGGGGATCTTGACAACGTGGGAGAACAAAAAGACCACACAAGGATGAAGTATACTCCAGTGCCAGAAAAATACCATTACATCACTTTTTTATGATAAATGACCTGTCCCTTTTTTGGATTTACTTTATTCAAGTGTTACTGCAGTTGAGTTAATAATGGACCACAGACAAATGCTACCTTTGTGTAAATATACAAATCAACCCTATTAGCAGTGAGGATTTAGTTGAACCAACAGAACTAGCATTGATAAAGTCTTATTTGAAAACACCAAACTCTAAAGCTGGCCATAGACGTAAAGATTTTTGAAAGATCAAATGGTTGTGTCAAAACGATCGTTTAAATGCCTGATGTGTCCATCAACTAAAAAGACCATTTCAGGCAATATTGCCAGCAAAACTGAAGGATCGCAGCCTGCTTGGCCCTGCAAACATAGGTAGATTGCATGGGGACCGATAAAGATTTTCTAACCTGGCTGATCAATTTTCAGACCAATGTCGGAAGAAAAATCGTAAGATGTACGATTGTTTGTATCCCACTAACCGCACGATAATTTGACAGATTTGTCGGACTTCCCTAAGATCGGTCGTTTGGCAGGGAAAGATCTTTGCGTATATGGGGAGCTTAAGACAAGTGCCAAATGATGTGGATCTGGGCCTGCAGAGAAATACAGGACAAGATTCTGCTCTGTCTGCAGCCAGAAACACTGTCTTGGCTTGGGTGCAGGCAGACACGGCGGATTGTGGCAAAGTACTAAATCTCTTGTTTTCAGAGCTGAAATCCACGTCTGTCTGCATGCGAGCAGAGGCAATGCTTCCAAGTGCAGGCGCATTGTGCAGCAGTTTTTCTCCCCAGGCTGTGATCCCCATCATGTTGCACAAGTGTAATACTCAAAGGTCATCAGATAATATGCATATCTGCCAGTTGAGTCATTTCAGGGAGAGAATTTCACAACATCACAGAACTCATTTTAAAGTGGAATCCCTTTCTTCTCATTTCTGTGGATACTCATATCTGCTGGAAGAAGCATCTGGTAAATAGCACATCAGAGAGTTTATTGGATGGTCCACTTGTATATACATAGTTATCATATAGCTCCTTAAACTCCTCCTGTCTAAACATTCTCAACTTGGCCAACTTTTCCTTTAAACTGAGACTTTACATCCCCAACTTAGTTGCTCTTCTTTGGACTGTCTCCTTTTCATTAATATTCTTTTTAAAGTAGAACTAAACCCTTCCCTCCCAGCCGAAGTGTTAACCCAGGCAAATGCCCCTACATCCTTACTTACCCCCGTGTAGATTCTGTCCTCAGGAGTTGACGGGTGCCATCTTTAGCCTCTTCGGGTCTTCTTCTTTCAACTTGGCAAATTCCGTGAGTTTCGGCGCATGCGCAGCTGTTGCAAAGCAGGAAATTGCTTCAACTGTGCATGTGCTGAAACGCTGTTCTCGTTCCAAAGAAGACTGAAGAGAAGAAGATGGCGCTTTTGAACTCCTGAGGACAGAATCTGCACAGAGGGGTAAGTAAGGATGAAGGGGCATTTGCCTGGGGAGGCAAGGGAGGGGGGTCTATGCAGGGCACGGGGGTAGGGTTTCTTAACATTAGGGTTTAGTTCTCCTTTAAGCAATGGACACCAAAATTGCACTGCATTTTATTGTATTGTAATGGGAAAGAATTACCCTCTGTTCCTGTAAATTTATATTTCGTTTAATACAAGAAAGCATCTTGCTGCCCAGTGCTGCTAGCAGCTTATTATTTAACCTTTAGGTCCTTCACCAGGATTTGCCCAATTTAGTGAAACTTAATTTTGCTGAATTCACATTTAAAACTGTATAACTTAAGATAAGGTTCATTAACATGGCCAGGTTGAGTTTCAGAAAACAATACGTTTTAATTCTATTTTTCTCATCTAGTAAAACAATGGTGTTTTATTGATAAAGTCAACATTTTACCTCTTTCGCCCCAAACTAGGTGCAGGTGAAATCAATGCAGTTATTGGAAGCTAAAAAAAAACTTGTATTTCTAGTATAATGGCTGTGGATTCCAAACATTCCTTTGGGAACAGGAAATGCAGGAAATTATGTTAGCAAAGAATACAGGTACCATGTTTTCATAAAAGCAGCATGTTAATTGTCCATGTATTTGGATGCATATGTAAAATGTATATGCAAACAAATCTACTTAATTCCATTTTTGTATGCATTTCCACCACATTTATACTGAGCTGCTATGCTATTTACTTCAGTCCTATAAATCTATTTGCATTGGACAACCCTGTAAATGGAGTTGTACATAATATACAACATACTACTTTTTGATGGAGAGATTGTAGACCTGAAAAAGGATGGGGTTTCATTGGAAAGTGGGCGGAGTTTGGACAGGTCAGGGTTTTGTCATGTTAAATGGGGTCATGGTTAAAACTGAACAGGTCTCAGTCTTTTTGTCTCTCATTTGATAATTCAGCTGTTGGGAGGACTGACATACTCATGAACTGGTCCCAAATAGCCCTACCTCAATAACTAACAGTTTTAAATAACATATCATGCTTTCTAGAATAAACTAAGAATTTTGGAAAGTGCTCATTAATCGGCCTATATCATGCTGTTCATAAAAACTGATACTAAATACACCTCCACACATCACAAAAACATGGCGTATTTATTAGACTACTCATTCATTTTAGGCAGTCCCATAGCTCTGAGTAAAATCATGGTGTAACAAGCATCGCCCTTACTTGATGTGTAAAACATGGCATTTATTCATTTACACTTTTTGCATATTTGTTTTTTTAGACTAATTTTCAGTGGAATTTCCTTGCTGCCTTAGTTATGCCATAAAAATAATGGTTTAAAATAATAATACAATACAATCTTTGGGTGTGATAAAAGAAAATATAAAGCTTTACAAATACACCATTAAATATACATAATATTTCTGACATAAATCATTTTACACACCGTGACAAACCCACAAGTCTGTAAATGAGTTTATATTTTCAGGTATTACTGGTCCTTTAATCTGGTAAAGAATCAGCTTTGGTAAATGATTATTCAATGTTCAAGGCCCGGTGGCTTTTTTTTTTTTATGACAGACATCATGTGCTGAAATGATTAAACTGTGTGATTCTTGGTCTACAACTTTAACTTGCCCTTTAATACAGCATTTGTTTACATTTTTCAATTGTTACAGTGTGTATTAGTATAGGATTTTGAACTGTGAGTTAAGATTAAAATTGCTCCCTGTGTTTATAGTGGAAGTGTGGGGCTTTAGCAAGTGGTTCTATAGTTTACAGAAGCCTAGAATTAAAATAAACACAACATTGTTAGGGAAGCAAGAAATGAGCCATTGTCTTAGGAACAATGCTATATCATACTGGGGGTTTCACAGCTTAATGACTGGGAGGCAAGTGGGAAAACTCAAGATGTGGATGCATTTTTATTTCCATCATTAAGCCGTGGAATTAGGAGATGAATGTGCACAGTGAGCAGAATATGACAGTGGGTGTCTCTTAACCTCCTCGTCGCCTCAAGGAAAAGCTCTAGTCTGATTCCAGCAATAGAGATGCACTAGTGATTTGCAGAATTAAGAAATATGGATTGCTTTGTTATTTAGTTCATTTGAAAAGTTGAGTTGAAAAGATTTGTATCATGCTTATTAGCATTTAGGGGCAACTTTGTTGCACCCAGCACACATAAGCCATAGCAGCAACTATTGTCAAACAACACTGATATAGGTGCAAACTGTGAACTCAAAGGAGAAGTCAACCTATAATGGGGTAAGCGACATGCCCCCCTCCCCCCGGCCTACTTCAACCCCCTGGCAAATGCTCCTACTGCACGTGCCGCCAAACGCCGATGGATCCTTGATGAAGAGGGCGGGGTAGAAGATGGTGCCTGCAAACTCCACGGTCAGGACCTGTGCCAAGGGGGTAAGTAGCAACTTTGGGGCGTTTGTCCGGGGTGTGGGGAGTAGGCCGGGGGGGAGGGGGCATGGCGTTTATCCCATTATAGTTTGACTTCTCCTTTAAAGAACATATTAGCACAAATTCACTTGGGAGGGTGACAATGTTTTAGGCACCACCCAGTGAATATAATTGCTTCCTATAGACTAAAGGCAGGGGCGTAACTACAGAGGAAGCAGCCCCTGTGGCTGCAGGGGGGCCCAGGAGGAATAGGGGGCCCATTAGGCCCTACTTAATGATCAATTTCAATATATAGTGGTAAAACAAGACAACGTCTGGATATTTTGGGGGCCCTAAAATAAATTTGCTGGGGGGCCCAGTAACATCTAGTTACACCACTGACTAAAGGTGGCCATATGCGGGGCGATAAAACCTGCTGACAGATAGAGTCGGCAGCTTATTGGCCCCTGTATGGAGCCCTCTGATGTGCTTCCCTGATCGATATATGCCCGAAAGTAGTAATGTTCCGATCGTTGGACCTGATACAAGCCCGATATCGCTCGTATCGGGGAGAGATCCGCTGGTTTGGCAACATCGCCAAACGAGCAGATCTCTCCGTGTATGGCCACCTTTAAGGTCTGCACTTCTATAATTGATAGGTCAAAGGCCTTTGTCACTAGCACATGCCGAATCCAACTCAGATTCCCAGGTACACCATGGACAGAGAGCAAATAAAAATAAATATTAGTCAAACAGACCATAGCAAAGGCCTGGAAAACACACTCCCTTGATCTTCAGCAAGTCAAAACCAGGCATAATTATTGAGTGATGGAAAGACTTACCTCTGTAGCCAAGGGTGAACTAGATACTTTCAATAATATATGGGATCCCTGGATCCATTATAAAACTAGTACTTTTTACAAATGTACCTAAACACGGATTACAGATACCGCCATGGATACAAACATTGTCAATTTGATGTGGTTTTTGTTTTTGTTGGTTTCTTCTTTTCTTTTCCTTCCTATTCCTACTGGCGTTCTCTTTTTTCCATATTAAAGGGCAAGCCAACCCCAAAATAAAAAATTGTCTGATAAAAGAAAACATAATTCTAACTTTCCAATATACATTCATTACAAATTTTCAATGCTTTTAAAGTTATTTGGCTATTGAAAGTATCATTGGCTTTACTCCTGGTTGTTACTTTTTAAAGGAGACATATTGTGTAAAAAATAAGAATGTACCAGTGCATTATACTCATTTAGATATAGAAGAATTGAGCTTAAAAAAGTAGTGTTTCAGGCTGATTTATTGAATATTTCTGAAAAAACCCTAATAATCCCTCCCTTCCCTTCCACTTCCTGCTCCCTGAATTCCCAGGCTGTGCAGGGGAGCCGGAGGCTCTCAGCTCACTGCACTGTAGGACAGGAACCAATCAGCAGCTAGCAGGACCTGATAGGGAACTGAAGCCTGTCTGTTCTTGTGTGACTGCAGGGCTGTGATTGGCTGTCCCCCTCCTACTGTGCTTCTGGCAGGGACTGTTAGGACACACCCACCCCTCATTTGAAACACAGACAGGGACCAGAGAACATCTATAGGGAGCTCCAATAAAGGGACTTTTTTTTAAAGATAATATTAATTTTTAGCAACATGTAAAAGCAACACAATATATTACTTATTGCTGCCTAAAAATTTAGTTTTTTTTCATTTATTCAATATGTCTCCTTTAAACAATGTTGCAACAGTCTTGGTTCCCTATCAAAGACAGGTTTGTTAATCAGCTGCCTTGTCTTACATTCTATCAATAGTCTTAAGCTACCATAGACGCAACGATCGTACGAATTTCGGACCATGTGTGGAGAGTCCCGGAGAGTCGGCTGCCGATAATATCTCTGCGTGTATTGCGGATCGTATGGTTTTCAGTGGAAGACTGTCACTAGGTTTTGTCTCATGACTTGGTGCAGCTGGGAAACTGACAATATGTCTAACCCCATGTCAGATTTCAAAATAAAATATAAAAAAACCTGTTTGCCCTTTTGAGAAATGGATTTCAATGCAGAATTCTGCTGGAGCAGCACTATTAACTGATGCATTTTGAAGAATGTTTTTTTTCCCATGACAGTATCCCTTTAAGGTAAGCAATTACATTTACTAGTGCTGCCACACACACTGCTACGTCCTTGCCCCACTCCTGCTTGAGGTAGCTTGCTGAATTCAGTGGAGGGGTCCAGGGAGGTGCAGGATACTAATGCAGAGAGCACAATTGCTCTAACTAATGGTAACAAGGGGGGCGCTGCTGCCTAAAAAAAGGTATGAACATAAGCCTTGGTGGTCAATTCATTTTGAATTATGTACGATAATTCCGTGCACAACTACTTTATTATTATCCATCTGGGTATTATATCTGGTAATGTATATTGTTTACTTCATTCATTGCCTTTCTGTGACCCTTTTTTGGTCTACAAGTGTAGAAATGATTAAATCTTTACAGTTTGCAACATAAAAGTGGCATTTGACCAAAGATTGTCACTGAGTGTCCTACAAAATGTCACAGCACAGAGGATGCCTTTGGTGTAGAATTTTGTACATGCAGAAGTGCATTCCTCCAGTCTCATTCTCTTATCCATTACAAAGAGGCATTTGTTTTAAAGGCAGAAACAATGGGCTATAGAGTTAGCCTTCTACATAAAGTTCTCCCACGTATTCTTTTTTTGTGAGGTTATGTCGAGAAGAAAGATTGAGTGTTTGTACTACAAAAAATGCAGAAATTACTGTACATATACACTGACGGGCTGTATAACAATTCAAAGTACAGAACATGATTGTGCACGACAATCGCACAACTCTATAAATAGGCACATAGAACTAACAGCCCCTTCCCTACACATTTTAAATGACCCATCTTTTCTAGAGGTCTGCCTTATTCTAATTATTTTCTGTTCACTTCTGTAATTAAAGGACCAGTAACATAATACAAGTTTTTTTGTTTGTTTTGTTTTTCGCATTAAACGTTTGGATCTGTTTTTCCAATACCTGCAAAAATATTTACAACAAATGTATATGGGAAAGGTTTTTATTCTATAAGTATATAAAGAAAAACAATGATTGACATCTGACTCCTATTTATCTAGCATGTAAGTACAACCATTGTATTCTACACAGTTTATCTGTTGCGTGCTATTCCAATTGTCTGTAGTCCTGTTCAACTTGAATGGCTGCCCCATGATTACACAGCATGTGTATATAGTTACCATATAGTGTGTAAACGCTTTTATTTTTTCTAGTGTTACAGGTCCTTTCATTTCACTCACCACCTGTGCACTAGTGTATTTAAACAGTTTCAGGACTTAAGGGGGTAGTTCACTTTAGTTTATTAGTAAGTTCATAGTATGCCTTTGTCTCAGCTAAGCTTTTCTGTCTCATCTTCTCTCATTGTCAAATTAGACACAGGCAATCCAACTGTGTTGAGCAAGTCGCTTTGTGCTTTGAACCCATAGATGGTCCACCTTATGCCTAATGATTAGCACACAAACAAGGGATATGCACATGACAGTTCTGCAGTGTAACAACAGTGAGCTGGGCCTTCCCCTTTAAAAAAAACTGGGCCCACAGTAGCCCCTACCCATTCCTCTCAATGCCACCCAACCTTCTCACAACTGCTGCTACCTGGCTGCTTGAGCTGGATTAAATAAGGCCCTGGACATGTGGTTTTTCACTGCGTTTTCTGCGTGGTCCATGCCGCGGTGGTATACGCTAGCAATGTGCCATTGCCTAAGTTGAAACTACTAGAGCATCTAGGCGGTGGTTTGTTTAAAAAAACGGAGCACATTGAAAACGCAGTGAAAAAACGCATGTGTCTGGGCCTAAGAGTTCGGCTGGGGAGAAAGCAGACTCAACGGTCCAGGCCTTACTGCGACCATGGGGTCATCTTCTTCGATAGTTACGTCATTGTTGCACTTGACATCTCTAATGTGCTTTGTTCACTGCTTGGTAAACCTATTATTACCTGACAGATCTGTAACAGTAAATATTTATCAGTTGGTATTATGGTTGTCACCTGGCTGGTCTCTCACTGACCTAAGGGTATGGACACACATATGTTTTTCCATGGCGCTTCCAGCGTGGTCACGCATCGGTTTTTTAAAAAGCCTGCTGCATAAATACACTTAGCGGTTTCAAGTTTAGGCAATGGCATTTATCGTGGCGTGGACCATTGTGGAAAAATGTATGTGTGTCAGGAGCCTTAATGGTAAAATACCAGCCAAAGCCTGGGCTGCTATTACAAACAGAATAGGCCCAGACATGTGCTGTGGTAGGTAGCCGAGGATGAGGAGAGTATAACAATGCTTTATTAACAGGTTCATGCAGCCATTACATAACAGCAGTAACGTCTTACTTTCACTTTCAAGCTGTACAGAAAGTCCTGTGTTTGTACAGTACAAGTCATGTGCCCAATGACACCCGCAGGCCATTTGTATAAACACCACAACATGTCAGGTACACAGAAGCCCAAACAGCTGACCCAAACCTCCCACTAAATAGTGACTTTCTATGGTATCTGGCAATTGGCAATCTGGCAATTGCCAGAATCCATAGATTTCCAGTCTGGGCCTGATTACACATTAGCAGCAAAGCCCACCCTTGGCCCACCACCCTCTGTCTTCCTGACAGCTCTGTAACCCGGTCTGCTAATCAGCAGTTTGCGTTTTACCACCAAGCAAGCAAATGCTACCTACTGATTGTTTACTAGACGTTGCTATATATATATAGCTATATATAATATATATATATATATATTTTGTGTCAAGGGGTTGTTCACATTTACTGGTTGCTAGGGTCAAAACGACCCTAGGAGCCAATCATTTGAATAACAGCCCAAAATATAAATAGGAGAGGGCATGACTAGAAAGATGAGTAATAAACAGTAGCAATAACAATAAATGCATAGCCTTACAGAGCATTTGTTTTTAGATGGGGTCAGTGCCCCCCATTTGAAAGCTGGAAAGATTCATAAGGAGAAGGCAAACAATTCAAAACTATAAAAAAATAAAGATAAACTGAAAAGTTTCTTATTCTGTAACGCACTAAGGGGCAGATTTACTAAGTGTCTAATTTCGAAGTTAAAAAACTGCGAAATTCAACCATCTGATTTTGTCGATCTAAAACGGACTGTTTTAAATTGGATACGCCTGTTTTCAGTCGAATAAAAATCGTTCAGTTGAATCGTTCCATTTGAACAATTTTCAACCAAAAAAATGTGATTTTCACAAACAAAACAGTGCTAAACGGTTCTAGGAGGTCCCCCATAAGCTTACACAAGGGCCCTTACACACGGGCGTTTTAACCTGCGCTCCCCTGCGTTCCATTTTGCTGTGCTGTCTCAGGGGAGCGCAGGAATAGAAGCACTCAATTATTTTCAGTGGGCGTATACTCACACAACCTCATAGGCGCCCGAACGCAGGTTCAGACACAACATGTTGCATTTTTCCTGCGTTCGGCACCTACGTGCGGTTGTGTGAGTATACGCCCATTGAAAAGAATTGAGTGCGTCTGTTCCTGAGCTCCCCTGCAGCTGAACGCAGAACGCAGGAGAGCCCAGGTTAAAACGCCTGTGTGTAAGGGCCCTAAAAAGGTGGCAAGTTTTTAAAGAGACAGTACTTCGATTTTTGAATGGTCAAATTTTAAAATTCAAAACTAATTTTTTTAGTGCAAATATAATTTTGGCCTATTCAATAGTCGAAGTACCCAAAAATTACTTCAAAATTCAAATTTTTTTAATTTTGAATTTTCACTTCGACCCTTAGTAAATCTGCCACTAAAAGTTAACTTAAATGGGTGGTTCACCTTTAAGGTAACTTTTAGTATGTAAATGGACAATTCTAAGCAACCTTTCAATTGTTTTACATTATTTATTTTTCATAGTTTTATAGTTATTTGCCTTTTTCTTCTGACTCTTTGCAGCTTTCAAATGGGAGTCGCTGAGTCCCTTCTAAAAAACAAATGCTCTGTGAGGCTACAAATGTATTGTTATTAATCCTCTTTTTATTCAGACACTCTTCAATTCACATTCCAGTCTCTATTCAAATCAATGCACGGTTGCTAGGCAAATTTGAACCCTAGCAACCAGACTGCTGAAAATGGAAATTGAGAAGCTGCTGAATAAAAAGCTAAATAACGTAAAAACCTTACATGATATAAAATGAAAAGAAATTGCAAATTGTCTCATAATGTCACCCTCTACATCATACTAAAAGTTATGTCAAAGGTGACCTACCCTTTAATGATATTTAGTTAACCTAATAACATATGCACCCTGTAGCATTGAAGCTGAAAGCAATAAATCCCTCACTCAGTCTAGATTGAAATAACGTTACAGTCAGGGTGAAATCTATTGAGCCTTAATTCCACATACCGACGTATTTATATTGGTCACTACCCCATATCTCTCTCCCCTCCACTGCATAGATGACAGCTGATGGCGCATTCCACTTATATTGAGCTTTCGCGGCTTCCGTCGCAGCTGACTCCCTGTCAGAAGCGACCGCTCCGCCCAGAGGCGACGATACGGCGGGGGTTACGTAGCTGGGCGGCCCGGGGTGTGGATAGAATAGATGCTGGAGGAAGAGGGGGAAATAACAAGATCAAGGCAGAAGGGAAGAGACGGGAGGTGGAAAATGGACGAACCTGGGCTTGTTATGTTGTACTGCCGGGCTCTGTGACACAGACCCGCTCCCGGGCAACGAGTGGAGGTGGAGTCACCAGAGTTAGGCCCCGAAATCATGGAGATGAACGAGCAGGTAAGAGTGAAAAAGCAGGGCAAAGGTACAGAGAGTCGTCTTATCCCTGAGTTAACCCTGCTTGCCATGTACAGGCTCTGGACTGCTGGCCTCACCACTTTGCCTCGCTAATGGGACAACATTGTACTCTGAGACTTTCCTTTCCGCTTGAATTTGTCTTATTATAAATTAGCAGCCTTTCCACTTAACTCCCAACATTCTCCAATCTCTGAAGGGCTGCAGTGAATCTTGGTTCTCTTTACAGCTTCTGAGCCCAACTTCTGTTCCCAGCTTTCCCTTTTATATTTACATTTTCAGTTTCATTCTCATTGTTGGGCCTTTCTTGCTTTTTATAAAGTAAATATATAATATCCCATGGGTTGCTACAGCCCCCTAAACTCACTATGGGTCCTTACAGGGTCTGGAGAACATTGTCGCTGTAGCCCTGGTCGATCCTCCATATTTATGAGCTGTGTGCTGAGTTTGGTTAGTGTAGCAATGTGTAAACTCCTGGTATCTGCGGTGTTACCTTGTAAAAGCTGTATTGATTCCTCTGAAAGCGCACACCATCATTTAGGGCTCTTGCACACCGGCGTTTTTACCTGCGCTCCCCTGCATTCCATTTTGCTGCATTCAGCCGCAGGGGAGCACTGGTAAAAACGCTCGTGTGTAAGAGCCCTTACTGTGTTTGCTGATTAACTGTGTCCCACTGAATTAAATGGCCTACATCAGGTCTGAGGTCCAGTAAAATAAGGGTTTATCTTACAGTGTTAGTGCAAAGTAACCGAAATTTAAATATTGGTCTTTGCTCGTTGTAATGGACTATAACTGTGTCTAAAATATATGGCTTTAACTTATATTTAAAGGAATTGATCAGTATGAAAATAAAAACTGGGTAAATAGATAGGCAGTGCAAAATAAAAAATGTTTCTAATATAGTTAATTAGCCAAAAATGTAATGTATAAAGGCTGGAGTGACTGGATGTCTAACATGACAGACCACTAACAGCTCTCTTGTTTTCGACTAACTGGTTACCCTGGTTACCAGGCTGTAACCAATCAGTGACTTGAGGGGGTGCCAAATGGGTTATAACTGTTGCTTTTGAATCTGAGCTGAATGTTGAGGATCAATTGCAAACTCACTGAACAGTTATGTTCCATGTGGCCCCCCTTCAAGTCACTGACTAACTCAAAGTTAAAGAGCTGAAAAGCAGGAAGTTTTATTCTGGCTATTATATTAGACATCCAGTCACTCCAGCCTTTATAAATTACATTTTTGGCTAACTAACTATATTAGAAACATTTTTTATTTTTGCTCAGCCTATCTATTTACCCAGTTTTTATTTTTACATTGAACTGTTTCATTTCATGTTTCCCTCTCCTTGGGCCAAAAACGAAGGCATTGAGGCCCCAGTCCATATGTAAAGTTATGTCAGTACAGTAGGGAGGACACAAATACCCTGTACCAGTAAATGCTGGGCAATGAACCGAGAAATATAGGGGCTCATCTCTGAATGCACAGAGCTTGTTTATTGGGGGTTGGGGGGGGCTGTGTGACTACAACTGTGTGTGCAGCTTGGCAAACAATGTTCTACCACTGGTCACATAATGTTATGTTACTGCTGATAAAATGTTAATGTCTTGAAGTCTAATTAATAAGGATGTACAAAGTGCATATGTGTACACATTAACAGTGTTCAATTGAAGCGACAAGGGCATAAATAAAAGTAGAAATACTTTATGTAAAGCTGGTCAATAAAAACATTTCTGACGCAGTTACATGACTGAAAGCAGAGTAATTGAACTGGGCGGTTTTCCTATCTGTCATACAGATGCCTCTGCTTCCTGACAATTGTGATTTCTGAGCTTGTGACTCACTTAGGACAGAATCTGATAACGTTATACTGTAGTTCTGTGAGTCTTTGTCACTACAAAAAATAGGCTTTTCCTTCTAAGCTTTGTAATGTAAATCTAAAGCTATTGACACACATGGCACTTGGATTATTTTCTTTTTTTTAATGTAGGAAACCCATGTCTCTGTATTGTTGCATTGGGCCCATTCACTTCTATAGGCTGCAATTTCAGTCCAGTAGCAGCTTTCCGACCAATGTAAATATGCAACAGTCAAAACACTGCATTCTAGTGCATTCTAGTAGTGTAATATCTATCTCCTATACGCTATAAGCAGCTTAATTGCAGTTTTCCTTGTCACATAATGCCTCTTTCTGGAACACATTCTTTACAACCAGAGAGTTCACTTGGTTTCCTAATAACTTTAATTTAAAGGTGCCAGGCAGAGCCGTTTCTTGGCCTGAACCACTGTGTCAGTCTTGGTGCAGACACATGGAGCAGACTTTGTTGCAAACAAATATAATAGAAATCGCTAATTTTGCCCAGATGCAGTAACCCATAACAATCAGCAAGGTGTTTTCTGGTGGTTTCTGAGTAACCTTATTATTTAAGTGTCTGTTATTAGGTAACCCCATAGGAATCAAAAAGAAACATTGGCATGGCATCCACCTGTCTATACACACACAGGGCATTTCTGTCCAAATGTGCACTCACAGACACAGTAAAAGGGTGGAAGGCAGTGCATCCCCATCTTCCCAGCTTATTTATGCTGGCAGATAAACACCTTGTTGGACACTTTAGGGCAGCTTGACAACAGTTTTCATATCAAGTTAAGCTGTGTAGTGCCATTCATTAACTTTGCCATTGTACAGATTTTTATATAGTAGATAGAGAGCTAAAAAGGTAAAATCTACTCTTTGTGTTGCATCCATTATTGTGTTAGTGGGTGCAAGATGCTGAGGCTATTTAAATTGTATCAAGAAAGGAAGTGCAATGTAAAATATGCACAAGAAAACCTTGGTTTCTAGAAAATGTACCCTGTTAAACCACCCTCATAGTGAAACAATTGTGCAGCAGGAGTCCGTTAATATTAGAAACTGTAACTAACAGGCTGAGATGGGACAGTCAGGTTGGCAAAGTCAGAGTGTCAGAGATATACAATTATATATAAAAACAAACCTCTCGGCAAAAAATGATCAACATGACCTTTAGGTAACATTTAGGGGCAAATTTACAAAATTCATGTGAAGGATTCGAAGTTCGATCGAATGTGATCGAATACCGATCGTACGATTTATTCGGATATTCGAATATGCAAATTTGTCCTCTTCGATCATCGTATACCGAATTATCGAATAGATCAAATGATCAGATATTCGATAATTCAATCATTCGATGATCGAAGGATTTAAAATTTTAAAATCCTTCGAATGCCTACTTCGCCAGATTGAACCGACCGAATACCAATAGAAGCCTATGGGAGCCCCCCATAGGCTTCTTTTGCCAAGTCCTGCTCGAATACCATTTGTATGATCGAATGCCTCGATCGTTCGAATCGTACAAATTTTTTCAGAGGCTCGAACAAAAAAGTAAGATTTTTTTAGTGGAATCGAACGATCGGTAGTCGATTGTACGATTTCATTGAGAAATCGAATATCGAGCAAAAAGATAGCCTAAAACTATTCGATAAGCATTCGATAGTCGAATGCTTATCAAATTTCAAATAGATTCATAGGATTTTTGGGTGAATTTTAGTAAATTTTCCCCTAAATGGACATTCTTATATTAAAATTTATTTTTTAGTGTTAGTATCACTTTAAGCTGACAATAAACACAAAAGATCAGAAACATCGAACTATCAGATGTCTCCATCTTCTGACCTGCCACTAACCTTCAGTTTAAATAAAGTAGTAAAAGAACAGATCAGCCAATGTTCTGCCCCTAACAGCAATCATATGAAAGTTTATGTCCAACAAAGCCGGTGACAGTCTCCCACTGAAAATCGTCAGATAGATAATACATGCAGAGATATGATCAGCCGCTGACAGAAATCTTCTAACCTGTCCGATCAACTGAATGACTGATTGGCATGGCACGACAAATGTCGGGACACTCCTCACATGGTTCCAAAATCGCACAAATCGGATCTTTACGTCTATGGCCAGCTTTAGACAATTTGCATTCAGTCTTTGAAGATATATTTATATTTTTACTGCAACTCCTGGGGTTGGAATTTTAAGTGCTATCTAGCTACTAGACAGCAGGTTGGAAGTCAGAAAATGGGTTTGATAGTAGACAGGAAAAAAACTATTAAGGATAGCAATAAATTTGAACCCTAAAAGCTGGCCATAGACATGTGGATGTATCCTTATGTCTGACGAACTATTGCACATTGCATTCTTAGAACTACCACTAACCATTCAGATTAAATAAGGTAGTAAAAATAAATCAGATGATGTTCTGGCCATTAATTGACAGACTGAAGTTATGTGTGACAAATAGCAGTGACTATCAACCTTTGATATCATCATATATACATGCAGACATCATTAGCCGACAGCAATCTTCTAACCTGTCCAATTGACTAAACAACCGATTGCCATGGCACGAAAATGTCTGGATGATCCACACACAGTCCGAAAATTGTACAACTATATCTTTGCGTATATGGCCAGCTTTACAGTTTTCTGGTTTTTTTTGGGTGCTGGGGCCCAATGTATTGCAGAATAGGAACCCAGATCATTTAAAAAGATGGAAAAGTTGCTTAAAAGGGGTTCCTCAATAGTAAAATGTAATGTACAGGTAACATTCTATGTAACCTTTGATAAAATATTGTATGCTGGCCATGGCAACATCTGGGTGGGCCAGTATTGCTATGTCGGGGTTATGTTCCTGCTGTGTAGTAATGGGACACTACATAAGTGGCTAGAACAGCTTCAGATGCTGAAACAATAGAAGTATTTGTTGATTTGTATCAGCAACAATTTGTCTTTATTCTTCCACAGCTATATATTCAGTGATACAAAGTAATTTTATTTTGATAGTTTGAGATTAAATGTATAACTAACCATAGTTATGGCACAGTCTTGTTTCATTCTAACAACATAGATCTTGATATTTCCTAATGGAAATCCTACTTAAACATGTCCTGCAGGTTCTAGCAGGGGTGTTTCTTGTGGCTTCTGACTTGTATGACTGCATGGTTGCCATTCTTTCTTAGAGATATGCAGGCAGTGCTAAGGTTCTCAAACCAAACATTTATTGTATTTTTATGAGTGATGTCATTATTAGTAAAGGAATGTGAAATGATTTAAAGACTGTTTTGGTAAACACTATCATTATGTTTTATATGAAATCTGTGTTTAATTGAGGCTTTTGTTATAGCAGGCTAGGTAACCTACAGTGGCCCAGCCACAGCCTGCATCAACCCCTGTAAATAATCTTGTATGCTGTAAAGCTAATTTCAATAGAAATGCACATTACAAAAGGATTCAAGTATATCTTTTTAAAAATAAAATACATTTATTTTTAGTTGTGGACATTCAGATTGTGTTCATGGACCTTTTCTACATAAGTAAATGAGCTCAGGTCAAAATGAGGGGTTGCCCTTTAACCACTAAATCTATGCCTGCTCATGTTCAAACAGAAGCACTGTACATATTTTAACATAGGCCATAAGAATGGTGCAGTATAACACTTGTATTTAACTTGAAACCAAAAATGTAAAATCTAGACCACTACATTAGAGGATATTAGTTTCATGTGATGGCCGGCATCTATGCTACCAATTATAATGAATGAACAACAAACAAAAGCATTTTATTTGATATACAGTAACCAACCATGGTAAATGTATACCAGTCTGTTCCTGCTAGTGTCATCTTCTCTGTGCTCCTGCTTTACATAAAGACAAAGACATTTCAGTTCGGGGTCTGTGAAGAGGTTAATTCATAGTAACTTAAATGGATTTTCTCTTTAGGGTTAAATTACTCAAGCCACAGAAACCACATCCAAAAAACTGTATTTAAGTGCAATATTGTATCGTATTGTGGGCCATTGCAAGTTTGAATCCACACCAAGCAACATGTAGAATCTCTGCCACTTGTGACTGTGTCAGATAAAGCAGAAGTGAATGGCAGATCACTCATGTGAAGCCACTTTACTAATCCAGTAGCCAGAAATGGTGTCAGGGTGCCCACATGCTGTGGCTATCTCAAATTCACCACTGGCTATACAATTATTTTGAAATGAGCATAATAGCAAGTATACTTTTTTAATCATAAATTTATTTTCATGCCTATGTTTATGCATTTCCAACCTCCACTTTTCAGTATATCTCCATATATTTCCTTCCTGTGCTATGATTATTTAATTTTTTTTTTCAATCTGATTCAATGAGAATTTTTATTGCCTTGATCTGTTTGCTTTTCTTATCTCTATTTGCTATGTTATTTTATACTGACCTTTTCAGTTTCTACTTAAATCTGTAAAGACTGTTTCCTAGATATAAGAAGTTCAGGACTACAAAGCAATGTAAACTACAGAATAATGAAACATTAATGATTTTACATACTTGACTTTAAATTGTATCTGAAGTCCTGCCCCTTCTTTAACCATAGTCTTACACTGGTTGCATTTCATCCACTGGCATATTTCAGCCAACCGAAAAGTGACCAAAACTGTCCCTATTGCCTTGCCTTCATGGCCTATCAACTCAATTACTGAGTTTTCCAGCCCCAAAAACATAGACTTAAACATCTTTAAGGTAACAAATAACATTACTGTCGCTGTCAGATGTTTCCCATTCAACTGAACTAGAGTAGGCAGCATTAGTTTCAGCTGTGTGGCATCAGACTTTACCAAGCATTGATTTACAGAAGGATTATGCTACTAATGGTAATACAGGTATGAGACCTATTATCCGGAATGCTCGGGACCTGGCTTTTTCCGGAAAACTGCTCCTTTCGTAGTTTGTATTTTCATAAAAGAAAAGGATATAAACGTTAAAGAAACCTAAAAGTCTGGTTTTGCTTCCAATAAGGATTAATTATATCTTCGTTTGGATATCTTCGTACAAGGTACTGTTTTATTATCACAGAGAAAAAGGAAATAATTTTAAAAAATTCAGATTATTTCATTATAATGGAATCTATGGGAGACAGCCATTCCGTACTTTGTAGCTTTCTTGATAACGTTATTCTGGATAACGGATCCCATACCTGCATTTTCAAAGCTACTTCCTTGCCTTACTGTACCTTTCTCCTTGATTTGGATATTTTCCTATAGAAGTTACCTCCATAAGGCTGTAGTGTACTGCAAGTTGGGCTGATAGAACAGTTACATTCAAGTAAGTTGTTACCGAGCACCAAGGTCTAAGGAAAAATAGCACCTTTATTAATAGGGTATAGCTTTCCCTAATAAGGATGAATTGGTCCAAAACTCAGGAGGAAGCTTGGGTGCAGTACCCCAAAGTAAAAGACAGAGGAGGGCTTACATGTTTTGTGTTATATGAACACTTACTGTAGAGTCCTTTTGGGACCCGTACCCAACCCATACCTGCAACCTGCACTCCGCAAACCAGACCCGCGACCCGCATTCTTACCCACTTGGACCCGCGACCAAACCCTCAAATACCTTATCCACACCCCGGACCCGCGACCCGCTGACCACCATGAATCAGGAAGTGCTGTCATTGTAAACCGGAAGTGACGTCATCGGAAGTAGACCCGGCCCGACCCTCAACCCGCAAAACCACCGACCCGCTTCTATACCCGCACGTGAAACTTCTACATGCAACCCGCAGAATTTGCGGGTAACCTGCGGGTACCCGAGCCACTGCAGGACTCCACTTAGGGGCTTATTAATCTTACTGGGTAAAAAGTGAAGTGATGCATTGCCAGTGATGTTGCCCACAGCAACCAATCGGCAATTAGATTTCAACAGTTCGAAAACAAAAGCACAGATCTGATTTGTTGCTATGAGCAACATCACCAGTATTGTTTCACCCCATTTTTTACACAGCATGATAAACAGACCACCCTTAATCATAGGCTCTGACTAAGAGTTGGTACAACACAGTGCATAAGACCACCTGTGTCTAGAACTTCAATAAACTTTTCATAAGCCTGCTTTGAAGACTGCTCATTTAGCGCCTTCTCTCGTACACACAGATATATCCTCCCCAAATTTTCGTTAAAAAGACTTTACACTGCAATGACCCATTTCCTTCCTATGAAGTTTTCAGTAGGTGCCAAGCTATTGGCATTGTTTGTAGGCATATACTATATGATTAATACCTGGCATTACAACCATTTGAGAGTACCTGTAATATATATTTTAGTAACTCCAAATCCTTGCCTACACTAAGGCAGTTAGACATGTTGTAGGCCAGTATTACAAGCACAATGGGGAGGAGATTGGAAGCCAGCATTTAGCCTGCTAGCTATGTTTTATTAGTATTGGATAAGCACTATTGATCATAATGGCTAGTGCCTGGAATGGGTGGTTTGCCATTGACGTCAAAGGAATTCATGTGGCTTTGGTCAATTGTTTCCTTTGCTGGCAGTGGGAAGGGATCTATGGTGGGCAGCATATGGTTTGAATTAGTTATATGTATGGTGACACATATCACATAAATGGAATGAATAAAATTAGCCTTTGTATGCATAAAGTTATATAAATAACCTCCCCTACCAAAACTATAAGGATGTATTTTGACATAAAACAGTGTTTCTAAAAAGCTGATCTCTAGACAGGAATGTTATTAGGTATGTTTATGTTAACAGTCATTATTGCCCCTCAATCAACATTTTTCCAGTCCTTTTTCTTCATTCACCACTTCTAGTATATTGAAAAGTTGAACTTCTCGGGGGTGAATCCCAGAACATTTTTAGGACCCGACACAGGATCCTCTCACCCATAACAAGTGCATCCTTGGAGTGATCCTAGTATTTTACCTTATAGTAGCATAGTACATTTCTTTTTAATTTTCACTTTATATATGTCAGATGGGAACATTAAGAGGTGAGGGTATAGCTTTTCTGTATTTCCTCTTATTACCTATATGAATATGTTGACGCCTTATTAGCCATTTGTTAGTCTTTGGTGCCTTTTCTTTTAAAAATTATTCTAGTAATATGTTGAGGGAATATGGCTAGAATATATTGCAGATATGTCTATAAAAATGTAATGTGTGTGTTTATGTACACCTCAACATCAAAGAAGGACGGCACTTTGTAAGAGAAGCAGGTTTATTGCATTAACAGGGATCCTACACCCAGGGCAATAATGCAATAAACCTGCTTCCCTTACGGAGTGCCGTCCTTCTTTGATGTTGAGGTGGATTATAGCAGTGGGACGCTGCGGACTGAGCACCCAATAAGGAGGAATGGAACAGCATTAGGAAGGGTGAGCTTTGAGTGGTCTGTTTGTTTTTAGAGTATGTATATGTACAGTTGTGCCAATGCCTCCATGTTAAACTCTTCTTAGACTGTAAGCTCTATAGGGCAGGGACCTCCTTCCCACTAGCACTTGAGTTCTTTGTCTTTGTTTCTGTATATATTTATTATGTGATTTGTCTCCTTGTGTACGCAGCACTGTACAGCGCTGTGGCTCCTTAACAGCACTTTACAAATAAACCTATACATACATAAATGTTTTCATGACTAAAATTTTTTCTTTTTTTTTACATTTTAGAATGGAAAATTATCTGCTGAAGTAGAGCCCTTTGTCCCTCAAAAAAAGGGGGCAGAAGCACTTGCAATACCCATGGCCCTTCCTAATGACGGTGGGAGTGCAGGTGGACTGGAAGCAACTCCCATCCCGAGTTACCTCATAACTTGCTATCCATTTGTTCAAGAAAATCAGTCCAATAGGTAATTCTCTCTGCAATCTAGAATACCAGCAAGTAAATCTCTCCTTTTGTTTTCTGGTCATTTCTATAAATAGATATTGTGCATACAAGTCATCAGGAATTTGTCAGCTGAACTTTTCTGATTCTCCTTGTGCAAATATATTACTTGTATCACATGTAAACTCTACTGAATTATTATTATTACATCATGGCAACAGAGGGCAAATGGAAAGATGAATATGCTGGGCAAGACTTAAAGGAGTTACTCCTCACTGAAGCACAGCTAACCTTCACAATTCTAGACATCAAAGTTGGATTAAGAACAATTGCCTTACCACCTGATTTTTAGAGAAACAAGCCAATATTTAAATCTACAGTCATTCTGGATAACCGATCCTGTACATTATTTATATAGTGCTTACATGTTCATAAAACACTTCACAGAAATTGTTAATCATTCACTTAAGGCTCTGCTCTAGTAGTGCAAGCCAATCACCAGCTTCTTCTATTTAGGCATTCAGACCAATTTCATCCTCACAGTGCTTTAATTAATACAAGTCTCCTCATTAAAGGATATACTACCATTCTGGTCCAAGCTACAGCTTTCTCTCTTTTTAAATCCATAAATGGCTCCAAGTTAACGCACTGTGCAATGTTGATTCCTCTGCAGGGACTATTTTCTTACACATTGACATTTGTTCACCAACTAGAATGATATTTGAAGTACATTATCCTCCACTGTATGACTGTATTATTATGAGCTATTATATTACATGAGGTTAGTCATTTCATAGCAGTTGACCAGAATTGGTGGAATAAATGGTGGCTAAAAAAATATATATTTTTTTGTTTTACAGACAATTTCCTCCATATAATAATGATATTCGTTGGCAGCAGTCCAACTCAAGCCCAGCTGGGCCCTACCTTGCTTATCCCATTATATCTACTCAACCTCCTGTGTCTCAAGAATACATGTACTATCAGTTGATGCCAGCACCATGTGCTCAAGTTATGGGATTCTATCACCCGTTTCCAACTCCCTACACCACTCCTCTGCAAGGAACTAATGCACTAAGTGCAGTTTCTGTAGACTGCAATGAGCGGGCAAGCCAGCAGAGCCAGATAAATGTTCTGACCAGTCAAAGAAACAGGAATACCAGAGCACCACTTATTCACAAAGTATGTATCTCAGTGGAATATTGCACTCATCTGTTTCTCAATGTCTTTCTGCGAGATTGTGATGTTTCCTTCCATTATGTTACACTTTAGCTTATATGAAGACAAGAAAAAAAATCACTTATGAAACAGGAACCCACAATATATTTCCAAAAACTTACATTGTTCCTAGTTACGGCAAATTACTGTCATGATGGTTTGATACTTACAATCGAATATCTTTATATTCCAACCAGAGAGTTATGAACTTCTGGTTTGTTTTTAAACTGTCGTTTTACATAAAATACATAATGTAATGACTCAGTCAGCTTAAAGGAACAGTTCAGTGTAAAAATAAAAACTTGGTAAACAGGCAATGCAAAATAAAAAAATGTCTCTACTAGTTAGCCTAAAATGTAATCTATAAAGGCTGGAGAGAACAGTTGTCTAACATAAAAGCACAAAACACGACGTCCTACTTTTCAGCTCTCTAACTGAGTTAGTCAGCGACTTGAAGGGGGGCCACATGGGACATAACTGTTAAGTGAGTTTGCATTTGATACTCAGAATTCAGCTCAGATTCAACAAATGTTTATAACCCATGTGCCCCCGCCTCAAGCCAATGGAAACAAAGAGAGCTGGAAAGCAGGAAGTAGTGTTCTGGCTATTATCCAGTCATTCTAGCCTTTAAAGATTATATATCTGGCTAACTAACCATATTCGAATTTTTTTTTTTATTTTGCACAACCCATCTATTTACTTAATCTCTGAATACCTAAGCATAAAGGATTTATAATTAGAAAAGCTGACCTATATGGATGACATTATATTCTTATTATCTAGATTGCTTGAAATAATCAGTGTGGATTTTGAATTTCCAAAACAGCCACAACAGGCATTACCACAACCCAAGTGCAAGAGACCTCCCATGAAGAGTGTGGCCATTCAGAAAGAAACCTGTGCGTCGGGCCCTGATGCAAGATCCAAAATAGTTCTCTTAGTGGATGCCTGTCAACAAACAGGTAAAGAATGCCAAGGTATAACACATTTCAATTTCACATTTCATGTGCAAGTGCAAAAAGGGAGATTAAATCATAAATCAATCGTAAAAATAAAATTTAGAAATCGTTCTGATGTGCCAAAATATTTAGTTTCACAATGCAGACAGGTGACCTTTAGAAAAGGTGGGGGGTTGGACTGTGGTCAGAATTGTTAACCGAGCCAAGCCTTGTAGAACACTCATATGGATGATTTACTTGTGTTGCTATATGTTAAACTGCACCAGTGCTGTTGAACATAGTAACCAATCAGACCTTGGCCTTAATCAGTAGTAGACTGATCAAAACAAATCCTTGATTGGTTGCTATGGGTGTGTACTTCTGCTATTCAGCACCTATGTTTGTAAATGAGTTCTATAGTCTTGAGATTGCATGCTGTTTTACATACCTTAGTCAAGGATCCCATGGTGGTAGTAGACTTTTAAAAGGTCTTTATCATTGTGCTGGTATCTAATTAAAGTTTAAGTGTAATGAATAGCCTGTTAAGGAACTTTGCCACTACATAGTGATTTCAATAAAATGTTCCTGCAAACCAAATTAATCATTTGCTTTTAGATTTTCCAAATGAAATCGCTACCAAGACTCTCTGTGAAAGTGGCGGTGCAACACCCTGGAAGTCAAAAGGCAGACGCAGGAGATTGTCCCACCCTGCTGCAGAGTCATCAAGTGAACAGGGAGCCAGTGAAGCCGATATCGACAGTGACAGCGGCTATTGCAGTCCTAAGCATTGTCAAGCTGCAGCAACGTGTACGAGGCATGCAGATTGTGGTGCAGTCAGTGTACGTACTTTGAATATCCTGAGCTATAGTGTTGCTCTTTGAGTCAAATACTATGTGCCTGCACTAATTTAAAGGGATTCTGTTGCAGGAAACAAATTTTTTTTTTTTTTAAACCCCATCAGTTAATAATGCTGCTCCAGTAAAATTGTGCACTGAAATCAGTTTTTTCTAAAATAGCATCATTTTTAATATTCAATTTTTTAAATTTGGCATGGGGCTTACTGGTGCCCCAGTCGTGACTTGTGCACTGATAAAAGTCATTTAGTACTGATGCACTGTAATTTGGAGTTATATCACCCCCTCCCCGCAGCCCATCGGCAGCATATTAACATAACAATGGGCAGCTAACCAGATAGCATCTCGATGACACCTCAGCTGAAGGATTCAGCTGCCTGAACTGATAGTGCCTCCATTGGCTAATAGCACTGCTGCTACTGTTTTTTTTAGCTAGTGGGTGAACAGGCAAAACTGCATATACTGCCTCCCAGAAATTTAGGCTGGCTTCAGGCATTTTTTCTGCCAGATAAAATACACTATTGCAACACTGTCCCATTAGGCTCAGTTAGCTTGTACAGTACAGGAGATATAGATAGACAGTATGCACTTGTCAATAATGGTACACTGGTTTCTGTGAATTATAACGCCAGTTCCTAAATACATTATACAATGAGGGGGAGAAATAGTGGCACCCAAAAAACACAAACTACAACAGGAAGCAGTGGGAACAGTAGCCCCATATACAATAAATACACTGAGAAGCAGTGGGAACTTTAGGCCCAAATACATTAAATACAATGAGAGGCAATGATTTCTGATATCTCATCTCATATAGGCTAGATGGTGTTTACACATAAATTTGTGGTCAAACTGTTTGATTATATTTCTTGCATAGACAACCCTTGTGATTGTGTCCTAAGACTATAATGACTATGATCCACTTTCTCACATCCAAAACCACTACATATACAGTAGATCATACAAGTTGACCCATGACTCCGTAGTTGGATCAGTGGAGTTTGGACAAGTGTTTTTAGGGTCAGTTGCAAAGGCCAAACTGTTGCGTGTCCTGAAAATAAGTCTATATGTGGCTAACATTAATTGACCAGGTTAAGTCCATGCCCCAAGAGATAGAGCTCAAAAGAACAGTAGCAAAAATTGGGTTTGTCTCGGGATGACGAAAACACTTCAGGGCTGGTTATTAATAAAATAACAGACTGTGCTGAGGCTCTCGTGGCTTATTCAGCAAGTAGACAAGAGGATACACATGGTGGACCTTTTTTCAGCTATTTCATATTTATATGATTATTTATTGTATGTGTGTTTTGTATGTCAGGTATTCATTATTTGTATATTTATTTTTCAGATTTCAGATCCAGCGATATCTGCAGGTATAGTCTTTCTCAATTGTTTCCTTTTTTTTTATTTATGTCTGTGCAGGTAATTGATTCTGAAACCTGTTAAACAGCTTGCTCCAAAACCAGCCATGCCATCCCTCTCCTTATATTATTATTATTTTTTATTGTCTCATTTTGTTGTAATAATACAACCGTGCTTTACAATCGATGTAATACATAGTCCGTCATAAATCCACATGGAGTCGACAACAAGTATATTGGTTTTTTTAGTTTTATATTTTTGGCATACCAAATAATGCAACCCCCCCTGCCCAGTTTAGAGCATGTTAAATACAAGTAATGGGTATAACTGCAATGAAGTGTAGTAGTTGCAAGCAGTTATTTGTTGATATAATACATAATGCACAGTCATACCGGGCATTGTGTTTCGTTATGTTAATTATATGAATTAATATGTGACAATTTTTCTATTTAAGCTGGTGGTAGCTGGGCTAGTGTAGCTTCTCAGGCAACTCAGAAAAGACCTTGGAATGAAAAAGCACAAACATTTTCAAGAGGAGGAAGACAGACTGAAATACGAAACAATGCACAGGTAACTCACTGTCCTAGTGTTTTGCAATCACATTAATTAGATAAATGAATTCTTGCTTTGTGGATGAAGCACCAATGGACAATCTTCAGTTTAACACAGCAGTCTTGTTCACTTCCTGTCTCTGCTCCCATTAATCTTCACTGAATTAACATAACAAAAATGTGTATGTGGGGTATAAACAAATATACTTATTTATACACCTCCCCCTCATTATGTAATGTATCCTTGATGACTGTATTTCTTTACTTCTTTTTACACCTACAGCTTGGATATCACTTAAGGGGGCAGAGTACTTCTTCAGAGAGAAGGCATGATTTGCAAAAGAAACAGGAGAACAAGACAGGAACTACAACTCCACTTAACAAATCTGGACAAACCCCAGATCTTCTTTATTTTGAGGTAAATAGTCCTTCTTGCAAACCTTTATTTGCACACCTACGAATGGTTTCAGTTAGTGGGCTTGTGTAGGCTACTGTCTTTTATCACCATTTTGATCTGAGGGTGATGGTTACAACTTTGGCCTCACTGTCCAGGACCCATTAGGTTTCAGTGTGTTTGTATTTATATAATGAGCTTTGAGGCCCAAGGCAGAAAAGTTTTTCAAAATGATTATTAATAAATAATTATAATTTCATTTCAGTGCTAGAAATCTAGGATTTCGTGGCTGAGAATAATGGGGCTTTCATTTTTAAACTGCTGGAGGACTAACTGTATAAGAACATATAGAGAACACGGTGCATCATTTGTTTCAGTGGGGGGGAGGGGGGAGTGTGGTCTTTTGCACTTAATGCTTCAGTTTAACCTGATACACCTATATTCAGCATGAGTTAAATAGGGCTTGCATTTAAAAAGTGGTTTGTATTCTTAGTAAAACACTAACATTATGAGTGTGCTAAATATAGATTGTTAGCTCTCAGTACTGCATATGATTAATATCTTTTAAATCAAAATATTTTTTATATAAGAATTTTATTATATGCACAGATGTAGTAATATGTGATAAAACGCTAACTAATTTCACATGGGTCACTAGTGAATACACATACATAATAGCTACACATATAATTACCACTAAGCTTAACTTCTCCATTTTTCCATCATTAGGATGAGGATGAATTTCCAGAGCTTAACAGCAGTAATGGTGCTAGAAATGACAATGCACAGACAAAGATACCAACTAAAGGGGTAAACTATAGTTCTTTTCAATCTGACTTTGTTATAGTAGGTAAATGCTGTATTTAATTTTATATTTTATACTTCTGCTAAGTAAGATAATTCATGTCAGAAATAATGCACATTTTTCAATTCAACTAAGCTAATTCTGCTCTTCACAGTTGAATGGTTTGCCTGAAAATTCCCCAATTAATATTGTTCAGACACCAATACCAATCACCACTTCTGTCCCAAAGAGAGCCAAAAGTCAGAAGAAAAAGGCTCTTGCAGCCGCACTGGCTACTGCACAGGAATACTCCGAAATTAGTATGGAACAGAAAAAGCTCCAGGTTTGTTTTCCAAATGTTTGTTTTTAAACCTTTATATGGGATTGCCCTGGACATAGTATTTGAACATAGTACTTGTATATAAGTAACTTTATATTTGACACGGCTTTAAATAAAGTCCTAAGTTGTGCTAAAGTTTTCATGCTAGAAGTTACTCTTTCACATATGAATAATGTTCTGTACGTGATGTTGCATTGTTATAGATATAGTGTTTAGAGCAAATATTTGTCTTTATCACAGGAAGCCTTGTCCAAGGCATCAGGAAAGAAGAGCAAGACTCCTGTGCAGCTGGACTTGGGAGATATGCTAGCAGAGCTGGAGAGACAGCAACAAGCAATGAAAGCTCGTCAGATCACCAATACCAGGCCTTTATCTTATACGGGTTAGTATTGTTTGGCTGTCCCAGGTAACCCTGCTAAATATTGCAGTCTATGAAAAAAAGACATTGTTCGTTCCAGATAAGAGCGTTTATTTTACTGCTGTAGTTTGGTTAGAACTAATTCTTTATACTTAGTTTCACTTTATGATGCTTGTATGTTTACCAGTGATTAAAGATTTGCATATGTTTTACCACCAGTGATATACATTTAATCCCCAGTGGGTAGATTAGGCATGGACAACAAAACATTGCATCTGCCATATATTTTAGGGTTGTGGTACACCTAGGTGCTTTGATTACTACTCTTACTTTTGTATCCCATAGCACTTAAGACAAAAGTACTGCCCCAGCTACCCATGCATACTTAAAGGAAAACTATACCCCGAAAATTAATTTTTGACATATTAAAGAATCTTACCTACCTGGTATATATATTTAAGTAAATATTGCCCTTTTACATCTCTTGCCTGGAACCACCATTTCATGATGGTCTTTGTGCTGCCTCAGAGATCACCTGACCAGAAATATTTCAACTCTAACTGTAACAGGAAGAAGTGTGGAAGCAAAAGACACAGCTCTGTCTGTTAAATGGCTCATGTGACCTAACTTAATGGTTTGTTTGGTATGTTTGTGTGCACCGTTGAATCATACGATCCCAGGAGGCTGTCCTTATTTTTTAAAATGGCAATTTTCTATTTATGATTACCCAATGGCACATGCTACTAAAAAAAGTGTATTGTTATTAAAATGGTTTATTTACATGAAGCAGGGTTTTACATATGAGTTGTTTTATGCAATATCTGTTTATAGAGAACTACATTGTTCGGGGGTATAGTTTTCCTTTAAGATCACCAGGGTCACTAAACCTCTATCAAGAGCAACCCAGCTACATCATCCCCACATCCCGGAAAGTGTCCTCTAAAAACTTTTTATGCCCCACAGCCTGTTCAGGGTGTATATATTTTCTATTTTGCTTTGTAGGGTAACTCTAGGTTTCTGTAAAAATTAAGGTTTTTAAATTGTATTTTTAATGATAGTTATATATATTTAATCCTTTCATTGTACAGTTGGTAGCGCTGTCCCGTTTCACATCAAAGAGCATACAAACAGAAATATGTTCACAAAGACCCTGTCAGTGATGAGTTCACCTAACCCTTTGGATTCCACTGCTCCTAGAGTCAAAAGGGGAAAAGAAAAGGAAATCCCAAAGCTGAAACGCCCAACTGCACTTAAAAAGGTAAGGTATCAAAAATTAAAGATTTTAACTGACCAGAAGATGCTCAGCCAGACGTTTAAAAAAATACCCTAAAAAATCTGACCTTAAGATGCAGTGCAGGGGAGCTCCAGGGCACCATCTTCCACCGCTTTGTATTCTCAACTCAATGGCAATTTAAGCATGCGCAGTTGAAGCGATTCTTGATTTGACCTAACTGTGCATGCTCCTACAGGCTTTAAGTCAGTGGTGAGTCCTGAAAGAATACAAAGTGACAGAAGATGTGGCAGAAGCTTTTGGTTGGTGTTGAACTATAACAAGCTACAATATAATAATAATTTGTAGTGTAATAAAGGAGAAAGCCAAAGCAGATATAACTGCAAAGTGTGTTAATTCACACAACATGTTTTGGGTGTAAAGCCCTTATCAAGTGTGATAAATAGTGATGGGCAAATCTGGAGAGTTCCGCTTCGCCAAATTTTTCTATGAATTTCCCGAGAAATTTGCAAAATGGCAAAAAATTCGTGAAAATAGAATTCATGAATTTCGAACAATTTCACTATAAATTCGCGAATTTCAAACTATTTCACTACAAATTTATAAATTTCGAACGATTTCACAAAAAATTCGTGAAAATCGGAAATTGATCCCGGCAAATTTTCACGGGCATTTCGAGAATTGCGGGAATTCCCCATGAATTTGAGCTAGGCGAATAAATTCGCCCATCATTAGTGATAAAAGGTTTATACACCCAAAACATGTTGTGTGAATAAACGCACTTTGCAGTTATATCTGCTTTGGCTTTCTCCTTTCCTACACTACAAATTACAATTTCATTGTACATCTGGGTGGGACATGAAAGGAAAGCCTTGCTGTAAGGTACTAGTTGCGTATGGGAAATTATCTGAACAAGCCACAGTATATTGTATTACAGCTCTATCACTATACCTTTTCTTACCTTTGAGAGAGAGAGCATTGTGAGATATTGGGACTTTTTCTATGAATGAATGTTTGTTGATTACTGTCCTTTTTAAGTGATTTTCAGCTATTTTTAAAGGGCAAGGAAAGTATAAAACAGAATAAGGGTAGAAATGGTGTATTTTGTATACTAAACATAAACATGAACTTACTGCACCACAAGCCTAATCAAACAAACAATTTATGCTTTCAAAGTTGGCCACAGGGGGCTGTCATCTTGTAACTTTGTTATACATCTTTGTCTGACACTGGCACTGCACATGCTCAGTGTGGACTGCTTGAGTTCTGCATGGCTGGTAAGTAAGGCAGGGGCTCCCCCTGCTGTTCATAAGTGATTGTTTCCCTGCCAGAAGCACTCAATGAAGGGAGAATTTCACTGCATACAGTCAGGTTTCTTATAAAAACGGTACACATTTTAAAATTAAAGTATATTGGAGATAGATTTCTTTTTCATTAAAGAAAGTAAAAATGGGATTTTATTTCTTTGCCTTTCCTTGCCCTTTAATGTATATCTTTTTATATATTTACCTATATACCATATATTTTCCTATTAATAACATTGGGATCAACCATCAAAAATACCGGCCAGGTGGCAACCCTAAGCACAGACCATGATAACTTCAAATTGGGATAGGTGCCTCTCCCATTGTCTAATACAGGACCTTGACAGGACTGAGATGGCGGAATTTCATATTCCGGCTATTTGCAATGACCCCTAAATGTCTAACTGAGCTAATTCACAACATTATCCTGTAGATCATCCTTAAAGAAAGAGAAGAAAAGAAAGGTCGTGGGCCTGTGGATCCGAGTGTCTTGGGGTCAGAGGAGCAAAAAGATGCTTTAAGTTTTGCTGATGAGCAGTCTGAGGAACTAGCCTCACAAGAAGGTAAAATTCAAATGTTGTTTTTTATTTTTACATGGAAAGTTACAAGTATGTCAGGTATAACTGTGCGGTGCCATGGTGAACTTTTCCATTGAGTCTTAATACTAGTTGTATTTCTTATTAGAAGCTGGTCTGAGTGCTCAAAGTGATACCTCCTTATCTCCAGCAAGTCAAAACTCCCCCTACTGTATGACTCCGGTATCCCAAGGCTCACCAGCCAGTTCAGGCATTGGCAGCCCCATGGCAACTTCAACCTTAACCAAAATTCACAGCAAGAGATTCAGAGAGTAAGTATACAGCATGTAATTTTTAAAAAATTATTAACATTATTATATTATTACTTTCAATAAATTGTTTCCTTCCAAAAGGAACATTGCGAAGCTGTCTTTTCAACCCAAATTTTGCAGTGGTGTTCACTATAGTTGCAATATGGCAAATATTAAACTATAAATGGGAATTGGCAATTATACACTGTATGAATGTGAATTCATCTTGTGTATGTTCTCCCACTAGTTAATAAAGAGATTCAGAAACTGGAGCACATATATTGAAAATGAATTCAAAACACAGAGAATACAGTATTTCTGATAAAGAAATGCTATTTGAAAAATAAAATGAAAGCAAGACAGATGATTTCTTGAACTACATAGTTTTTTTAAACTGATTTGCTGTGGCAGTGGAAAGAATAACCTACAAACGTACAAGTGTATTCTATTTTATGACAAACTTTTATAATTAGCCATGATACTATGTATAACCTAACAGTAATACAAGTTCCTGTACTGTGATTTAAATAACTTAACCTATTTAATGTGAAAAGCATATGATTGTAAATTGACATTTTCTGCAAGTCTAGTGATGTAAAAAGAACAGTATACAGATGAAGCCACTTTGGATTGTGCGTTTGACACAGAATAACAACTCATCTATCCCATTTAACTCGCTTATCACAGAATATTGTGTCACAGCATCCCATCCAATTAAAGAGTTCACCATTGAAAACAATGGTGCTTTGGTATGCTAATGAAAAGGTTAAATGCATTAAATGAGTTAAGATAACTTTAGATAACACAGTTTCTTCAATTAACCCTGAGTCACGACGCATTTAACACACAAATCCAAGTGGCTGCATCTGTACATACATTGATATCATTCTCTTTCAGTTGTCACTTAATAGAGATCAGGCAGTAAAAATATTGGCCCCAATTATAAAAACAGTACATTATGTTGTGCTTTTTATTTTATTCCACTGTTCCATAATGCTGAGATATAAAAAGGCATGATAAAAATGGTTAAACTAAATCTCTTCATTAATGCATTTTACTGTGGAAAATATAAACAATGTATATTTCCATATTTCATTCTTTTTTTACAATTCATTACAGGTATTGCAACCAAGTTTTGAGTAAAGAAATAGATGAATGCGTTACTGTGTTATTGCAAGAACTGGTCAGCTTTCAAGAGCGTGTTTACCAAAATGATCCTGTGAAAGCAAAGTCAAAGAGGCGACTCGTTATGGGATTACGAGAAGTTACCAAACACATGAAATTGAATAAAATAAAATGTGTGATCATTTCACCAAACTGTGAGAAAATTCAGTCAAAAGGTCAGTTTCTCCACTAAAACTGTTATTGAGCTACATATCAAAGGCTATGAATGAGGTACATAGATGAAGAAAGTTTATTTGAGAGGTTTATAAATTGTGAGAGTATGGGAAAGGAAGCAGATATGATTCAGACCATCTGACCTGTTACTGACATCTGAGTTGTCTGAGCAACTTCTGAGGTTTCAGCAACATTTCTGCAACATTTTTAACCACCATGATGCTTTTATGGAGTTGCTGGCATAGAAAATGTCTAATTCTTTCTGCAGCCACTCACATTTAAGTGAAAGCTGTGGTTCACCTTGAGAAAAAATGCAAAATGCAACACATGCCATTATTTACCCTGGTGCTGGTTCTATAGTACCAGTGTTGGTGCATTTACATATAGACAAATATATATATATATATATTTGTCTATATGTACAGCGCTACGCAACAAGTTGGCGCTATAGAAATACATGTTAATAATGTAAATGCACCAACACTGGTACTATAGAACCAGCACCAAAGAATTTACAGTCTATGGTACTTTAAATTTTAATGCATTGTACAAATATGTATAATGTGTCTCCATTAAGATGTGCCCTTCATTATATACATTCTGTTTTTCTTTTCAGGTGGACTGGATGAAGCACTGTATAATGTTATTGCTATGGCCAGGGAACAAGAAATTCCTTTTGTTTTTGCTCTGGGAAGAAAAGCATTAGGACGATGTGTAAACAAATTGGTTCCTGTTAGTGTTGTTGGAATCTTCAGTTATTCTGGTGCTGAGGTAAGGTTTTTTTTTTCTTCAAAATAACAGGCATATTCATTTCCATTTCCACATTTCCAAAATGAAATTCTGTGAGAAGGCATACTTGCCAACATTTGAAACATCAGGCCCATCTTCATCATCTCTTACCACGTCCTTCTTTGCTCTAACTCAAGCTGTTTAATAAACATTTTTTTTATACGGCAGATCCCATCTGGTGAAATTGATGGTTAAAAAGGCCCATACAGTCACATGTAACATCAACTCAACTGCTATACACACACACACACACAAAGAAACCTAAGATACTTTTTCTTATTTTATAGACTTGTGAATGCTGTTAACTGATAGAAACAACTGATTTACCATACATACCCACACATGTTCATAAATGTAGATTTTTATTTCACAAATATGGAAAAAGTCAAGATGAGTACAAGAAGAAATGTATAGTCTGTGCACCCAACAAACTCCTATCTTGGCAAAAGACATTGGACATGTCAGTTGCATGAAAAAAATTGTGTAAACCCTGATGCTGTTGTGCAGAAATCATCACAGTCCCTGCAACAATTAATGATCATTAAGGGCTAAACTACATGAGATTTTGTGGGCCAGATTTTATCTGATCGATAGTCAGATGGTGTGTTTTATATCTACATCTAGCAGTAAATGTATTTCATTGAGAAGAAGAGGTCTGTTAGACACCATCATATCTTATCGGATGCAGCATAAAGAGTTTCCTTCCAACAGGCGTGTCATGTAGGATGGCAGATCTTCCATGTAATTTACCCATCAGACATTTGTATCAGTCCCATGTGACTACATTAAACTTGTAGTAGCCGTCGATGCAACACCATTTTGCAAAATCTCCCATGTAGTTTAGTCGTAAGAGAAACACTTCTGCACCTCTTTAATGTTTGAGGAACTGGAAGTTTTCTCTCTTAAAGAATGAACCGATAACACGTGAAAACATTTAAAACCGGTATTTACCTTACTTTATTTCTAATTATTTTGTCTGCACCATAATGGCATTCAATATCTAAGCGTTCTGGTCTTGTTTCCGTTGCAGAACTTATTTCATAATCTGGTGTCACTGACTGAGGAAGCCAGGAAAGCATACAAGGATATGGTTGCTTCAATGGAGCAAGAACAAGCTGAAGAAGCTTTGAAGAACATTAAAAAGGTTCCTCACATGGGTCACTCTCGTAATCCATCTGCAGCAAGTGCAATTTCCTTCTGTAGTGTTATCTCTGAGCCTATTTCAGAGGTGAATGAGAAAGATTACGGTAAGTTTCTTTTTAAAAGGACTTTTGGCGTTACAAAACACATGATATGTTACTTTGCATTTTTAAAAAGTAGCATGCTATCTTTTGCTGTCCAACTGCCAGCACCCCACCCTCTAAACAGCATTCTTCAGTTTTGGGGGATGGAAATTGTTCAGATACAGTTGAGGGCTGCTGGTCGGACATCTCTAAGTTTGCTTGTTGTCTCTTCTCAAGTTGTGTAAAAAAAAAAAAAGCTGCTTATTTTACAGCAGTTCTCAAACAAACACCCATTTTATGGTATAGTTACACTTTATTTCATTTATGTCAAAATGTATTCCCCAACTTTCCATGATTTATGCATAGTACACTGCCATAAAAAGTGAGTCAAACGATTTTAACCATTTATTTTTTTTTATTCGATCTAGAAAAACTTTAAAAAAAAAAAACCCTATGGGAGCTTCCCATTGGGTGTAATAGCAATTCCGTAGGTTTAATCTGGCTAACTAGGCAGTCGAATTTAAATGGCAAGGTAGTTCTTCAGTTATTTACTGCAAAATGGGGAAAGAAATAATACAGGTATGGGAAACCTGTTATCCAGAAAGCTCCAAATTACAGGAAGGTAATTTCCTATAAACTCCATTTCAATCAAATAAATCAAACTTTGTTTTATCTGTAATAATAAAACAGTACATTGATACTTGATTCCAGGCAAGATAAAATGAATCAATATTGGTGACAAAACAAAGTATTTGGCTTTATTTAATGTTTAAATTAAGTTTTAGTAGACTGAGTGTATAGTGATCCAAATTACAGAAAACCCCAGGTCCCAAGCATTCTACAGGTCCCATACCTGTAGTCCAAAAAAAAAATTAATATACATAAATATATTTTGAGAACTTTTCAAGAGCTCAAGATATAATACAAGTACAAATTGATATGTTCTTAAAATGTTCAAGGAACTTTCTTTATTTAGACAATATTTAGGATCAATTCTGGAGTTGAGAGCATAAACAATTTTTTTTTTTGGTTCATAGAAACCAACTGGCGAAGTATGATGGAAACATCTGATGGCCTTGAGACTTCAGAAAATGAAGAATGCTCAATCAAAACTACAGGGTCAGAGCAAGCAGCCAGCGCACCATCTGAAAGAAACGACTTAGAAAAACAACAACCAAAAACTACAAGTAGTACTACCTCATCAGCTACCCTTGAGAAGCCAGTTCCTGTCGACAAGGAAGAGGTAAAACAAGATGACAATCTTGAATGGGCCTCACAACAGAGCACTGAAACTGGATCATGGGATGGGAGTGGCAGGGATGTTCTCAATTCATCCATGACTAGTACAGCAAGCACATTGGTACCAGAGATGCTTGAGGAAGATGATGAAGAAGAAGAGGATGATGATGAGTATCCCCAAGAAGCTAATTCAGTGAGCAGAATAGAATCTTGGGTCTCTGAAACCCAGCGAACTATGGAATCCCTCCAGCTTGTAAACTCTAACAGCCCTGAAGAGGATAATATTGAACCTAGTGAAGAGGATGAGGTAGGGCAGTGTGAACAGTCAGAACTTGCTGACTGCAAAGAAAGGACAACAGAGATGCATGCCAGAAATTGATCACACACTCAAAGTGGTCAAAAGTCTTCACTAAAAGAAAGCGCTAACTCTGGTTTTATGTAGAGCAAAACAAAACTCAGGAACTGTCCACTGGCAAAAAAGAAGCAAGCTGTTCTAATGAGAAAGTTGCAGCCATTCCCATACAAGTTTCATCTCATGTTTTGCACAGTTTATATGTTTAATATATATGTAATTCCAAGCAAATCCGTTTTTTAATGAAATACTTTTTGACTGATTTATATACAAGCACTAAGGGTTGTTTCCAATAACAACTGCTATACAGCAAAACTGAAAGAACCTTTCTTTTACCTTCAGTTCACTATAGGTAATGGGTTTATTACGATTCTATTTCTCTCCTGCTATATTGTTTTCCATTTGAAAAATGGACTTCTGATTCCCAGTCTTAAAACAAACCATATGTTTACATTGAAACTGCATTCTAAGTTTTTTTTTTTTTCTAAAGTGTGATTTCTGGTAGATTTTACATATTTCTAAGTATTTATTTAAGAAAAAAATCTGTTCATAAATCCTAAATCAAAAGCATCGGCAATAATCTGATTTATTGTCCATTTGTATATTCTTTATGATGCAGAGTATGTATGCTTGCTCAGATCGAGTTGTAAAAACCTCTGTTTCTGTGTTTGAGGGCAGTGTTGTCAATTTTTATGGACCTCTTGTATGGCGTCATCATTTTTATAGAATTCAGTCTGGGAACATGTAGTTCTGTAGTTCCATGGTTTAGTATAGATTAGGCTTTGCAGGAGCTGAGCATATGACTTCCAAGTATTAATTATAGTACAGAGACTATATTATGGAAGCTAACATTTCAAAATGTCATTTCTTGTTTAGTAAATATTAGAGAGATATATAAAAAGTGTTGAACGTTGGGCACTTTTTAGATATTCTTTCTAAATAACTAATTTTAAAGAGAATATCCTACAGTCATTAATTTGACTATAAATACTTGAGTAGGATCAACCAAACTCACCATTAATTGATGTTTGTTTGTGTTTGGCTATTTCCTGGCCACATGATAACTTGTCTTTGTTCTCCCCAGCAGGCATCCTAAGGTTTGGGGGAGAATCCATTTCATTGGTGTGTATATAGTCCAACATGGTGTTATGTGAATAGACAGATATATATCAGACAGAAGCCTTTTTGGTAAAACATCTCAAAGGTAGGACAGTGTTACAAAATGAAAAGAAAAACACAAATTTCTAGCTTCTTGTAGGTACAAAGTCACTTGCATTCTGGTGCATGGGTGTCTATTAACACACGCACATAAAGCTCTGAATGCTACTGGTCCTCAAAGTGTATAAACCTACCATTGTATTCATCAAAGAGAAGCACATAAAGTAATGCGTTATGAAGGCTGACTTAGTGCTACAATTTGTGTGTTGTAACTACTGTAATTAGTAAGATGTGCTGCCTCCCGCAGTATATGTTAAACATAATGCAGACATATATTACTATACTTGTTTATATGCAATTAAAAAACCCATCATCTACTGATCTATCGAGATCAGGAACGTAACAGAGCTATGTAAATAATGGCTTTAGCATTGATTCTGTATGAATTTGTAAATATTGTGTGAAATTGCAGCAGTATGTAATGAAAAAGGAATATTAAAGGTACATATCTGTGGCAGTTTTGTTGCCGTTTGCCCCCTGTTGCTTCTGTGAGGGTTGAATATATAGCTCACTCATCATTATGGCTATGTACACTTTGGGAAACTCCCAACACTTCTTGTGTTTTCGATGTACAACCTTCATTTGCATCCCACACAATAGACATAGAAAGAGTTCTTCTCTGTTTCCCTTTGTACTGCATCCATTGAGGCGGTTTATATACCTCACTGCAGCTGTAGGAACACAGATGGCTAACTAATGCAATCCGGTATGTGCCCAGAGAATTGTAATCTTTTAAGTTATAGATTAACATGCTAGAAAAGAGCAGCAAAGGGAGAGCTGTAAAGCAATATTGGATTGTGCATACCTCTCAAATTAGCCTTTAGATTTTTTGTTTGTTATGCTCACAGATACCTCCATTATGCAGTGGTAAGGGCTACTGTGGGCACTATTCAACTCTGATGTATAGAAGTTATTACTAACTGAGCACAGAAATACTTTGTTAGATGTAAGCCCTGCCCACAGGAAGTTAATAAGCCCCACCCACTACCCTTTCCACATGTTAGAGGAGACAGAGCTGTAGGCTAACACATGAAGCACAACCAAAGTGTATTTCTGTCCCCTGAATTTAGCCCTCTAATTAACAAATCAGCTTCATTATCACTTTGTCTTTCTCATTTATTCTGTATATTTAAATGTGTGGCATCACTTGTACAAGTGAACACATAAAAGATCACAAGTGGTTGTAATTTCAAGTACACTTCTCTCACACAGGGTTTACAAAAGTACTGTGTTCCTTTTTGAAGGCATAATAGTCTTTGAGTCAGGTCTTAAAGGTAAAAATGTATCTACTCCTTTGGGACATCTCTCATATATAGTATGTGAGCAACTGTCTCCATTCTTGTATTTAAACGTAAGTAGAAGTAGCTTGCAATATCTGGGATCAATCAAAGCAAGCAGTGCAGCCACCATTACGCACTAGTGTGCATATAAGCAACTGAGGAATGTCCCAATACTCTTTAGTGGGGGAAAAAGAGAAGTGGTTGATGGGTTTTTATTTAAAGAGATACTGACACCTGAAATTAAACTTTTTTTTTTACATCTATTATAATATTGGCTCGGAAAGCTACTTCTAACTTTGCCATAAAGTATTTGCATGATGCTTTTACATTACCTGTCGGATCCCCGATGTTCCTTTATGAGGGGGCTGCCATATTTGTGCAGCAGGAGTCCATTAGCATTAGAAATTGTAACTAACAGGCTGAGATGGGACAGTCAGGTTGGCAAAGTCAGAGAGTCAGGCTTAGGAGCTTCAACTAACAATTATATACAAAAACAAACAGCAAATGATCAACATGACCTATAGGTAACATTTAATGTACATTCATATGTTAAAATTAATTTGTTAGTGTCAGTATCACTTTAAGAACATGATCTATTTCCCCATGAATAACAAGACAACTATGCAATGTGGCTACCTGCAACTAAAATACCCTTTAAAATTTGCTGCTTTTTAAACTTTGCTATAACTTTTTTTTGACTTCAGATTATTTGAAAGCAATTGGCATTGTGCTTGGCTAGCAAATAATCCATAATCATGGCTATGCCAGTTTTATAACAGGAGGCTTTTTAATGGATAGTTGTACCTGGAGTAGGTTGTAGTTTGCCCAGTGCACAGGGTAAGGAATGAAGTCTTACAATGTTGAGAGTACAGTGACAGACCTTACCCTTTAAATGTTGTCGAGCAGTTGGATGTGACAGAATACTGAACCTAAAAAAAAAAGACTTGCATTGAATTCAAAGAAAAGGGTCTTTCTGTGGTTCAAATATTTCTTGATCTTGAAACAAGCTATATATACTTAATTCTTTCTGTAAACATTTTCTTTATTAATCCACCTTTTTGACGTGTCAATAAAAAAAAAAAACAAACTATTCTGGGACTACTTACAATGTAAGTTAATAAGCTTTACAATGAAGCCGGAAGTTATCGTTTCTGGAAATAGGATTCCTGCACCGTTGGTAAAAATGTCCAAGCTTGCCATGATATCTGAAAATATCAAATCGATTTTTAGTATGTTACTTTATTTCTATTGTAATCTAACTGGAGCACAAATATACTTGTGTTGTTTGTATTGTTTACCTTAATTTTATCTTTTTTTTTTCTTTTGTGCAGTGAGCTTTGAAAGTTCTTGATAGCAAGTTTTCTTAAAGGAATTGTTCAGTATAAAAAAATAAAAACTGGGTAAATAGGCTGTGCAAAATAAAAAAAAATTTTTTCAATATAGTTAGCCAAAAATGTAATGTATAAAGGCTGGAGTGACTGGATGTCTAATATAATAGCCAGAACACTACTTCCTGCTTTGCAGCTCTCTTGGTTTATACTGATTGGTGAACAGGTAGTAACCAATCAGAGGCTTGAGGGGGCCACATGGGTCATAACTGTTGCTTTTGAATCTGAGCTGAATGCTGAGGATCAATTGCAAACTTTCTGAACAGTTATGTCCCATGTGGGCCCCCTTCAAGTTGCTGACTAACTCAGAGTTAAGGTGGCCATACAGGGGCTGATAAAGAGCTGCCAACAGACAGAGTTGGCAGCTTATTGGCCTGTGTATGGAGCCCTCCGACAGGCTTCCCTGATCGATATCTGGCCGAAAGTCGGCCAGATGTCGATTGGAGGGAACTAAAAATCCCGTCAGATTGCTGCCACATCTGTTCATTGATGCAGTCCTGGGATTCGACCGCAGGATGTTGTGTTGTATTCTGTTATGTTAGACATCCAGCCACTCCAGCCTTTATACATTACATTGTTGGCTAACTATATTAGAAATATTTTTTATTTTGCACTGTCTATTTATTTATTTGAACCACTACTAATTGAGCTTCATAGAGAAGACCTTTATTACAGTAAACTGTACTGTACCAGGACTTGAGGGGGTCTTTTTAGATTTGTTTAGTGCAGAAAAAGATGAGAGAGAGGAGCTAAACAATCCAATGAAATGGGTGCAAGCAGATAACTGACACAAGCAAGAAAGTGTATGTAGCAAGTAAAGAGGCTATGTTGTTGCAAAGGACCAGTAACACGAAAAAGTAAAACTAACACACATTCTACATTTCCGAAAATTCTTTGTGTTTTTCTCACTCCAGTAAACAGCAGTTTTTTAGGGTTGTTAGCCCTGCTTGATCCTAGTCATGATAGTTTCATTTTTGTTGTTACTGACCCTTTATTATAATTTGTAAAAATCAATTTGCCTTGTTCCGTTAGCAGAATGAAACAACCATAAGCCGTATGTGTTTATATTTCAATATTACACGCGGTGTTTGGTTTTCCAACTTCACCTCCTCATAAGTGAATTATTTATGAGGAGTACAAAGCTGTGTACCTATAGGGACCTTGCTTATAATGGATAAGCATCTGTATAGTAAGACTAAATGAAATCTGTGTATATACGTATATAACTGGCAGCACACGGTGTGTATCATTTTACAGAATGTACACTCAACCAAGCAAGTTTGGCATTTGTCATTTTTCCATTGAGTGTTAGTGATACTGGCTGAGTAAACCTTAAAACCCGGAGAATAATCTACATGTTGTTAAGTATTCACACCCTTTTTTAAATCTACCTACTCATTTATTGTACAGAGTATAAAACTGACATCCGCTCGTTACAGAAATGGGGAAAAAGTGTGTGTTGTTACCTTCTCCTTTTTAATGGCATTTGAACCTTTATTCTATTTGGAAGATCTCCTTCCAGCATCAACGTAGTTAACGTTTTAATCTGTGTACATGAATGTTGTGAACCTGTGCTTGTTTCATAATATCATGCTTAGAATTATCCATTGTTGTTACTATGTTGTTGTTGTGATTCATTCATAGGAACCAAATACTTAATGTCTAATGCCACATGAAGGGTTTTTCTTGTATGAAGGATAATTCTATTTTTACTGTTCATTTTGGAGTAATAACAGCTTTTTGCACTATGTAAATACTAGTGAAATTTCTTTCTTCTCTAATAAATGAATGATTGTAGGTATGTTGTCATTTATTTATTTTTAGTCATTTTACTTCTGTTCTTGGCTGCCATGTGACCAACACCCTCAGGGGTGATCCTGCCCATTTTTCCGCCTGAGGCGGCCTTAGTTTTGTCGCCCCCGCCTCCCACAGCACTCGCCTTCAGCACCGGATGTGGGTTAGAGGGGAATCCACGTCGCTAGTGCAGAGAGCGCAATTATGGGTTGAAAACCTGAAATTTGGCTCTTAAAGTTGCTGCCCCTGTCAACCAGGGGGGCACTACCATCTGAGGCCACTGGAGCACCCCTGAACACCCTTTAATTCACGAGATTATTTTCTCCTTGACATTTATTGTATTTCACCTCTCCCTGCCCTGCTGCTTGTGTTTGCAAGACGCCTTTTGTATTTTGTGTGTCTTAAGGGCAGAGACGAACGGTCAAATTCAGAGAGATTAGTTGCCTGGCGACAAATCTCCCCCACCTGCCTTCCCGCTACTAGAATGTAAATCACAGGCGGGATAGCACACAGAGCACTTAGTTTCCTGAAGGTGTCTCACGAGGAAACTTCAGGCGACTTTGGAAATCAAATCGCTCAGGGTGCCATCCTACTGGCAATTTACATTCTAGCTGGCAGAAAGGCAGTTCGGGGAGATTAGCTGCCCCGAAAAAGAGATTTATTGAAGGGTGACTAATCTCCCGAATCTGACTGTGTCTCTGCCCTAAAGGAGAATTCAACCCCCATGGTCAAAAGTCTCCACTGGCCCCCCTCATTGCATCCCCCTGCTAAGTGTTACCCCAGAATTGTATCCCCTGTAGGATTACTGACCACACATGCAGAGTCAGTGGAGCTCATGGGCGCCACCTTCTGGCACTTCAGCATTCTTCTTTCTTCCTTCTGTTTGGCAATTTTCATTACTTCGCGTGCATGTGCACTTGTAACGAACCTGAAAACTGCTCCAACTCTACATGTGCCAATATGCCACTCACTTCACAAAGAATACAGAAGCGACAAAAATGGTACCCGTGAGCTCCTCTGTGCTGACTCGGCATGTGTGGTCAGTAATCCTATAGTGGACACAATTCTGGGGGGGATATAACCGTGGATATAACAATTACAATCTTTCCAGGATATCGTCGGATATACAGGTAGAAACCATAGAATTCTAGCTGTATCTCACAATTCAGCATTAACAATGGGCAATGTTCAATCAAAAATTTCTGGCCAGTCGATATCCAAGTCTTCTGCTGATATCGGTCGGCTTGTCTCCTAACATACACGCACTGAATATCTTAAACATTCTACTGGAGTGTGCTTAATACTGGGGAATGCTTTTACCATCCCCACCTTCCAAAGTCCTCATTGCCTTCAGTAGCAACTATGTTACAGGTATGAGCTCTTATCTGCTCAGGAATGCTGACCGTTTTGTCATGTCTCTCTGTTATCAGGCCACATTTCAAAGTTTCAGCTTTTCACTAGATGTTGGAAAGCTTGAGACTGGTTTCATTGACCACCAAACTTACCAGACCCACAAACTCATTCTAAAGGTGGCCATACATGGAAAGGCCCACACGTTTACGGATGTCGCCAAACAAGCAGATCTCTCCCCGATATGCCCACCTTGAGGTGGGCGATATCGGGCTGATCATAACGAAGGGGAATGGTCGTCAGATTGCGAGACCGCATCAATGAACAGATGAGGCCACGATCCAACTGGATTTTTAGTACCATCCAATCAGCTGAAAGTCGGCCAGATATCGATCGGGGAAGCTCGTTGGAAGGCTCCGTACACGAGCCAATAAGCTGCTGACTCTATCTGTCGGCAGCTTTTATCAGCCCATGTATGGCCACCTTAAACGGAGAGAGTTGCTAGAGCCCCAGAAATAAAAAACACAACAGACATGTAAGCAAGCAAACAAACAATGTGATAAGTTTTTACCAGCACAACCCTGATTTCCTTTGTCCCTTTGGAATAGGTTTCTATGTACAAGCACAGAGCTGAGTTTCTTTCCTTGCGTTTCAACACAATTTTGGCACATGGTGACTGCTGTCTGTTCCACATACAGGTATGGGACCTATTATCCGGAATGCTCGGGACCTGGGGCTTTCCGTAATTTGAGTCATCACAGACCACTAGATAATCATGTAAACATTATATAAACCAATAGGCTGGTTTTGCTTTCAATAAGGATTAATTATATCTTAAGCCCCCCATACACGGGCCGATAAAAGCTGCCGACAGACAGTCAGCATCTTATTGGCCCGTGTGTGGGGCCATCTGATGGGCTTCCCGATCGATATCCTCTCGATCGGGCAGGTTAAAAAATCCTGTTGGATCGCAGCCACATCTGTGCGTGTATGCGGGTCTGCGATCCGACCGCCCGTTTCAGATCCATTATGATCCAATTGTTGGGCCTTAGGGCCCACGATCGGATCAGCCCGATATCGCCCACTTCAATGTTGGCATATTGGTGAGAGATCCACCTCCGCCAAATGAGCAGATCTCTGCGTCTATGGCCACCTTTCGTTTGGATCAAGTACAAGCTACTGTTTTATTATTAGAGAGAAAAATTTATCATTTTTAATAATTTTGATTATAATGGAGTCTATGAGAGATGGCCTTTCCGTAATTCCAAACTTTCTGGATGGCGGGTTTCCAGATCCCATACATAGTAACATAGTAAGTTAGGTTGAAAAAAAGACACGTCCATCAACCTTTAAATTTTTATTTTTTTTTAAACTGCCTAACTGCTAGTTGATCCAGAGGAAGGCAAAAAAAAAAACAATCTGAAGCCTCTCCAATTTGCCTCAGAGGGGAAAAATTCCTTCCTGACTCCAAAATGGACTAGTCCTTGGATCAACTTGTACTATGAGCTATCTCCCATAAACCTGTATTCCCTCACTTGCTAAAAAGCCATCCAACCCCTTCTTAAAGCTATCTAATGTATCAGCCTGTACAACTGATTCAGGGAGAGAATTGTGAGTATATTGAAATGACCTATAGATTTTCTACCAGTGTGGTTACATAAGTATGGATCTTCATCTTCAATACCATTTAAATCCTGTTACATAACGGTAGAACATTTGTCTTGTGCCACAATACACTGCTGAGTAATTCTCCAATATAATCAAATGGCAGACTCTGATTGGTCAGATAGGAAGGAGTATTGCAGTTAAGCATCATTTAAATAGCTATAAATAAATAAAATTTGTAGGCAGTTTTTTGTTGCTGATATCACATCAATCTAAATGTTTCTCTCATTTGTGCCATAATGTACACATACAGAAACGCTAGATTATTAACATGTATTTATATAGCGACAACATATTGCTCAGTGCTGATATCCCATAATGGGCCCCCTAATTTACTTAAGCCTCTCAACAGTAAAAAATGTTTTTAAGAAACATATATAACTAATTACCTTCTTAGGACAAAACACCTTGCAGGTACAGACCTGCAAAAAAATCCAAGCAACTTAAAACATTATAGTAAGGGTAAGACAGGGTAGAATTCCCTATAATGTATAGAGTGGATTAGACATATAAACCATCAATAGAACTTCCAGTTCTACAAAGAGTTTCACTAATGTTCTTAAAGGGATCTAAAATAGAATAAGGCTAGAACTGCTGAATTTTGTATTATAAACATGGTATAGTTGCCCATCCTAAGCCTACATTAGCACCCTGTTTCTCATTAACCTTGCAGTAAATTGATTTCCCGGTTCCCCAGAAACCCCCCGGTACCAAGGGATAGAGGCTAACCTTTATTAACAAGAAGCAGGAGCTGCGGTGTCTCAAGCACGTGATGGAGTGAGACTACCCACTTGTGTATCTCCCCGGCAGCTGTCTCCAGACTGGCTAGAGTGAAGCAGCGCTCCAACAACACAGGATCTCATCGTGACGCAGAAGCCAACAGGGCGCACTCTGGGAATATTATCCGATCGGGCCCACACGTTTCTTCATTACACGCCGCCCACATGGTGGCTGCGGCCTGGACGCATCGCACGGAGATCAACGTCGCATACCCAAGGCTTGCGGAGACATGCTCCGACTACACAGAGCCCAGTTGCACACATGCACACAGAGATATCAGTGGAGCAGGACTCGGAAACACCCGCGTCTTTTACCCGGAGGTCAGTGTAACATCCTTAGGACCACAAGGAATCTGCATCGAGGTGCCTTCAGGGCCATATACTCACCAGTGTGCACATGGTGTAGAAAGGCTGACTGCCCACTAGACTCTCACAGCGGTGCGCTCCAGTGCGGGCCGACCTGAATATTCATTCTATGCCTTGCACGAAGGAGTTAATAAGGCACATTCAAGGCCACAATCTTAAGATCCCCTTGAGTGCCCCCTGGAACATTCCCTAGCTCACACACCGGGCTGCTCCTGACGTCGCAGGGGAGCTACAGAGATAAAATATTGTTATTGTTTGCAAATAATTCTCTACCCTGTGAAGGCTTTATACTTTGCGCTACCTGGTTAGCATATAGATGGGGTATTACACACTGGGCAGTTGCATCACCAGCCAGCACATGGGAAGTTGGACAGCTGGAAACAACTTGGACCTATTTAGGGGTAAAACCTCACACATTGGAAAGCTACTCCAGTGAGCCGTCATACTGTGATCTGCAGCAAGTAGCACAGAACACTTACAATATTCTGCCACATTTATAGTGCAACCCTTGCAAAACGTATTAAGAAACTGCCAATCTACACTTCGTTTCACTCTAGTGGAGAGAGTGGGACGTGAAATTGAAAGGATGTGCTCCTTATCACAAGTGGACTTTAACGTTGTGCTTCACAAAGAGCAATCATACTTCCCATTTTCTCATAAAGTGGACCTGGGCACTGGATAAATCCCATCAAACAACATATACTGGTTCCCAGCAGGAACAGGAGGCAAGCAGAAACAAGAAAGCTGAGGGATCTTCAAATTTCTTTAGAAGCAGAAGCACCTCAGCAAAAGCTGCAAAACAACCTACACATACCACGGAACAGGAGATGGACTCTCCGTGCACTAATTAAGATATAAATGAGCTCAAATCTTTGTTTTTTTTGTTTCAAAGATGAGATACAAAATGAAATCCGAAACTTGCAATTTACCCCTCAAAAACAGGGACACATTTTGTAGCAGTTAAATGATGGGTGACACGGATGGGCATCTTGTCAAAGTTCCTGTCTGTAACCCCCAGAAGTGAGAATTTCTAGTGGGGTGCAAAAGAAGTGCTCCCCCATTTGGAAAACTCAAATAGTTTCTTTCTAGTGAGACTAGAAAATATTACAACATTTTTATAATTTTATCTTGTTAATTGTTATCTCCTCCCTCTTAACCAACCCTACCCCCTTCCACTTGTATTTTGTGGTTCACTTTTTTCTTCTCTACCTACTCTTTCTTATACATTACCTTTCTATTTCTCTCAGGTTCCCTATACTTCAAATGTATGACAAAAAAGCTGTGATGGGCCCACGGACCCCCCACATAATGTTAATGGCCTGAATGCCCCTCAAAAACGTACAATGGCATTCTCTGATTATTCCAAAAACAGAATATCTTGCTGCTTCAAGAGACGCATTTTAGTCAAACGTCAATACCTAAATATTTGTTAAAACACTATCCTCATGTATAACTTGCTAGCTCCAAAACAAAAACTAAAGGAGTAGCTATTCTCATTGCCAAACAGGTCAAATTTCAGCTCATACAGGAAAATATAGATAAAGAGGGTCGATACATAATAATAACAGGTCTCCTACATAACCACCTAACTACATTGGCAGTTTATGCCCCTAACACTTCAAGGAAATCCTTTTTAGAGGCTTTTTTAAAACTAAACTCTTAAAAGTATTACAGGGCAGAGTCATAATAGGTGGAGATTTTAACACCACTTTAAATAACAACCTTGATAGGTCACGAGGCGTGCTGGAAACTAGAACCCTTGTTACTCAGGATCAGGACTCTAAATATCAAGCTGAACATCTTGCCACCTTAGTAGATATATGGAGGGAGAAGTATCCCTTAGACTATTCATATTACTTCGCCATCCATGCCTCATACTTGCATATTGATTTTATATTTACTAAAGCCATTTGTAGATTATGTTCACGAGACTACAGTACACAATATTACATGGTCTGACCACTGGATGGTAGAAACTGTATTCTCCAAGTGGAATGAAATAGAGGACATGGATGCTGGAGATTGAATGAATCTCTATTATTAGATGTTGATCTTTGCACAGAAATTTCTAAAACACTTATAGAATACTTCAAAATAAACACCCTAGAGGACACATCTACAGCTATCACATGGGACGCCCATGAGGCGGTGATCCGGGGAATAATTATTAAAACAAAAACATCAGAGAAGAAAAAACCCAGCAACTGTCCCAGAGACTGCATGACCTAGCTATCATTAACAAACAGAAACCCAACCCAAATAGCTATAGGGATATACAAGATACAAGGGCCCAGCTGATCCAAGTGCTTGCAGACAAAGCCGCATATACTATGTGGAAAAGTAAACACCTGTATTACGAATATTACAATGTTGCACACATCACAAACCATTCACGCTATTCGCACTCCCACGGGAATAATAAAGAGATACTAAACAAATCATTGATATGTTCAGAACCTTTTATGCCTATATGCAGCAGACAAGGCTCTTGAGGCAACAAAGGCAAGCAAATTTGAATTTCTAACTAGGTGGATGCCCCCCACATAACAAGGGAAAATCGGGAAATGCTAGCGGCTCCAATAGCCATAGAAGAAATTGAACGGTTGATTAAAGACTCTAATTGGGCAAAGCACCTGGCCCAAATGGTTATACATCAAAATACTATAATTTGCAAAACAGCTCTCCCCTCATTTGAGAGTTCTTTTTCAATCATTTCTTGAGGGCGCCCCCCCCTACAAAACATATGCAAACAGCATCCATCGTAATGATTTTGAAGCCAGGAAAGGACCCATACAACTGTGACACTTACAGGCCAATCTCACTAATTAACACTCACATTAAGGGGCAGATTTACCAAAATTGAAATTTGACCATGTGAATAAAAGGTAAGTAAAATCCTTCTAATTCCAATATAGAATTAGAAGGATTTTACCGCTATTCGATTGGTCGAATGATCGAATAGTAAAAATTTGAATCGAATAGTAAAAATTCGATCGAAGGGTTGAAATCGTTTGAGTCGATCAATTCGAACAATTTTAACCCTTCAATCGAATTTTTACTATTTGATCAAAATTCGACGTAACAACTTCAGCAGATTGAAACTGGCGAAACAGGTAGTCGAATAAAAATTTAAAGAGGAAGTAATTCGATAATTAATTCAGACTACTTTATACAGTACCCTCAGCACAGATATTTAGTATGGGCCTTCTCTCTAATCATATTGAAATAAAAGGAGGGATATGACAAGGTTGCCCCATGTCCCCTCTAATTTTTGCTTTAACCTTGGAACCACTAGCCCATGCCATCAGAGCAAACTCCAACATTAAGGGCATTCCAGTGGGTGAAAAAGAATATAAAATTAATCTCTTTGCAGATGATATCCTCCTTACATTAACATCCCCTCAAACCACATTACCAAACCTATTACAGACCCTAGAAAGATTCCAACTTATTTCGCATTACCACTAAAAATGACCACATCAGAACTGTTGCAACTCAACTTTGATTATAAATGGAAAAAAGATTCACTAGCATATCTGGGAATATACCTCACCTCTTCATATTACACTTTATACAAGGCCAATTACCCTATACTAATAGACAAGTTGAAAAAGGAACTAGTCAAATGGAAATCCTATCATCTCTTATGGTTTGGTAGAATAGCAGCTATTAAAATGACACTATTACCATGACTGTTGTACTTATTTTGAACACCACCAATACACTTTCCTGAGACAACAGCCTCTTCACTCCAAAAAGCTATATCATATTTTATATGTGAGGGAAAAAAGGGGGCATGTTTGCTAAGATTGGAGATAAATATCTGGAGAAATTTCTGGAGATGTTGCCCATAGCAACCAATTAGCAATTAGATTTAAACAGCCACCTATAAATTAGCAAAGATCTGATTGGTTGCTATGGGCAACATCTCCAGAAATTTCTCCAGATATTTATCTCCAAGAATTAAGGCGGCTATTATGACCAAACCAAAATCATTCTCACAGCAGCAAGGTCTCTATTAGCAGCGAATTGGAAACAACCAAATATTCCAGGGCAACAAGCATTGATATCAAAGATAAACTGGACCAGAGCAATGGAATCCATAAGAAACAAACTTCAAGACAGAAGCTGTGAGGGGGAGCTGGAGTTGCATCCGTGGGCCCAGTTCCTCAATAACCTGCAGGCCTCTAGAGGTACCACTTGTCGAGCGCAAGATTTTTCAACCATTTATATAGCTAGAACCTGATAACTTTTTCTCTCTTTCTTCCTTTTCCTCTCTCTCTCCGATTCCCCCCCCCCAAAATAAACAATGACACACAGTATGCTAAAATAGGAGACTCACTCTTTGATAGATGGATAATAATGTATGAATAATATGAGGGATACTGACTAATGATGCAATCTGAGTACAGTTATGTAGGTTAAGCCTAGCAAGTGAATCCTTTGTTCCATGTGTTGACATTATTCTTTTCTCTGGCAATTGAAAACAAATAAAAAAAATTTAAATGAAAAAAAAAAAAAAGAATATACAGACTGCACTGGGCACTGTGCTGTCATGTAATCTAATGTGGATTTTATAGTTTTTGTATTGTTTAATACAAACTTTCTCCAACTCTGCAGAATTGGTGGCTGCAACAAAATAATCCTCCAAATAGAATCCCAGTTTATCTGTTTAAATCTGGCTCCATGATCTTTGTCCCTGCAGCTGGAGTTGGAAACGGTAAAGGGGATGTAAAGGCAAAAATAAATTCAAATACAAATCTGTACATAGTCGCTGACTGCTCTACAGGGAAACAAACTGCTTGAGTTCTGCACAGCTGGGAAGTAAGGTGGGGCTTTTCATAAGTATGATTGTTTCCCTGCAGTGCAGATAGGGACCATCTGACAATTCCTATCCACAGCAGTAAATGAAGGCAGAATTTCACTGAATACAGTCAGGTTTCTTATAAAAAACGGTATAAATTTTATTAATTAAAGTATATTGGAAATATGCTTCTTTTTCATTAAAGAAAGTAGAAATACGATTTTTTTTTTGTCTTTACATGCCCTTTAAAACTGTGCATATTGATGCTACACAAAACATGCTTTTCTTTATGTACATTTAACAAGAAGCACCTGAATAGCAAGACAAAAGTCAAATGTATTTTAGAGAAATATACTGTATGCCCAGGGCAATATTACACCACATACCATAACGTGCATACAGCCATTTTAAACTCCTAATCAAATACTGAGCATTTAGAATGTACATTATATTACAGCTAAATCTTCATGTAATCTGTAGCTAGGATATTGGCCTAACCTGCTGCTCCCAACCCGTAGGCAGCCAAAATTTTGCTTTCATTGTTTTATCTAGCTGAAAAAAATTCACAATTTCCTACTGTTGGCAACTTAATGCCACATTCAATTTGAAATCTAATTTTGAACCAATTCTGGAAAACTTCCCAGGCTTTACAGTCTTTATTCGACCAGACAAAAAGATAGGGAGCTCCAGGGGCATCTTTGGAGGCACAGGTTTTCTCAGCATATCAAATAAACTTGCTAGACTGAATCATTTTTCAAACCTGAATCCACTAAACTCTTAGATTATCACCATACTAAATAGTTCTACATTCCTGTGCATTATTTAGCTTCACATCCAGGTTCTGGCTGGGCTGATGGGACACCAAGAATAAACTCATTGGCCCCACCAACTCATATCCTCTCACAGCAGAATGCTCGACCCCCATTAAAGCCAGAGGAACGAGGTAAAAGGTATGCAGCATGGGGTTATATGGCACTGGGGCAGGGGGTAGACTTTGGGAAGAGAGCTTTTTCTTTCTTTTTCAATAATTTGTATTGGCATTTATAATATTAACCATAAAGTATTAAATAAGAACAATATGAACATATGTGATCTTATTACACACATCAGTTACTGCAAAATAAATGTGAAAATTGCTGTTCATTTTGAATTATAATTAATACAATCAAAGATCAGTAAATACAAAAAAGGAGAGCTCTGGGAGTCGTATTTAGGATGAAGATCCATACTTATGTAACCCCACTGGTAGAAAATCTATAGGTCATTTCAATATACTCCCATTATATATATATATATATATAACAGCAGCAGTTTGCTTGCTTACATGTGTCTCAACTTAGAATAAGTTTGTGGGTTCAGTTCAGTGATCAGTGAAACCATTGTATCAGGCTTTCCAGCTTCAGTAAACTTGATCATGTCCCACAGCTCCACTATTGTGTTAAAATTCCCTAACAAATATCTAGCGGGTGAGTAACAGAGAAGGAAAGTGGAATAGTATCATTGGAAAAGCAGAAATATAAAGGAAAAGCAGAAATATAAAGGGCAAGCAATGGTGAATAGTAGCATTAAAACATAACTTGCATCCAATAAAATCTACTGCATACATAGTGGTGCTAACAAATAATTGGTGGTGGAGGTGAAAACATTGCTGCTTCAGGAACGGTGGAAACATGTTGATCGGGTAGTTTGGCACACATCATGCCAGGACAACACTACCTGAATGTAGGGACAGGAGTGGAAGAACTAGACCAGCCAGCAGAGGGTTTCGACTTTAACCCAACACCTCTGGGATAAACTACAACTGTGAGCCAGGCCTGATTGCCAACATCACTAATGTTCTTGTAGCTGAAGAAAACCCCACCAACAACGTTCCAACATCTAGTGGAAACCCTGAATACCTTTGACCATAAACTGCATCTAACAGAATCTAATACAATTTGTAAGACAGAATCTAATACAATGAATTTAACACAATACCAAAAATGACACAAAACGCCATATCAAACTAGGTTATAATGATCTATAGTCTATCTCTAAATAAAATGTAGCTGTATCTAGTATTTGTCACACTTTCTTGTATTAACTGATCAAAAAGAAAATCTGAAGTGTGTGAAATGGCACTTTGTGAGATGGTTGAAATCTGTTCAATAATTGTAACTTTCGGTTCAATAATATTTTTATGGTGAATAAGTATTATGATGAATAAGTATTTTTCTACCACAGTTTTTGATAGTCATACCATGTTCTTTCGGTTTTACCTTCAGGACTGACTAATACAATGTATATATTTCTCTGTCATCTTTGGGGGACACAGGGAACTGTAGGGGTTATGCTCCACCCTCCACTGTAGAAAATTTGGGGAAGGTGCTTTCTAAACTGTACCAAAGACACAGTGAAAAGTGCAAACTAGCCCTAAGGCTGACACCACCTCCCTCAGTGCCTCTGATGTTTCATCTGTGGATCAGAATTCTTCACAATCTGAAGGTTAACTACCACCTTCCGATATTTCCTCAGAACAGGAGGATAATGCAGTCGAGAGTAAAGATAGGGATTTCCATCATAATGTTGATGGCATAATTAGAGGAGTACTTAACATTCTCAATATAACACAAACAGGAGGAAAAGTCTCAACCTACAGGGTTGTTCAAGAGGCAACACAATCTGTAGTCTTTTTTCCAGCACATGATCAATTATCTGACCTGATACAGGAAGGATGGAACTTCCTAGAACAAAAATTTCAAGCCTCAAAGAAATTTTTCAAATCTTACCCTTTCCCTAAGGACTTGGTGGACAAGTGGTCTAACCCTCCTGTAGTGGAAATCAGCTCTTAAAAAATCACTTACGTCACTACCGTTCAAAGGACAACGGTTGTTCGGAGAAGAATTGGAAAAGATTATTTCCCAAGCCACTGGGGGGAAAATGCACTTTTCTCCCACAATCTAAACACAGATCAACCACAACTACCAGACAAGGGAAATTTTTTTTGAGTACAGAGCTGGCGGTTCCCGAGGAGAAGCAATTCTCTGCAGAGATCCAACTCTGCAGAGATCCAACTTTTGCTTCAAACAAAGTAAATTTGTGAAACCTTGAATGTAAAAAAACCAATTCAGTGCATTCTGGGTGAAGAACTATTAATCACTTGAATTGTTCAAGTTTTCAATAGAAACCAACAGAAAAAACTCATGAAGGCTACAAACATCTTCAAATGGTTGAAAGATCCTCTGCCATTGACTTCTACGTGACCTTGACATGTCATGGAGAATTTTTGGATTCAAGCTATACCTAAAAGTGCCTGGGACATTTCCAAATTCAACTGCTTTAAACTGTAAACTCTATGCCATCATCTGTCAAGGACCTGACCTTCCCTGCCAAATATTTCACATTACTATTATTTGTGCTATGCCTCTTTCTATCTGCTAATCCCAGTATGATCAAAGGCCCCAACAAGAAAAGGGCTGAAGGGGACACAAAGGGGTCTATTTATAATGCTTGGGAAAAAGTGCATAAAAAGTGGTGTAAAATAGATCGCTCAGTAATAACGCTGTGTTTTTCTCCTTATGGGTGATTTTTCCCTGTGCATTGTCCTTAACGCATCCTTTAAAAAGAACTAGTAGTGTTATTCACAAAGGACATGTTAGCACTCTCAGGTTAATGACGTGGCACCATTGTTAATAAAGAATGGAGAAGTGAAAGTGCTGCAGAAAGCACTGAGCTGGATCCATGATAATGATAAATAAACTGCAAGTGCTTATAATGTAATTTCTGAAGGCCTTTTGATTTGATTAAAGGAGGAATAAACAAAAGACACCCTACACAGGCACCTAAAATAATTTCAAATAAATCAGGTGAGTCTGCATATCTACACTAAAGTACAGAAACAAGTTAACAGCTATCGCCCCTTTCCCCAGCATTTCCTGCATTTCCATGTGACCCAAATTCCCTTTGAGCAAAGGGGATTATTTTATTCTGCCTCTGTGCATGCTCATTTCAGGTTTCAGTGCAGAGGATGGAAGACTTCCAAAATGGCAGCGTGATCATCTTAATGGTGATTAATTTACTGAGCATTTTACATCATCACCAACTGATTTTAACCCTTGCATTTCAGGAAGCAGATGGGAAATTCTCCATAAAGCAAAACATTGTAAAGTTGGGCTTTGCCCTTTATGACATGCTTGTTAGAAGCACTTTTGGCATTTTGTTCTGTTTTCAGACAAATAAACAGGAGCCTTATTCTGTACAGAAACTATTGAACATGTTGTACTTATAGGGCTCCCATTTTCAGCCACAAAGTGAATGCCCATGTTTTGGACATGTGACAACCATTATGAAGCACATGGCACTTTTACAAGTGGGTGCAGTTTTTTTAGGCAGCTGCACCCATTGTCTTTACACCTACCCATGCTGCCTTGTAGAACACCTCTGCACCATGGAGTCAGATGCACCAAACATTCCATAATATAGCAGTTCCAGTATGTTTGGGAGGAAGGAAGCCCTGCAGTTACCACCTGCCTTGAGCAGGGCACATAATATTTTACTTAAGGCTTAGTCCAGACGGGGAGATTCGGGGGCGATCCGTCGCCTGGCGACTTCTCGCCGCGACGGATCGCCCTTGAATAGCTAGGCTCCGGCATAGCTTAAAAACGCCGGCGCGTGTTCATACGGAGCGGCGCGATTTTTAAAATCGCTCCAAATTGCCTGGCAAGGCAATTTGGAGCGATTTTAAAAATCACACCGCTCCGTGTGAATAAGCGCAGGTGTTTTTAAGCTATGCCGGTGCCTGGCTATTCGGGGAGATTCGGGGGCGATCCGTCGCGGCGAAAAGTCACCAGGCGACGGATCGCCCCCGAATCTCCCCGTCTGGACTAAGCCTAAGGGTCATTTGGAACGAGCAGGGTCCGTGTCTCCCCCTACATGGCAGGAACGACGAACTCAAATGCGCACTATCCCATTCCCTGCACAAATCTTTGCACCTCTGGAATTAAGTGAAGGAATTTGTCAGAATGTAGATATAGCCAATGAGTCATTTTGCATTTTTTAAATATGGTCAGTGTCATACTGTGGTGTCCAGGCCCCACCAGGCTGCTGCCTGGGAGCCCCACCCCAGTCGTCAGCTGCAGCTCCTCCATATGGCACCTCCTGATGCTGCTGCACATAACACACGTCCTCCTGGCATGGCTGGCACCCACATGTCTCATCTGGAGGAGTAGGCCTGGGTTGGTGAGGGCCATAGGGCCCACCAGTATTTTTCCATGTCTCACTGGTGCAGTTCAAACTTGAATATGCCCCATATTTCAGATTGAAAATTGTTTAATAAACTAACTTTGGTCTATACATATAATCAGGTACGGGACCTATTATCTGGAATGCTCAGGACAAGCGAGGTTTCATAATATTGATCACCATACCTCAATCTAGTGTTTAGTCTAGTCTAGTAGCATTTTGCCACCAATATGGATTCATGCAGCTTAGTTACTGTCAAGTACATGGTACTGTTTTATTATTACAGAGAAAAAGGGTATAAGATTTTATGGGGGCTGGCCTTCCCATAATACATAAATAGCTGTATTTATGTGTATGGGAATAAATGTATGATGGTGCTAATGATGGCAATTATTCATGGCAGGGCTACTGTGGGCTTTTGGTCACAGTAATGTATTACGTACTGAATGCTGACCTATTTCATCTTCTGTGCAGCTCGCTCCCTATTCCTGGGAAAGCTACTCTGTCTTGTCTCTTGTGGGTATAAATATACATACGTAAGGTATAAACTCATGCATATATGTATATTGCTTACCAGCTGGGTGTCCTGAATCTTTTTATAGATTTAGAATGTATGTGCCTATTGAGTACTGGCAATAATTTAAATGAAAAGGAAGCTAAGGATTACAAAAACTGAGTTTTAAGGAACAAGGCCTTGGCGAGTAGGCTTACAATCAAATAGACATCCAGTCCATGAAAACACACACACACACAAACACACACACACACACTGTGCTGTTAAAAGAAGCGAGCTGTAGCTAGCAGCTTAGTGTTATTGTGATGCATGAGTCACTCTGCTGTGCTCTGATTGGATGGCATCAGAACACCCTGGGGATTGTGAGTCGATTACATCCATTCTCAGCTTCATTCACAGAATTCATAGCATGCAGACATAGGGAGCGATTCATTCAGAAGAGTTCATTCATGGAAAATTTGCAACGCCCCCAAAATCCTGAAGTACAGAATGCACCCACTGTGCCCTGGCTCATTCAGGAGATGAAGAATGTCAGCCAGAGAGAGGATTCTGCTGTGGATATCTGGATTGCTATGCTATTTCTGAAGGATTACTCTGATAATTCTGCTGCTTTACATCTTTACTCATCATTTAAAGCTGGATTTTAATGGTATTTTCTCCCATTCAATAATTGGATTTTCTGCCATAAATATCAGAAAACAGAGCTTTTTAGACTACTATTGATATGCAACAGAATACAAGTTTCATAATGACTTGGTGTCAATAATGTCTGATTTTCGATGCTGCAAAATAATTTTGGTAGATGTCTGAGATTATCTGAGAACAATAATGATATGCTTGCTATCATGGATGTCTTTCCCAGAGCTGGCATTAACTTTATATATAACTATTTAACTTTTAAACTAGCCAGAACCACAATAAAGGAGAACTGAACAAGGCCCTGGCTTTATATAGGCTATGAGAGAACATAGCAGACACAAGGAACACAGTTTGCATGGAAAGCTTCTACGACCCCCAGTAATGCTTCAGAGAACAAAATACAGTCGCTTCAGGGATGAGTCCTTAAGCACTACAGAAGACATTGCCCCGAGTGGACATTTAAATGGCAAAGGCTGTAACAATTCCCATGCAATGGCTAATCCCTCCTTATCCATTGAAAATGTCACCCTTGTGACACAGAACACTTCCAACACATTATGCTCTTTGATACCAAAAATGTCTCATTTCAAATTATCTGGTGCAGGAAGCCTGCTTGGCTTAAAGCACTTCTCCCTGGGGACTAAAGAGGTGCCAAGAGTGAAACTGACAGAGAGCCAGGTTGCTCCGAGCAGCCCACCTACTGCAGAACTTACTTTCAATAGCTACTTATGTGCATCTCATGTAAAACAGGATGTGGATGAGACTGCAAAGCCCCAAGATGAGAGAGTGCAATTAGACACTGAAAAGTCAATGCTCAGCTCTACTCCGCACGTTAGTCCCAGCAGAGTGAGAATGGGCCCTTCTTACTGTGTCAGAGTGAGTACTTTTTGTCATATACACTTTGTAGACTTGTTTGTATGTTTGTCATATATCAGTTTCTGCTACACTGGCCTGATGTGAATCTGTGCACTTAAAATGTTCAGGGAGAAGTACTCTACATCTTATTCAGATCACAAAATGCAAAACATTTTTATTTTACTTGTATAAATTGGTGCATCAGTATTACCTGACCACTGAAGCATTCAGTACAAAAGAACAGTACCCTCAAAAGTCTAGAAATGCCACAGATCAGCAGTATGGCATCTCCCGTACATTTGCTTGCAGGCCGATATGCAAAAACGGACTTTACAGTCTCATACCCTATTTTAAGGGAAATAAATAGGACTTTGATTAGATCTATCTATCTTCATCTTCATCATCATCATCTATCTAGCATCATTATCTATCTATCTACTATCATCATCATCTATCTAATAAATCAATCTATCAACTATCTATCTATCTATCTATCGTCATCTATCTATCCTGGTTGGTACCCTTGACCTAGAATTCCATATGAGAGGAAATGTGTTTCCAAGTGATGCTGATGCAGAATATTGCTCTACACTCAATGCATCGTACAAGCTGCTTCTAAATGACCTTGAATCTTCCTTTGTATTTTTGAGTTCATTTACTGTATTTATGGTACCAATAATCTGTTTGTCGGTTTGCTCTATAAAGCATTTACTGACAGATATATAGGGCTGCAGTGAATTCAGCATTCGGTTCAAGGTTCGGCCACATTCCGACTCTTGCTCAGTGCCTGGCCAAACCTTGTCTGAACTCTTGTGTTAAGTAAACTGGATATTTGAAGTCATAATGTGATTCTTTTCAAATGGATTTTGCACAAATTCCGATATGAAAATTCATGTTTGTATTCAGCATTTGATTCATCTGAATCCTAAAATTATGGAATTGGTGCAACCCTACTTATTTATGGAGGGAAATATTGTTTTTTATAGTGGGATACTTTATTCCTAAGAAAAAGGCAAAGAAAAAAAACCATTACATGTTTATATAAATTTTTCCCAGCAGCTTTGACAATCAGAGGTAATTCTGCCAGTTGTGCAATCAGAACTCCCTACAGTTTTTCCCTTCAATATCTGGCTTAATTTTGTTACCGTTTTCACTATAGAAATGAAAACAGGTGAAATAGAATTGTACATTCCTGAGTGTGTCAAACCGATGGCTCTTCTTTTCTGTAATGAAGCCTCGTGAAGATTTCTTTACTGGGTGCGTATTCTTGCCATGGATTATGATAAGTAATAATACAGTTGTAACTAATTACTTTTTGTATTAGAACTTGCCACTTTATTGTAGGTGGCATTTAATAAAATGAATTTCAACAACCCGGAAGCTTTTATGTAGCTATAACACAAGTGTAGGGTTCCATACATAAGGAAAAGATCAATATCAGACCCTGTTTAATCCAAATGCCTGCTCAAACAGTTATTAATAAGTACAACTGAGGTATTTGTTATCTTAAAGGCCTAGGGGAAAGGTTAATTTTAAAGGAAACTCTTGTAGTAAAAATATTTATATAATACCCAGTTGTGAATCACAGTATTAAACCACCACTGCCTTGCTTGCTCATACTCCTATGTTTCAGCACAGGGCTTAAATTGCTTTTAACAACAAGGCAAAACCTTAAATCAGGCTTAGCTTTGCTGCAATATTGATCCCCATTGTGTTATATATGCTGACAATATGCCAATACTATGACAAAGTGGTATAACTTGACTTTCCCAGGCTCCCCTCCAAAATAAATGTTTAGGATTCCCTCCTTATGTTTTTGGGGGGCCCTCTAGCCTGGGTTGCAGAGTCTGCTATAGTTAAGCCACTGCTGGGGCATTTTTGCTAGGGCTAATTAGATAAAGCCTTAAACCTATAGAAACCAGACTTTTGCTGCTAATACCTTGTTATCTCCAGACATTACAGTACACATTATGGCTCATATTAACTGACATTTTTACCCTCACAGGGTCCCTGTGCATTATATATATGGTCAACTAGGAGCTTATTGTTCTATGTAAACGGCAACATCCAGCCAGCTACTGAGATTTGCTCTAAATTTGTTCTGATACCAACAGGTCATTGTCCCTTTTATGAAGGGGGAAAACTGAGCAAAAAGGCTCTTATAGAAAGTGAGCTAAAGTCAATTGCATTAAGACACAGCACAATTGTCTGCTTTGGTGTCATAGAAGCAAATGCTTGCTAGCTTGCCAGTCAATACATTTCCATAGACTGAACCTCTCAAAACAACATCTCGCTTGTGTGACCGGTTTCTCAGTCAATCATACAGTGGATTTATATTGTATAAATTATATATATATATATGTATTGATGTCACTTCTGTTTTTTCAGTCACCAGAGGTTAAAAGGTCACTTTTTGTTGTGTTTATCACTTTGAGAAAGGTCAGATTGCTGACCGAAACGTCAGGTCTCCCACCTATTGGAAGAATAAATCTTTTTGAACCTATCTAAGTCCTGTGCGTGCGGATCCTCTTTTGCTACATTTATCTTTGCCGGTTGCTGCACCCAGGCACATTCAACCTTCAGATTCGTGAGTGCTGATACTATCTCCGTATATGATATATATATATATATATATGTTGTAAAACATGTCCCTGTTTAGTCATATGTAGTAAGTCAGCCATGGTTACATCTAGGGCTCAAAATTGAGAGTACTCTAGGTTTACCACCTGTCTGGTTTTCTCCCAGATAGCCTGGTTTTCGGAAGGGCTGTCTAGGTGAAAACTGGCTGTCCAAATTAGTACAGTTGTGCTCATAAGTTTACATACCCTGGCAGAATTTATGATTTCTTAACAATTTTTCAGAGAATATGAATGATAACACAAAAACCTTTCTTTCACTCATGGTTGGTGGTTGGCTGAAGCCATTTATTGTCAAACAACTGTGTTTACTCTTTTTAAATCATAATCACTACACAAACTACCAAAATGACCCTGATCTTAATACTGTGTATTGCCCCTTTGACAGCTTGAAGTATTTTGTGGTAGTTGTGAATGAGGCTCTTTATCTTCTCAGATGGTAAAGCTGCCCATTCTTCCTGGCAAAAAGCCTCCCGTTCCCGTAAATTCTTGGGCTGTCTTGCATGAACTGCATGTGTGAGGTCTCCCCAGAGTGGCTCAATGATATTGAGGTCAGGAGACTGAGATGGCCACTCCAGAACCGTCACTTCATTTTGCTGTAGCCAATGACAGGTTGACTTGGCCTTGTGTTTTGGATCATTGTCATGTTGGAATGTCCAAGTATGTCGCATGCGCAGCTGATGAGTGAAATTTTCCTCCAGTATTTTTTGATAACTTACTTTCATCAATTCTGACCAAATTTCCTGTGCCTTTCACACATCCCCAGAACATCCACAATACACCACCATGTTTCACAGGAGGAATGGCGCACCTTTTATCATAGGCCTTGTTGACTCCTCTCCAAATGTAGTGTTTATGGTTGTGGCCAAAAGGTTCAATTTTAGTATCATCACTCCAAATGACTTTGTGCCAGAAGGTTTGAGGCTTGTCTCTGTGCAGTTTGGCATATTGTAAGCAGGATACTTTCTGGCATTTGCATAGTAATGGCTTTCTTCTAGCAACTTGACCATGCAGCCCCTCTTTCTTCAAGTGTTTCCTAGTTGTGCATCTTGAAACAGCCACACCACATTTTTTCAGAGTCCCTTTATTTCACCTGAAGTTATTTGTGGGCATCCCGGACCATTTTTCTGCCAGTTGTGGCTGAAATTTTAGTTTTATTTGGTTTGGTTTAAACAGAACCCATAATTTTCCACTTCTTTATTAGAGTTTGAACACTGCTGATTGGCATTCTCAATTCCTTTGATATTTTCTTAAATCCCTTTTCTGTTTTATAGAGTTCAACTACCTTTTCCCGCAGATCCTTTGACAAGTCTTTTGCTTTCCCCATGACTTAGAATACAAAAAACATCAGTGCAGCACAGAATGAAAGATGCAAGGGTCTGTCAGGAGTCCAGTCATTGACCTTTTATACACACCCACTAATTACAAGCAAACAGATCACAGGTGAAGATGGTTACCTTTAATAGCCATTTTATAACCCTTTTTGTGTCAAGTTGTGTGCATGTTATCAGGTCAAATCACCAGGGTGTGTAAACTTTTGATCAGGGTCATTAGGGTAGTTTGTGTAGTGATTATGATTTAAAAAGAGTAAACACAGTTGTTTGACAATAAACACCCCCTAGACCCTCCCTGAAACGTGACCTGCTCCGCCCCTGACTTCACCCACCATGCACCCTGCCCAGAGTCTCCTTGAGCACTCATTCATTATCATGTGCTACATTACACCAGTGCCCCCTACAATTAGCAACCAATCAGCAATTAGTTTTGATCTGTCTACTACAAATTATAAAATGAAAGCAGAGGTCTGATTGGCTATTGAGTACATTTTAGAAAATAGATATAGTTGACTTTTGGAAGCAACATGTATTCTTTTTTTCTGTTGAATTGATCAAAGCTTGTTGGAATGGGAACAGTCTCCTTTTGCACTTGTAATGATGCCAGAGTAATATAATACTATATTTCAGAACAGCCATATAATAGGAGACAACAGAGCAACTTATTGTCCTACAGATGCCTGCTTCTCAAAAACATCTCTCCCCCCTAAGGCTACGGTCACACAGAGAACATTTCCCCTCGTATATGGCAAGTAAATTCATTGAAGTGTGACAAAATTCCAGCTCTGCATAAAGGCATGGGGGTGTCAGTTTGTGCCTGTCTCATGTACATCTGCCTATTATATGCATTCAACAACACTAAAACAGTAATAGTATGATACTAATTTAACAATTTTATTAGTAAACTGTAAGTACGGGTATATGGTAACAGTTTCAAAAATAACCTCACAGCAAGTAACTAGCAGTTCATTTTTAACTACAACGTTTCAGAATATTAGAGGAAAACAGTTTACTTGCAGTTATTCTACATAATACCACCGCCCATTGTTTGTAATATGTGCAAATGATCCACATGTAAATGTAAAAGTGCTAAATCTAGACAGGAACTAGCTCCGTTGCTATTTATACAGATAACTGTTAGTTTGTGTGAAAGAAATCTTTGATATTTTACATATTATTCTCACTATGCAGGGCCCTTTTCTATCCAATTTGCATTTTAGGGAAAAAGATACTGACTAAATAATAAACTATTTGGGCACAGAAGTGCAGCCAGAAGCAGTTATGACACAGGAGGGGTATTTGCCAGCAGAAAAACTATATGAACCGGCACAAAACTGGAGGTTAGAGCTTTGCATAGCCCATTATATCTAATATTTTAGCCCATGACTAAGTTCCCTTAGGTACAAACACTTACTTAATTTCTACTAATAAATATAGTTTTTTTTTACTTTACTTTTTTGGCCCTGTGGATTCCTGTACCAGTTAGCCCTGTTTTTTTCTATTTGCATATACTGGTTTGCCATTCCCTGAAGCTGAGAGTCTGGTGCACCTGGACAACTAGATGTACTTGGTGAGATATTTATATTGATATTCTGGAGCACCTTTTCTTTTTCTGTTTCTCTATGCATGTAGTGCTACTGGTGATGGTCTGTAGGCTGGAGGAGTTAAGAGTGTAATCAGGTTAAGACTGGGGGGCCCGGGGCCCACTGGACCTTCTGCCACAGGGCCCCCCTCAGGACTCTGAGAGCTGCTGCCTCACGTCCTGCAACCGCACATGCGCATCAGTGCTTGTAGTGTTTGGTCATGGCAAAAAGCTGTGCTGACGCACCTGCGCACACATGCGGTGGCGTGGTTGCCGGACAGAGGCAGTAACCCTCAGGGTCTGGAGGGGGGCCCTGAGGCAGAAGCCCTGGAAAGAAATCTAGGGGGTGGATCTGGGTCAGTGGGGCCCACTAGAGCTGGGGGCCCACCGGGTTTTTTCCCGGTGTCCCGCCGTCCCACTCCGACCCTGCATGCAATGGAGAGACATGGCAGTTCACAGATATTCTGTACATGGGACACAGAAGTAGAGCAGAGAATGATGCTGAAAAGGGACAGCTAGAAAGGAACTGCCATTCCCATGTGTCAGTATTCTAGTGCTTATTCTGTGTTATTCTGGTGCCATATGGAACAGTAACAGTAACACCAAAAAATGAAAGTGTTTCAAAGTAATGAAAATATCATATAATGTTGCCCTGCACTGGTAAAACTGCTCTTTTTGCTTCACAAACACTACTATAGTTCATATAAACAAGCTGCTGAGTAGCAGATAACATATATCATTATGTTCTACAGAGCGTTGCCTCCATTGCTACACAGCAGCTTATTTATATAAACAAGAGTTTCTGAAGCAAACACAGCAGTTTTACTAGTGCAGTATATTTTCATTACTTTTAAACAATTTCCTTTTTTAGTCCTTTAAGAAAGTAAAGGAAGTTAAATACCACAAATTCATCTTTCCAGAAGTTCCTGTTGAAGGGCAGGGGTCCACAAAGTTCCCGGATTACTCTAATCCCATTCTTCATCTGCTGACCAGCCCTGACCACAGATAACATGTGTACTATTGGTCAATACTTGGCCTACAGAAAGAGAATGAATTTAAGGCTAAATTGGTTCTTGCGGGAATGGACTGTATTATAGTAGAATAGGCATCATCCCCCATAGTATTTCCTATGAATGACTAATTACTAGGCCTTAAAAAAAAAAAGAAAATTCCAAGGTTTGATACACGTCTGTTATGTGTAAATTCAATTACAATGGAGGTCGGACCTCAAAGATGAGTCATGAGAGAGTTGCATGAATACAGATTTTTCTGGTGCTTCATCTATACCACTAGCATAAAAAAACAGACTGGTCTCAAAGGAAATGGATTTAACAAGAGTGAGTCATGTGTGGCCCAATCTCATCAGTGATTCAGACTTCCTGAAGTACGTTGCCTGCAGTAGGCGCTCCACGCAGTCCTTGCACTCCTCAAATGTGATAAGTGCTTTAAATTGTTTAATCCATTTCCAAAAAAAATACGATTAGAGGCAATGTACAATGTAAGGTCGGTTTTAGGTAGCGAGGAATAATAAGCTGCAAGCAGGATACACATTAGTGAGCCCAGAAGATCTTCACTAAATTAAACAGTCAGAAACATAAAAATAAAAATGCTTCATGTGCATATAGGCCAATTTATATTTTACCGGCCTGGCCGGTATTTTTGATGGTTGGTTCCAATGTTATTAATAGGAAAAAAAGATAAATATTTACGAAGGATGGTATTTTTTTCAGGAAAAGGTGGCAACCCTAGGAACAACATAACATTTCACATTGGATCACAGCCAAAACAACTCCTGATAAAAGGCAATAGTCCTCTTTGCTGCCTTCTGCATAACCCAATAATCTGGGTGAATCCAACGCACATAGTTGCATAGTTAGTTAAATTGGGTTGAAAAAAGGCAAAGTCCATCAAGCTCAATCCCTCCAAACCAAAACCCAACCTACACACACACCCATCCACTCTTTCACACAAACCATATATGCCCATAGCTATACTAACTGTAGAGTTTAGTATCAAAATAGTTTTTCATATTATGTCTGTCCAAAAAATCATCGAGGCACCTTTTAAAAGCATCAACAGAATCAGCCACCACAACATCACCCGGCAGTGCATTCCACAACCTCACTGTCCTCACTGTGAAGAACCACCTACGCTGCTTCAAATGAAAGTCCTTTTCTTCTAGTCTGAAGGGGTGGCCTCTGGTGCGGTGATCCTCTTCATAGGTGAAAAGGTCCCCTGATATTTGTCTATAATGTCCTTTAATGTATTTGTAAAGTGTAATCATGTCCCCTCGCAAGCGCCTTTTTTCCAGAGAAAACAACCCCAACCTGCACAGTCTACCCTCATAATTTAAGTATTCCATCCCTCTAACCAGTTTAGTTGCACGTCTCTGCACTCTCTCCAGCTCATTTACATCCCTCCTAAGGAGTCCAAAACTGCACTGCATATTCCAGATGAGGTCTTACTTGGAATAAAGAGGTATAATTATGTTTTCATTCCTTGGGTTTATGCCCTTTTTTATGCAGGACAGAACCCTATTTGCTTTAGTAGCTAAAGAATGACACTGCCCAGAACTTGTTATCTATAAAAACCCCAAGATCCTTCTCACTTTAAGAAACCTTGCATTTATCAACATTGAACCTAATTTTCCAGTTTGCTGCCCAGTTTCCCAACTTAGACAAATCACTCTGCAGAGTGGAGCATGCATGGAAACTATAGTTCTGTACAATTTAACACTGTCTGCAAAAATAGAAACTGTACTTTCAATGCCCACATCCAGGTCATTAATAAACAAGTTGAAAAGCAAGGGATCCAGTACAGAGTCCTGTGCCCCACTAACAACACTGGTCCAATTAGAAAATGTTCCATTTACCACCACTCTTTGAAGTCTATCTTTTAGCCAGTTCTCTATCCAGGTACAAATACTATGTTCCAGGCCAACATTCCTTAATTTAACCAGTAACCTTCTGTGTGGCACTGTATCGAATGCTTTAGCAAAGTCTAAGTAAATCACATCCACTGCCATCCCAGAATCGAGGTCCCTGCTTACCTTCTCATAAAAAGAAATTAAGTTAGTCTGGCAAGATCTATTATGCATAAAACCATGCTGGCAAAAACTCATAATATTGTTATTTGCTATGAAGTCTAGTATTCTATCCTTTTTAGTATTCTATCCTATTAATACTTCGAAAAGCTTTCCTACCACCGACGTCAGACTAACTGGCCTATAGTTTTG
>CM044435.1:96730817-96744833 GCA_024363595.1 Xenopus borealis | reverse complement strand
GATGGAAAATGGTAGAAGAGGAAGGCATATAAACGTATAAACTATAAAAGAAATAATTGAATACCAAATGCAAAGTTGCTAATAAAAGGGTATTCCATAACATACAATTTTTTTTTACTGAAATGCAAACTACCTCTTCAAACTGTATATGTCACTTCTAGGTGAACATCTAAACTATACTGTACTGTACTGGTCAGTACATGTGATGCCAGACATTAAAAATCATCATTAAAAGTACATGTGATGCCAGACATTAAAAAGTATTTCTTGGGTGAGCAGCTAAGGTTTGTTTAAAATGTGTTATATTGTTTGCTTTTACTTTGTAGACGGGTTACCCAAAATGTTCGAACATTTATGAAAACTGTTTAGAGGATCACAACATTATTGGTAAGATCTGATATTGATCCATTTCTTCAATTCAAGTTAGAATTTTAAATGTATTATAAATGGTGTCACACTACAGACAGTCCATCCAGTTGCCTGCTCTGATTACAGGAGATCACAAGTTCTGTAGTAAGTGGGGGTTTTCTTTTGGGCAAAAAAAACCCCCAGAACGCACACATGCACAGGAGCACAACAGACAAAGATAAAACAGAGACAGTTGAGGAGTGAGGGTACCGAACATGGGGTAGGCACCACAGAAGGTACATGCCTGGTGCCCCCCCCCACAGCTTTGTGCCCTAGGCAAGTGCCTACCCCTTGTTCTGCCCTGGTTTGATTAACTCCCCTCAACTTTTCCACCAAACTTATTGGTGGGGGGCAGCCTATTTTTTCCTCCAACTACTAGCTCTATTAGCCCGCACCTCCGGTGGGTGAACTATTTAAGGTTACAGGTGCCCTTTAATTTCTAAATGAAGAACAGGAAATGAGATATACAGTGTGGGGTTAGGCACTGTGTAAAGGTGGCCATACTCATAGAGATCCTCTCGTTTGGCAATAATGCCCGAATACCCCAACCTTGATCATAATGGCGGAGTACAGGCAGTCGGATCGCAGGGCTGCATCAACGAATAGGTCTGGGCTGCAATCCGATGGGATTTTTAGCCCTGCCTGATCTGGACGATTTTTGGCCAGATATCAGTCGGGGAAGCCCATTGGAGGGCCCCATACACGGGCCAATAAGCTGCTAACTTGGACTGTCGCCAGCTTTTATCACCCAGCGTATGGTCACCTTTAGGTGGGATGTAAAAGGAAAAGAATAGGAGACAGAAGACTGGCCTCATTCTGGAGTCTCCTGTCTAGGTATTTGTATGTATGCATTGATATATAATCTGTACAGCTAAAAAGAAATTATGTCTAATACCTATCATTCTCTACAGATCACTCACCTTCCAAAGTACTGAAACCACAAGTTAGCAATGGTGGAATGCTTGATGACCCATGTTATATAAATACAGTGCCAAAACAAGACAGCCCAAACAAATGTCAGATATCTGGAAAGAACCAAGAAAGTACGTTACAGATTTTTCTACAGGTGTTAAGTAATTTGACTCATTTTTGGAAACAGAAATACAATCCTTTCCAAATGATCAAACCAGTTTACAAACAGGCATTCCATTGTTCCTTGGGATTTTGGGAATTAACAAATATTGATGTTACTCTTTAGTAGATCTAATATTCAGCTTTTAGTATGTTTCAGTGCGCTATCTTAAGTAAATTTTCAAATATTTTTACATTTACTATAACAATTTATGTTGCAGTCTTCTCTTATACATCTTTCCAACTTGCAATCTGCATGTGCTCACCTTAGCAACCAAAAAAACCTATTCACTGTGAAATTTAAATTTTATTTTCATTCATATTTCTAACTTACTAACCGATGCCTGGTTGCTAGTAATCTTTTGAACCAGATCCATAATATCAGGGCCTGGGGTTTTCTGGAAAGGGGACTTTCTGTAATTTAGATCTCCATGCCTTAAGTCTACTAAAAAATAATTGCAACATAATTAAACTCAATAGGACTGTTTTGCGTCCAGTAAGATTAATTCTGTCTTAGTTGGGGTCAAGTACAAGCTACTATTTTGTTATTATAGAATAAAAGGAAATCATTTTTAAAAATGTTAATTATTCCATTAAAATAGTCAATGGCAGTAGGTTTTACTGTAATTGGGAACTTTCTGGAAAATGGGTTTACAGATAATGAATACTATACCTTTACCAGTCTCAGCTCCATACCTTTAACCTGCAGAAAAAAAAATTGAACAACCCCACAAACATTAAAGACTAACTGCAGATTATCTAAGAAGACTACAGTCTGCACCATACAAAAAAGTTATTTAAATATGTGTTTAAGTTACTGTTTGTAGCACACTGTAAACAAGGAAGCTCACCTGCTCTTATGGTGATAAATGAATAGTCCCCTCTTCTACTGTTCTAAAATTAAGTCAAGACTTAAAGGAGAATTTAACCAGTAACTAAAAAACCCTACGTAGACCCCCTTCCTCCTCCCCCCAGCCTAGCTGTCCCCCCCCCCCTGGGGAAATGCCTCTAACTTTTTACTTACCCTACGGTGCAAATTCAGGGATCACAGTTCACAGCAGCCATCTTCCAGGTCTTCTTCTTGCGCTTTGGCAATTCCCGTCCATTTCAGAGCATGTGCATCTGGTGTTTCAACGGTCTCAGTCTCAGCTTACAGAAGACCCGGAAGATGGCTGCAATCCCTGAATCTGCACCAAGGGGTAAGTAAAAAGTTAGAGGCATTTCCCTGAGGGGGGTAGGGTTTTTTTAGTTACGGGTTGAATTTTCCTTTAATAGTACCTTTACAGTTTGCCTGGTTTAGATATGCAACAATTCAATTTTTTTGGTATTTGGCCTCATCCCAAACCCATCACACAAGATTCAGCTGAATATCAAATCAAATACTTTCCCTGGAGCATCAAACTGGTGTTCTGCAGAGAAGAATTGACATTTTGTAGGGATCGGGTTCAGCCGACTGAAAAAGGCTCAGGTTTGGCAGAATACCGAACCAAATCATAGATTTAGTGCACCTGGTGATAAATTTTCATCAGTTTCAAAAGTGTTAAACACTTTTAACCCTAACTGTTATTCCAGTACTACTACTGTTGCAGTAAGACATGGTGGTAAAAGAATTTACAATCATTGCTTTAATGAAAATACATTTAATACATTATACAAAAAAAATTTATTTTAACATTTAAAGGGGTTGTTCACCTTTGAGATAACTTTTAGTATGATGTAGAGAGTGACATTCTGAGATAATTTGCAATTGGTTTTAATTTTTTATTATTTACGGTTTTTGAGTTATTTTGCTTTTTATTCAGCAGCTCTTCAATTTGCATTTTAAGCAGTCTTGTAACTAGGGCCCAAATTACCCTAGCAACCATGCATTGATTTGAATAAGAGACTGGAATGTGAATAGCAGAGAGTCTGAATAGAAGCATCAGCAATAAAAAGTAGCAATAACAATACATTTGTAGCCTTACAGAGCATTTGTTTTTTTTAGAAAGGGACGGCGACGCCCATTTGAAAGTTGCAAGGAATCAGACGAAAAGACAAATAACTATAAAACTATAACAAATAAATAATAAAAACCAATTGAAAAGTTGCTTAGAATTGGTCATTCTATAACATAATAAAAGTTACCGTAAAGGTGAACCACCCCTTTAAATGTACAGTAAATGTTACCTATAGGTCATGTTGATCATTTTTTGCGGAGAGGTTTTTTTTTTTTTTTTTTTATATAATTGTTAGTTGAAGTTCCTAAGCCTGACTCTCTGTCTCTCTGACTTTGCCATCCTGGCTGTCCCATCTCAGCCTGTTAGTTACAGTTTCTAATGCTAACGGACTCCTGCTGCACAAATATGGCAGCCCTCTCATACAGGAACATGGGGGATCAGACAGGTAATGTAACAGCATCATGCAAATACTTTATGGCAAAGTTAGAAGTAGCTTTCAAAGCCAATATTATAATAGACGTAAAAAAAGAGTTTAATTTCTGGTGTCAGTATCTCTTTAATATAACAATACGTACATCACACATCTTTAAAGGGGAACTCCAGCTTCCAGACCAAAATTTGAGGCCCACATAACACAGAAACCCCTAACAGTTACTGGTTTCTTTAAAAAGTATGAATACATGCAGGGCCGGGCCAGGACAGCCGGGCGCCCCAGGCAACCTGACTAGCCATGGCACCCCATCCGCTGTGCGCGCAGGAAGCATGTGCGCTGACTGGCCGTGTTAATCGCTTCCAGTGCTCTTTCCCCCCTCCACTCATGCGCTTGCAGCTGAAGCGGAACTCACTCAGTGAAAGGTATTGCCTGTCGCCCTCCAAGCTTTGCATCCCAACTCTGCCTACCCCTAGTTCCGGCCCTGAATACATGCCATTTTGTATGCTGAAATCCAGCTGTTTAACAGTTCTTCTCTTTCTGCATCATTTGAAATCCTGGCAGGGAAGGAGGGACTAAACACTGATGTTATAAATTGTAACAACTTCTCCAGAGTTATCAGACAGCAAGCACTAACTATGCAACCCACAATGCACTGAAATGTTCCTATGCTTATTGAAATTAGGTGTGCAGCGAATCGTGGGGTTTGGAGGCTGAGAACAGATTACTGCTGATACAAAGTAACAGTAGTACATCAGCTCAGCAAAGTAGTCAGAAAGATCAGCATGAGAGCAGGGGGCTAGGCTTAGGGGACTGTTAGAAACCAATAAAAAGTCTGCATATTTTTTAATTGATGTGTATTGCAAAGTTTCTTGAAATTATGTTTACTTTTCAAAATGCTTAAGTTATGTTTTTGTGCAGTTCCCCTTTGACAAAGACTCTAACAGTAATTTGTGAATAATAGGACTGTAAAATATGTTAAAATAAATGGGGGTAGTACATAAACATTTTCTTTCTTTTTTATATATTGTTCCACCATAGAATTTCAAGAGCTCATACAGAAAGAGACTAAATTGTCTGTGTGCAGCTCATTGCAGCGTGAGGAGTGGTATCACGGCAAAATGAACAGAAAGGTTGCAGAGAGCCTCCTTGTTAATGATGGAGATTTCTTAATTCGTGAGAGCACAACATCTGCTTGTCAATATGTATTAAGTGGACTTCAAGGAGGGCATCCAAAGCACCTGTTGCTGGTGGATCCAGATGGCAAGGTACATGTACAAACTACCCTGGTAATATATGTTTGAGACATGGACACCTATTCATGGCAATGCAGATGATAACCCAGGCTTGCCTTGGGAATTATAAAAAAAAAAAAGTTTTGTGTTGTTGGGAATTCAATTTACGATTTCTTGGAAATAGAAGCCACAATGTGGCAACTGCTCCCTTCTGTGGACACTGTTTTTAATCAATTTCTATCAACTGAAACAGGCATTCAAATGTCGCTTTTTGGTCTAATTTAATTATCCCCCAAATTGTAGAACCAGCCATTCCATCTTACTTGTTTTTTTGCAACTGCAATTCTCCATTCTCTGTACTCTTAGATGCCAGCCAATCAGCACCTCACATGTAACCAAAAGGTTATCTTTCCCTGTGCAAAGACAGAGCTGTTATTGGATAGACAAATCAGTTTCTGGGAGAGGGATGTCTGGAAACACCCACAAATTCTATCACAGATATGTGTCCCAGAGGACCTCTGGGGAGTTCCAATAAATGTTTAGTATGTAATAAAAATTATTCTTTATAGCCTAAATTTTAATTCGATACAGTGTATTATTCATCATTGCCTACATAATGAGGGTGATTTTCAAAAACAGTTCACATTTAGGATAATGGTGGTGTGAACACATTTCATAGCTGGTACATGTCTGTGTTAGTTCATAAACTGTACCCTGCATAGCATTTATGGGGACCTTCTGATAACCTGGCTTTAAAAGAAAGAATGCCTAAAGGCACTACAAGAAATCAGTGATATGCTTTTAATATCTGGATTACTTTTACTGTTATAGTAGAGCTTTCAGATATGTAGGTATGTGTAGATCTCGGACTAGCCCAAACCTCTGGCACAAGAGGTGGTCCACAAAATGGGCTGATCCTTCTACACAAATCATTATTGTTTAATTTCTTATACAGGGAGGTTCTAGAAATAGAGAAAATTGGAGGGCTAGGCAAACATTTTTGGCCATCATACTACCCATGGGTTAGGGAGGTACACTGTATAGCAGCCTAGAATGAGACAAGCTATAAGTATAACCCTGTGGAGAACACACATTTTAGATCCAAGTAATGGTTTGTAAGGTTTACAATACGGATTAAAACATAGGTTCACTGTTTATTCAAAAGGTTCAAACACACTAAGGGGCACATTTTGAATAAAATTTGAATTTTTAAAATTAAAATTTCAAAGTAATTTTGGGCTACTTTGATTATCAAATAGCCCAAAATTCGAACTGAAAAAACTTAAAAAAGCGAAGTACTGTCTCTGTAAAATTCTTCTAATTCAATACTTTGCCACCTTAAAGCTGCAGGATTGCCATTTTAGCCTATGGGGGACCTCCTTGAGCCTGTCCTGAAATTTTTTCTAAGTGCCAAGAATTAGAAAGATTTCATTGAAAAATCAAACAATGCATTTGAACATTTGAACAATCTCAATTCGATTGAAAACTGACCTATTTAAAAAACGTTGAAATTCATCCATCAAATGTTTTTTGGGGGGCCATTTTCGATCGAAAATGGACCAAATAGGTCAGTTTTCGATCAAATTGAACCCTTAGAAAAACACGGGTTGTTCACCTTCCAACACTTTTTTTAGTGCAGTTGGTTTCAGATCAGTTCACCAGAATTAAAGACCTTTTTTCAGTTACAGTATTTTCTATTTGCGAACATATTTATAATATTAAAGTTTAAGCTTTTATTTATGTCTCTGAATCAGCTTTGTGAAGGGGGGGGTCACCAACTTTGTAAACTGATACATTTCTTGTCTTTGGCCCTGTTGAGCAGAGTTTTATTAAAGGGCACTGGGCTAATAGAGCTTGCCCTCCAGTTGGGGGGGATACAATAGTTTGCTGCCCATACCAGCAGTGTGACATAGCTCAGACATATGTTTAACTGTAAATATGGAGAAAAGGAATGTTTTTTGCACACATTGGGCTAAACAGATAAGTATGGGCCATATTAAACATAATGATACAGTGTAGCAATGAAAATCGATTCATTACCATTTCTGGGCCAATTATACCCTATATAACTAGTCTCAAACTTAAGGCACACAGAATGTTTTGTTACCTGCAGTAAATCTAGTCCTTAGTTTTCTTACCATCCGCAGTAACGTGAACCGCTGGTGATTCAAATCAGTGAATTTGGGGTTACAAACCCAAAAACTCGAATTAATCGAGTTCTCGAGCTAAACTTTCTGAAAAAACATCATGATGGATATTAACATCTTCAAATGGTTGAAGGGACCTCTGCAATTGACTTCTACATAATCCTGACAGGGTTTAGATAGAGTATTTTCAGATTTGAGCTATTTCTAGCTTTGATGTATAATAAATCTCTTAAAAAAATTCTTTTGTTTTTTACAAATACCAATTTCTTTTGGAAAACACAACTCGGTCTTTAATAAATCTGCCCCATAATATTTGTACTTTCCAGGACCTTTATCAACTTCGCATCTCTATTTTATACATAATAAAAGTTAACCAGTTCTAAGATCACAGTTGGAATGCTAATATTGTACCCTTCCACTAGGGTGTATTTATTCCAAAACAATCAACTAATCTGGATTCTGGCTTTCTTACATGACATGTTTAAGTAAATTTCTGGCCAGTTATGTGTGAATAAAATATTTCTACTCTTTTATTAGGTAAGGACTAAAGACCATATTTTTGAAAGTGTGATCCATCTGATCAGTTATCACATGGAAAATGAATTGCCAATCATATCTTCTGGAAGTGAACTGTATCTCAGAAAGCCAGTAAAAAAACAGCATTTTCCTGGAATTCGTGGTTAGACTGCATCCTTTGTCATCAATATATGCTGAACAACTGCACCTATCCCTGACATGTTATTATCAAACCTGATAGCATTTCTAAAACATGGAGCTACAGAAAAGGAAAAGAGACATTTCTGACTATGAGTCTAGAATAAATATAAGCCACATCATCTTTGCATTTAGGAAATCTCAAAATATTTTTCTTCTCCAGCAAGACTATTAACATTCATACTAGAAATTACAAAACACATTATACTTGAAAGCACAACCAACCACTTCAATCACCTTGAATGAAAGCTATGTGCCTTGAATCACCTCTCTTAGTTACTTTATTGGGGTTAAGCTTGGTGTGTAACGGTACTATACATTACTGCTTCCTAATGGAAAGGTAGTAGCCTTGCATGCTAAAGTATACGAGGATATAAACTCTCTGAAATGCATTTAAAAGATTGTGCTTCATTTCTGATATTGTTTCTCTGTAAAATGTTTTATTACGCAAAGGAATAGTCCAAACTTGGGTAAAGTAGTTACAAAAAAGTTCTTCCTAATCTACAGAACCAAATCATGTAAGTGCAATAAAAATAAAAACATAGACTACATAATTGTGTGTATTTAGGAAATAAAAGTAGGTGAAATAGTTTTCATTATTCTTGGATACCCTTTGAGCCAATATTAATCCAAAAGGGCTGTAACAATAATGCAGGCAATTGCTTGACAGATACCCTGTGTATGTGTGGATCTATATATAAGAAGCAATGAGACAAACTCATACATAAAAGCAGAGTGCAAAGTACCATTTTTGAACACAAATTGCCATGTTTTTCACCCAAAATATAGCGTTTAATCCCCAGAATTCTACAGTATAGGTGGGCACTGGAAAGTAAGTATTGACTATTGATATAACCCATTAGTGGCACCCAGGAATTCCAGAGTTCCCTTAGGTCAATGTTCGCACTTGCACGTAATTCATTATAGCAGGCTGGGCAGGCACATTGGTGCTGGAATCCACTGTGCTTTTCATTGATTGACATGGCCTGAAATCATCCATTCTATTGTTAACTCAAGCTAGTGCCTGGTTGCAGAGGTGAAGAGGGACTGAGCTTGAGGATTGTCCACAAGTAAAGGGTGTAGAGGAAGAATATATCTTAATGGATAATCAAATGAATTCTTCAGTATAAAATAAAAACGGGGTAAATAGATAGGCTGTGAAAATAAAAAATGTTTCTAATGTAGTTAGTTAGTCAAAAATGTAATATATAAAGGCTGGAGTGTATGAGGGGGCTGCCATATTTGTGCAGCAGGAGTCCGTTAGCATTAGAAACTGTACTGGCTGAAATGGGACAGTCAGGTTGGCAAAGTCAGGCTTAGGAACTTCAACTAACAGTTATATACAAAAACAAACCTCTCAGCAAAAAATGATCAACATGACCTAACATTTAGGGGCAGATGTTACTTCACCTACTATTCCCATGGTTGAATTTCAAATTTTTTTTAATTCAAATTCGTCCATGGGAATAGTAGGTGAAGTAAAATCCTTTGAATTCGAATATCGATTGAATATTAAAAATTAATCGATCGTTTCGTACGATTTTATCGATCGATCTAATTTTTTTTATTCGATCAAAAATAATGATTCCCAATTCGGTAGCTTGGATCTGGCGAACTAGGTGGTAAAATAAAAATTTAAAGGGGAAGTACTTCAACCATCGAATAGTCGAATAAAATTTTATTCAAATATTCAAATTATTCAAATATTCAATGGTCGAATTTGCTTATTTGCATATTCGAAGACTCAAATCTTTTTTGAAATTGGATCGAACTTCGAATTATTCATGTGAAGTTAGTAAATCTGCCCCTTAATGTACATTCATATGTTAAAATACATTTTTTAGTGTCGGTATCACTTTAAGAGGAGGCCACATGGGCCATAACTGTTTGCTTTTGAATCTGAGCTGAATGTTGAGGATCAATTGCAAACTCACTGAACAGTTATGTCTCATGTGGCCCCCCCTTTAAAGTCGCTGACTAACTTAGAGCAAGAGAGCTGCAAAGCAAGAAGTTCTATTCTGTGAGACATCTGCTCACTCCAGCCTTTATGGATTATATTTTTGGCTAACTAACTATATTAGAAACAATTTTTGATACTGTACAGCCTATCTATTTACCCAGTTTTTATCTTTATACTGAACTATTCCTTTAATACATACTTGTATATACAAACACACACTCACAAAAGTATACATATTTGCGTACATACTTGTTGCCATAGCCTGAATCTGTTTATAAATGATAACTATTCTTTACATATCACAGCACTTTAATCATACTGTACATTTTTAGAGATTTTCAGATAATTTAGATTTTTTTTTTTTGGCAAAATAATTAACAGAAATCTTTAAATCATTCAGCCAATGTCTTCATTACTTCATTTCGACAATACTTAAATATTGCATGTGTAAAATGTTCTATTTTTTGCAAGGTTCATAAAGGGCAACTATTTTTAAATGTTTAGAGTATTTTTCATCTATCCCATTTGGTATGTTTATAAAATAAAATTGAAAAGTAGAAAGATGATATATTTATGTCATAGTCACCTATTATGTGCTTTGTCTGGAATGTACTGTCATCATTTTAAATAAATGTTGAATTTATATGTGAGACTGTACATGCTGTATTTATTGAGGAAAAAAAGGATTTTTATAATATAATTTACAAATGTTGTCATGGTGTTAAATAAAAATGCAATCACGTGGCATGATAACGGATAGTTAGTCGATTTTACAACTAAAAAAATGTTATAATACATAATTTATAAGAAATATTGATGACAAGTTAAAACATTACCAGAGTTTTTAAACTCAAGAATGTATTTTCCATGCTTCTGTCAATCCTTTGCTCCCACATGCGATTTGCATAGGGAAAGAAGGATTTGGATACATGGTGAGCATGGCTGAGCACTACAAGCCTGTTGACTAAAATGGCATTCAACTGCTCAAAGCAGTCAAACATATTCTGACAAAATGTGTCAATTCATTGAACACTTTCGGTAACAGTTTTATCAAATGGAAAAGACATAATTTTGCATTTTATGTGTGAAGTAAAAAATCACTATGATATTCCTTATAATATAAGTAAGTAAAACATATTTTGCATTAGTGAATTAGTAATGGTAACATTGTAGATCATCTGAAAAGAGTCAATTACTACACTACCCCACAACCTAAGATATTTAGATATACGTGTATTGACACTGACCACTAAACAAACCTATCTGACATTACAGTATTACAGATAGTTTGAAAGTTTGTTTGATAGGTGTACTCAAACCATATCTTCCAGAATTGAAATTCCCATAAACAGGCCAAATTCTGCCATGCCCCTGATCTGCCCATGCCCAGTACCTTCCCAAAACTCACTACTCTGCCGGTTTCCCTTCACAGCCCACCTCTACTAGCATCTATAATAAGAAACTTACTTGTGAGAACCAGGAACACTGGGATGTACTATGCACTCACCAAAAAGATTGTGTAAAACATCTGCTTTAAATATTAACGGATACCACAGTGAGAAAGTAGAACATATTAGGGATTTTGCAAAACAATGAAATCTACAGGACCTTATCAGAGAATGCACTCCGGGATTGTCACCCAGAATTAGATTGGACATTATGTTTGTCAGAATACCAAATATTTTATTACACATAAAGGCTAAAATATATGTAGGAAATATGTTGTTTTCACATTCACAGGTACCCAGCCAGCATGTATACATAAATGCAAGTAAAGATATAGCACTAAAGCAGATGAAGCCTAAGCAGCAATCACTTGTCATTTATTTGAGAATATAGACAGAAATTTCCAAAGAATTCCTTCCCTTTTTACAATGTCACTCACCTTGGGGAATTCTATGATCCAAAACAGCTTGTGCATTGATTATCAATTAAAGCTCATGATTTATAAATTTACAATAAAAGTTTTATGACTTAAATATACTACTTTTGACTCTTCAGAATGAAGTCCTAACTTGCAATGTGGTATTGGTTCTGGCAGAGTCAATATTGTATATGCATAAGAACTATTACACTTTCAAAATGTGCTAGTATAAACCCCAAAAGCCCATCCTCAAGTCAGAATATTGTCCTCATAGTGTATAAGCACACAGTGATACAAGTAACAGCTGGAAAGAAGTAGAAAAAGCCAAATCATTTAAAAACTTCAAAAAAATGAAGACCAGCTAAAAAGTTGCTAAGAACAGTTTACAACATGACATACTACAAGTTAACTTAAAGGCAAACAACCCTTTTAAATTGTGTGACTTCTGTAATTTGTAACACTTTAAAAACAGCTTGAAACAAGTCATTTGAGTAAATTCCTAGTTTGCAGCTTAGTTCTGCCTGGTGACCTTTCTTTCACATTTTTTATTCTAGTATGCTATGTATGCTTCACTGGACAGATATTGGAAAATATAAGATTGCTGCACTCGGATCTTTGATGTAGTCTTCAGTTACTACCTGCTGGGCAGGAGTACTAATTTTGTTTCTGCTAGCTGTTAACCTTCCACCCAGCCTGGACAGATATCTGCCAGACTTCTCTAAGTAACATCATCAATGCGGACGTTATTAAACGAGGATGTGGCAACTGCTGTGAATGAATCATGGGTATTTAAAGGGCAACTATGGGTGAAAATTAAAAGTTAATATAAGCTTCATCATACCAAAATAAAACACTTTCTAAATACAATCAATTAAGTATTCTGTACTGTTTCTGAATTTTATCTTCATTCTGTCTTCATTCAGGAGTTGGGCGTTATATTTCATTCACAGTAAGATACAATATATTTTATAGGGGGCTCCCTCTCCTAGCAGATGTATTACAACTCACTCAAAAAACTGATTCCAGGGCAATCAAAATCTAACAAAAATAGATATATGGTGATTTTAAAAGAGTGAGCTCTAATACATCTTGTAGGAAAAAGGAGCCCCCCTAAAAGATATATTGGATATTACGGTCAATCAAGATCAGACTACCGATTCCTGCATGAAGAGAGAGAATGGAGAGAGAGAGAGAGAGAGAGATGCTGAGATGGGGGGAGTGAAGAGCAACTTTCAGAAACTTTTAATAAATTATATTTAAAACATTTCTTATCTCAGTATGACATAGCTTATATTAAATTTTAATTTTACTGATAGGCAAAATGAGTCCCCCTAAAAGATATATTGGATATTACTGTCATTCAGTATAAGAATCCCATCTCCTGCATGAAGAGAAAAGAAACTTGATTATTTCAGAAACAGTTCAGATTTTTTAACAGATTATAATTTAAACATTTCTTATTTCAGTATGATGAAGCTTAAATTAAATTTTCATGAAAGTTCCCCTTTAAGAAGAAACACTGCCCAGCTGTGTTTATGTGGGAAATAGACCTGGAAGCAACCTCTCACCAGCCACAGGATCACATGGATATCTTCAAGGTAGAGGTCATATAAATATGTGAATTTGCAGCTTTACAATAAACACATAGATGTGTGTGTGAGGTAGCCTGCACAGCTCTACAACTCAGTTACAAGTCTAAAAATCTGGGATCCAATAAATATACATTATGATGATGTGCTGAATCACAGGGCAAATGTAGTTCTTTAATCATGTAAAGATTATGATGTAAAGATTATAGACCAGCCAATAATCTTTACATTACAAAAACTATTAAAGGTACCTGTAGTGCAATGATCCCAGACCAGTAGCTCCTGAGCAACATGTTGCTCTCCAGCCCCTTGGATGTTGCTCTTCATGCCCTCAAAGCAGGTGTTTATTTTTAAATTCCAGGCTTGGAAGCAAGTTTTAATTGCATAAAAATGAAGTATAGTGCCAAGTAGAGCCTCCTGTAGGCTGCCAGTCCACATAGAGGCTACCAAATAATCAATTACACCACTTCTTTGACACCCCAAGGGATTTTTTCATGCTTGTGTTGCTCCCCAACTGTTTTTACATTTGAATGTGGTGGGGACCCCTGATGTAGTGCATATAATCGTATAGGCTACCATTGTGTCATATATTTCTTGGTTACATGTTCACAGACTATCCGAGGATCCCATAGCATTCTAGCCAGATGTGATTCCAGCTTAC
>CM044435.1:96712290-96730118 GCA_024363595.1 Xenopus borealis | reverse complement strand
ATGCGAAAAGGGGTAAGTGGCGACTTAGGGGCAATAGCCCGGGGGGAGAGGTAGGCCAGTGGGGAGGAGGGCCTACAGGGGGTGGTGGCCATGGGGGTTAGCCTTTAAAGAGGTTGTTTCAAATGACCCTAGCAACCTTGCCCTGATTTGAATAAGAGACTGGAATATGAATATAAGAGGGCCTGAATAGAAAGATGAGTAATAAAAAGTAGAATTAACCATACATCTTAGCCTTACACAGCACTTGTTCTTTATATGGGGCTAGCGAACTGAATTTGAAAGTTGGAAGGAGTCCAAAGAAAGCAAACATTTCAACTATAAAAAAAAAAGAACCAATAGAACTGTCGCTTAGAATTAGCCATATACTAATGTTAACAAAGGTGAACCACCCCTTTAAGCCCACTAGATTTAAATATAATAATAACAGGTTCTAAACTTTATGAGAGGCTACATTCTGTGACTGCCAACTGCATGTACTTAGCATGCAATGTGCATATTAGCTTCACCCTAAACTCTGCAGGGATACCACGAGGGTTGCTACCTGGCGGCAATTTAAAAATAATGCTTAATGTCAATGTTAATAGGGGAGATAAAAATATAGGAATTGTAAAAATAGTTGGGGAGCAACGCAAGCATGAAAAAGTCCCTTGGGTTGCCAAATAAGGGCTGTGATTGGTCATTTGGTGGCCCTTTTGTGGACTGGCAGTCTACAAGAGGCTCTACTTGACACTATACTTTGTTTTTATGCAATTAAAACTTGCTTTCAAGCTTGGAATTCAAAAATAAGCAAGTGCATTGAGGAACCTGAGAGCAACATCCAAGGGGTTGGAGAGAAACATCTTGCTCACGAGCTACTGGTTGGGGATCACTGGTTTAACCAATGATGAATAGCATCGCTGTTGCCATGACAACGCAGTCGACAACGTGCCACCTTTCGCCCACTTTCAATTCACTTCTCCTATTTCCTACGAATAACCTAGAGTCTCTCTATAAGAAAACAGAGTCACAGAGTCTGGTCCAACACATTATAGAGAAATCCACACAATGAAATGATACACACTCTCTACCACACACGCTTCTCCTCAAATCCCAGCAGTTCCGTGGAACGACCGCCTTCTACCTGCTGCTCAGCCAATCAAGCTCACGCGCACCATTCCCGCTACCTCTCGCGCCTCTAGTTCACCTTCACAGTTTTCTGATTCGCCAGTTGGTAGCACGGTGCAGCCTATCTGTTTCAGCTGTACGGTACAGTCATTCATGCAGGGGAGGGCCTCTCAAATACCACCAACCAGAAAGGCTGGAAGGCAAAAAGCTCGGAGACTAGCCTACACCTGATTGGATGACGCGAATATCAATCTAGAGGTCGGTGGGCGAATTGGGGTTTGAGCGTTCCATTTTGACTGTTGAGAGGGAAGTCTGTTTATATCCGGGATTGTGTGAAGTTGGAGCTGACGAAGAAGCTTTTATGATGAAGACGTTTTAGCTGCCGAATTTTTCCGGTAAGTTTCTCTCGCATTTATCTAGTGTACTCAGCACGGACATTTCTATTATCACAGTCAGGGACAGACCCTTGTAATGTAAAATCGTAGCAGCTTTCCATCACGCACACTGGGCGTACTTAAACAGACGTTCTCACAAAGGCAGCGTGAACTCCAAAATAAACATACTGTACTTCTAAGCAACTTTCCAGTGTTCGTTCATTAGTGCTTTTCATTGATTTCAAAGTTCTGCAAATGCTATTCTTGTTGAAAGCATCATCTATCTGTTCTCTGCCCTGGTGGTTACAGCAATGTAGCATATGTACGGCTGGCTTCTGTTACATTGTAATTACTACTTGAGTTTGTAATTACATTTCCTTCAAGCACAACCTTATTCTGTAGGGTTTACCTGTTCTAAATCTCATTCCCATGCCATTGGCGTAACTAGTCGCTGGTGGGCCCTGGTGCAGGGGGCTCTCCCCCTATGAATTGCACGTTGGAGTTCTCCTAGCCTCTCTAGCTGGCCCACGAGAGGGAGCAGGCCCTGGTGAAATTGCACCCCCTGCTCCCCTGATAGTTACGCCACTGTCCCATGCCAAGGGACATTCGTGTTAGTTGGCTGCTATCATAAATTATACTCTTCATACTCTCCATATACTCTTCATCAGATGTTCCATTTAGTCACAAAAATAATAGAAAGGTTGCATGGTCAGGCCTGGCTTGCAAATTGCAATCTGCATTCCTATTTGCCCACAGTTGTGCTTTGAATTGAGTTCAAAGTGCTGCGCAGGCTATCAAGTTCTCCCAGTCCTTTCTATATGGACCTCACTCTTTATGTGGGTGTAGAGCCTTTCCCCAACAGTAGCCACAAAGTAAGAAACACTGATTTGTTTTCAGAGGAATCTGTGGTCTTTAGCTCAAAATGTGTAAAACCAGACCCCAACAATTATTTTATCCACCACACGTGAATGGGAGTTTAGAGCCTTTCCCCAACTGTAGCCACAAAGTGAGGAACACCAAGTTATTTTCATAGGAATCGGTGGTCCTAGCAAAAACTGTGGAAAACAGCCTCCAACAATTATCTTATACACCTCATTTTAATGGGAGTTTATAGTCTTTCCCCAACTGTAGCCACAAAGTAAGAAATGCCAAGTTAAAGGGATACTGTCATGGGAATTTTTTCTTCTCAAAATGCATCAGTTGTTAGTGCTGCTCCAGCAGACTTCTGCATTGAAACCCACTTCTCAAAAGAGCAAACAGATTGTTTTATATATTTGGAAATCTGACATGGGGCTAGACATATTGTCAATTTCCCAGCTGCCCCAAGTCATGTGACTTTCCCCTGATAAACTTCAATCACTCTTTACTGCTGTACTGCAAGTTGGAGTGATATCATCCCCTCCCCTTTTCCCCTACAGCAGCCTAACAAAAGAACAATGGGAAGGTAACCAGATAGCTCCCTAACACGAGATAACAGCTCCCTGGTAGATCTAAGAACAGCACTCAGTAGTAAAAACCCATGTCCCACTGCATTCTATTTAGTTACATTGAAAAACAACAGCCTGCCAGAAAGCAGTTCCCTCCTGTGCTGGCATATGTCACATGACCTGGGGCATCTGGAAAATTAGCAAAATGTCTAGCCCCATGTCAGATTTCAAAACTGAATATAAAATAAATGTGTTTGCTCTTTTGAGAAATGAATTTCAGTGCAGAATTCTACTGGAGCAGTACTACTAACTATTTTGAAAAAGAAACTGTTTTCCCATGACAGTATCCCTTTAATTTCACAGGTCCTAGCTCAACCCGTGGAAAACAGCCCCCAACAATTATCTTATCCTCCATTGTTGAATAGGATGTTAGAGCCTTTCCCCCAAGTGTAGCCGTAAAGTAAGAAACACAGAGTTGTTTTCACAGGAAGCAGTGGTCCTAGATAATAATGTGGAAAAACAGCCCCAACAATTCTCTTATCCACCTCACTTGAATGGGAGTTTAGAGCCTTTCCCCAACTGTAGCCACAAAGTAAGAAACACTGATTTGTTTTCACAGGAATCAGTGGTACTAGCTCAAACCATGGGAAAACATCCCCAGACAATTCTCTTATCCACCACACTTAACAGTGAGCATTTCACATTCAAAAATATGGTGTTTTCTTGATGATGAAAAGTGAATGATCACTAAGCAAAGTATTTCCACTTCCCTATAATCCAATGCCAGAACCTTTATGCCAGCCAATGATTTGCCTTGTGACTGTTGTTTAATAAATGTATACATTCTTGTTTTTTGTTTTAGGTATACTATACCCTGTAAGGGTTTTGTGTGTTCTTGACAATGTCTATTGACTTTGATAGCGGAGCACTGCAGACTCAGCAAGAGGAAGAAGAGTATGATAAGGAGGATTATGCCCGTGAGCAAGAGGTGAGGAGGTGGTACAAAATTAATTATAGTGTCTGACGCAAAAGTGTTGTAAAGAGCAAGCCACCTGTCACTAGCTTTTTATTATTCTTTGTCTTTGCTGCACTTACCTTTTGTGTAAAAACCACTGCAGAGATTCGGTTACAAGAAACATCTGTTATGATAATTCCCTGTATGGTTCTGACTGCTAACTCTGTTCAACAGAGCTATTGCCTTTAGTAGTTCACCATAAATTGAACTTCTAATGTGGAGTAGTTATAATGTGCATACACCAGATCTGTTCTAAAGTATTCAAGGCATTGGGTTAAACAGAGCCTTGGCTGAAGTAGAACTAGCTTTGACTGCAGTATTTTACGAGTCCAAACCAGAGAACAGAAAGGGACAAATACTGAGTACAGTTGCAATTATCTTTACAAATAACTTTAAAACTATTGAGAATTATTTCTGATTCACATGTATTGAAAAGTAGTTTAGAGTTCAATTTGCTTTCACTGTGGAAAATAAATGGTTATCTTTTAAGAGACTTCATACTGGTCATTGATTAATTACCCTCTCCTTTCCCCACTGTAATTGAAAACCAATGTTAAGAATACATGCGTCTCTGTTAACTGTTAAATATTTTTGAAACAGATTTGGCTTTTTATTTATTGATTACAACCATCTTTTTGAGTCCTCATTCATGGGAATTATAACTGTTCCCATGCAGTAGATTTGTCCATGCATTCCATTTCACAGTAGAGCATGTAATTGATTTCGTTCTCACCCGTAGGTCTGTGCCTACAGGAGGGTACGTAAAGGGGTGGTTTACGTTTAGTATGTTATAGAATGGACACTTCTAATAAACTTTTCAATTGTTCTTCATTATTAATTTTTTACAGTTTTCAATTGAGCGTAACTGACCCCACCTAAAAGCAACTTCTCTGTAAGGCTGCAAATGTATTGTTGTTGTGACTTTTTATTGCTCATCTTTCTATTCCGGTGCAGGTAAAACAATGCATCTGTAAGGGCCCTAATAGCAGTGCAGCTTAAGCAAAATGTAACAACACAGAATTCTGATTCTCTTGGGGTCATTTATCAACACTGGGCAAATTTGCCCATGGGCAGTAACCTATGGTAACCAATCAAATTACTGCATTCATCAGTCTACTTGCAGCTGGCTTTAGAAAGCTATTCACTGATTGGTTGCTATAGGTAACTGCCCATGGGCAAATTTGCCCAGTGTTGATAAATGAGCCCCACCGACTCTCCACTCATGCAAAGTGACCAATTACGTTTTTTTTTTTGTTTTGTTTTGTTTTAAAGCTGCAACAGTTATTAACTGATCTTCCCCATGACCTGTTAGATGACAGCCTTTCCTCATCACCAGAGCCAAGCTACAGTGATTGTAGTGGCCATGAAATTTCTGAACAGTAAGTAACAGGAATGCTCCCCTATCCCCAACTGCAACATCCATCCATTTCCAAAGCGAGTACCTTCCTCTTATGGCATTTGAGCCCAGGCAGGCGGTTGGGGCAGCACCTCACAAATCTTCAGGCAGGAAGTGGGACTTGGCTTGTGGGGCCCACCAGGTTTTTTTCCCATTGTCCAGCTGGCCCTGTTCGACCATGTGTTACAATTTGTATATGCAGCGGGTCTGTTATTTATTTATTTTTTTTGTACCATATGTGTCAGGGACATTATATTTAAATGATGTCTTGCAAAAGGGCCATAGAAATCCCTTGCAAAAAGGCCTCTAGTTTGACATCCTGCTTACTTGCTGTTGAATGGACTTATATCTATTGGGTCAAGTTTTCTAGTAGCAAAACTACAAGGGTGTGTGTCCTCTGCTCTGTTAATTAGTATTTTTCTTTTTATGTTTATCCTTCCAATGTTAATTAAAAAAATATTTTTTCAATGTTAATTATTTCAACATTGTTTTTTTTTCTCTTTCTGTAATTCCTACTCAATCAGAATACAACAGTGGGAACATGGAGCAAATTGGGGTAATGATGAATTGCCAAACCATGAAAAGGTGAGTACCTTTTCAGTTGTCTGATGCTAGACAGTCTGTAGGCTCACCTGCCTAAGGTCAAACATAAGAGGATCCAAAATTACTGTAGCACACCAATGCATTACTATGATTGCATGAATGGATGTATTGGCTCAAAAGGTAGACCTCAATTCTAGCCAAAAATGATGTCACTTTATGCAATCACAATAATGAGTCAGTGGGCTAAGCAATATTGGCTTCTTTTATGTCTGATATACCTTTATCATCTTACAGTTCTCTTGAAATCACCATCTTATGGTATTTTTTTTTTTATCAGCCCTATAAAAATGGATTTACAGAAAATCAATATTGCGTGGGATTTGTGGGTAAACAAGATGATCATCTTAGAAATCAAGCTGGTAAGATGTCCAGTGGATGGGAAGTGCTGCATGCAAACGAAGATGACCACTTGTTTAATGGCAAATACCGCTACTCAAAAGATCATCCTTACAATAGTGAATCAAATGGGGAAGCCTTTCACAGAGGAGATCATTATGATGCACCTGGTCATTGTTCTAGCAGTGAGTTGTATCATCTTCCAGACGACTTTCAACCCTATACAAACGCCCAACAGGCTGAACATTTTTCAGAAACTAAACAAGAGCATTTTCAGGTTTGTGAAATAGTTCTATGTATAAATCTGCTCTGTAATAACACACCTTTCTATACTGTGGTTTTGGGATGTTCATGCATATGCATTATTTTGCAGGGATTTGCTGTGCCAGAAGAAACTAGTAAACAATCTACAGAACCTTTTCAAGTTAAATACAATCCTTACCAGAAAGTTGCACGAAAGGATGAGCTGAACCAAGAGCCTGGAAGAAGAGATGGCAATTTTGATGACTTACAAAGAGAGTTTTTAGATACTGGGGAAAGTATGTGATGCATTTTTAGAAAAAAGCTTCTTGAAAATATAGACCAAAGCGTATATAGAATTTTTAGTCTAAATTAGGAAATATTTACATGCACATAGCTGATGATGTCTGATATGCAGTTGTTATGACTAAAACTAGTGGTTGTTCAACCATTTATTAATTTGCTTGTACATTTTGAAACCTACAGTGTGTAGTAACCTAGTTTTAGCATCCAACACTATGCCTAATATGGAAACCATTTATTCATTAGATTCTGCAGGCAACATGCAGTTTGTACAGCTTCAGGTTTTATACAAAGCAAGAGGAAGACAGCTTGAGGAGCAAAACAGCAAGTTAGAAGAAAGTGAAAGACAAATAAGATATCTTAACCACCAACTTGCAATAGTTAAAGGTAAATTAATGGTCTTACAATGTTTATGCTTATGTGTTTCTATTTTGTATGTATTGCATGGTTGATTTTATAAGATGCCACATTATAGTCCTTTCATTGTTGTTAATTGTTTTTAGGGTGGGTTTTCACTGTGGCACTTCCACAACTAGCATTTGTCAAGTATACGATAAAGTATTTCATTCTGTAGCATTTCAATTCAAATGTTACATTTCCTCTCATTGGTTTCTGCTAGTTTCATTAACTGATGTAAGTATTTTATCTTATCCAGAATGCTGTCTGATCTGGGGTGTCCCAAATAAGTGCTTGTCGTAAGCAGAAAAATAATTAAATTAACCCAATAGGATTTTTGGCTGTCAATAAGAATTCATGCTAGCTTTGTTATCAAGTGCAAAGTACTGTCTTATTACAAAGAAAAAATGTAGGACACAATGGGAAATAGCATTGCTCTGTATTGGAATTTTTATTATAATGGTTAACCTATATAATATACCCATATTTTGTAATTTCCACATCCATTTCATTGCATCGTATGAAAACTTGACAATTTTTATTGTTTTTAAGATCAAAAAGATGGATTGACCATAAGCCTTCAAGAATCTCAAAACCTACTTCAAAATTCCAGAGAAATAGAGATTCAATTAAAGGGGCAATTAACTTCCTTGGAAAAGACAGTTGAGAGTTTAACCACAAATGAAGAACATGTACGTGGATTTCTGTGTCATCCATGTAATAGTGGAAGTGTGTATTATGCCAAAGTCATTTACTGTTCTTCTTTGCCTTGTAGCTGAGAAAAGAATTGAATGTTTCTAAAGTAGCAATGGAGAGTATGCAGCAACAGCTTCTAGACTTACGACGCTCAGAGTCAATACAAAGAGCTAGAGATCAACATGAAACTATTGTGTCAATGCTGAAAAAGAAGCATGAGGAACAAATGTTGGCATTGCAGATGAAGCTTGATGATGTGAACGCAGCTCTTAATGAAGAAGTATGTGCAATTAAAATGTAATATAGTAAACTGTAAATTTGGTGTGAGCAGGTTTATCTTTGGAAACTTTGCTTTGACATACTAGGGGTGTCCTTTATATATATATATCATACATTGATTTAGTGCTGGTGTTCTTTCTGTTAAATTAAAATATGATAACTCTGTCTCATCCCAGACCACCAGTCTCTTCTGCCTACAATGCAATATACTCAGGAAAAGAAATTATAATTTAGTATAGGTCCTGTATGGCTTTATTACCTCTTTATCAAGTTGTTTACATCAAGGGGTGATCTGAAAACTGTTAAATGGTGGTGTCCTTAATGTAAACAATGTTTTCAAGCCAAAAAAAAAAATCCCTTGTGTTTATGAATTTTGTTCCAAGCATAAAGATTGGCAGTATCTTTATCATCAAAGACAAAATTTTAACAAAGCATGCTAATCCTTACTTGAGGTACCCATGCAACCTTTCCAATTATAGCTAAATGCTCTGGTATCTGTCTTAAGAAACCATATTCTACCATTAACTGTTCACATTTTCTTGTCTTCAAAATGTTCATTATGAAATGCTTCTTTTAGAAAGAGTTGTGCAGCCGTTTGGAGGATCGATTAAAACTGTTTGAAAGAAACCAAGCAGAAAGCAAACTTGAAAAAACAGATCTAATTAACCGGCTTAGTAAGAGTCTAGAAGAAAGTCAGCAGCAGTGTGCTAACCTTCTGCAGAGTGGTATGTAAAAATGTAATTTCATCATAATTAAACCATTTTAATCTGAGAAATCTAACCACGCAATAACAAAGCATTTATAAGTCTTATTTTTGTCATGCAGATAATTTGATAAAGGAAAACTTTATGGTGCAGTTGTATACCTTTTTGTGGCAAATCAGTTTATATCCAGTTGTATATAGCACTATTCTCTGTGTCCTATCATTGGGTAAGTGTGCCCAAAACAGCACAAGTCAAAGAAGCCGTTACAGCAAGACTGATTAATAATCGGCATATACAGACTGCACTTGCTCTGCGGATAGGTATCTCTACACCGTTGCCCTCTGCTTTATAGAGAAACAAACAAAGCTGCTTGAGGTCAGGGAAGTAAGGTTGGGGGCTCCCCCCTGCCATTTGAAAGTATGATAGTTTCCCCTGCAGAGCTTTTAGGGACCGTCTCAAGTTTCCTCTCTGCAGCTGTCAAAGCATGTAACATGAAGGGGGAATTTCACTGCATACACTCAGGTTTATGATAAAAACAGTAGACATTTTTTTAATTTAAAGTATATTGGAGATAGATTTCTTTTTCATTAATGAAAGTAAAATGGAATTTCTCTCACCAAGATTGGGGGACACAGGCACCATGGGGATGTAGATCCTGCAGCTTGGAGAGTGGACACTAAGAGTTAAAGCTGACTCCTCCTCCTGCTGTGGGCTATATCCCCTGCCTCCTCCCACTCTCTCTCCAGTTTCTTTTAGTATCCTCAGAGAGAGAACATGGACACCAGGTGGCTGGAGCTGGTTATTCAACTACGGTATGGGTCATGGCCACTATGGGCCAGAGATACTTGTATCTAGTGCCCTCAGCCAGAGTTTGCAAAGATTGCCCAGCTGCCTTAATGCTCTACGGAGGCTGCAGGCAAGGCTCCACATTCCCCCTGAGGCTACGGTTACCGCTCCACGGAGGTCTTCACCAACCTACTGACAGGGGAGTCACTATTGGGCACATCTTTGCTTGGTTTTACAGGTAGGAGTCTACCTACTTCCCACCCTTCCTAGACCAGCAACCTGGCATGCATTCCAGAAACTCTAGACAAAGTGCTGTTGCATCTATCTAATCCGCCTCAGGCCCAAGATAGGCGCCCTACCACATCCAAGAGGCCCCCTGACTCTCCCCCCGGGACCAAGGGGTGGCCAAAGCTCATCCTCTGACGAGGAAGGTCAGGTTCCCACAGACTTTGACTCGGAACAGGATATCGAGCCAGACCCTGAGACTGATGGATCAATACAGGCCATCCTTAAGACACTCAATATTGATGACTCGTTATCCGTTATGGCCGAAGCGGGGAAAAACATTTTCAAGAGACAGAAGAAGACTTCTGCTGTCTTCCCAGCATATGAGCAATTGGATGAGATTGTGAAATCCCAATGTAAACCCCAGACCACAGGCTGCAAATTTCAAGGCGTTTCACACAGGCATATCCCTTTCCACAGGAATGCATGGAGCTGTGGTCGTCTCCTCCTACAGTCGATCCGCCAGTTTCCAGGCTATCTAAAACCACTACTAATCCGGTAGCAGATGCAGCATCCTTCAAAGACCCAATTGATAAGAGACTTGAGGGTTTTTGCAAGACAATCTTTACAACATCAGGAACAGCCCTTCGACCGACGTTTGCCATCACATGGGTGGCAAAAGCGATGGAGGTCTGGGTGGAACAGGTGGCTCAACTTCTTGGCTCAGAGGATCCAACAACAGACCTCCTACTTTCACAGATAGCAGACGCCACAACATACATGGGTGATGCAGCACTAGATGCAGCCAAATTGGTTGCCAAAACTTCGGCTCAGTCGGTGGCCGCTCGACTGTTTTTGTGGCTCAAGAACTGGTCGGTTGATTTACGTCTAAAAGATCCTTAGTGAGTATACCTTTTCAGGGAAAGCAACTGTTCGGAATTGAGCTAGACAAAATAATTTCTCAAGCTACTGGGGGCAAAAGTACTCTGCTCCCACAAAGCAGACCTAAAAGAACCACCTTCAAAAGACGGCCCTTCTTTTGCCCCTTTCGACAAGGACAAAAGACGAATATACAGACGGAAAAATCAAGTTCCTCCTTTCGCCAGAGATACCATAACAAAAGGGAGTCTACCTGGAACTCTACAAAGGGATCCACCAAGCCCCCACAAGACAAGTCCACCTCCGCCTGAAGATGTGCCCACCCCTGGAGGGATCCCTCTAGGCGGACGGCTAGGGGCCTTTCGGGAGGTGTGGCAGAGTCTAGTCAGAGACCAATGGGTTTTGAAGGTAGTATCAGAGGGATATTTGATAGACTTGTCTCGACATCCTCCAAACAGATTTTTCAAATCCCGGGTTCCACTAGGAGGTCACAAAAAAGAAGCATTCCTAAAGATCATAAGAGAACTAACAGTCTCAGGGGTCATACAAGCAGTTCCACAAGCAGACAGGGGAAGAGGTTTCTACTCGAACCTTTTCATTGTAACCAAGAGGGACGGTTCTTACCGACCAGTACTGGACTTAAAGTCCCTCAACAGATGGGTAAGGACATATACTTCAAGATGGAATCGATACAATCCGTTTTAATGTCTATAGAAAGGCACGAACTGATGTCAGTAATAGACATAAAGGACGCTTACCTCCATATACCTATTCACCCCTGTCACCACAGGTTCCTGAGGTTCTATGCAGCGGGGTACCACTGGCAGTTTGTGGCGCTACCCTTCGGCCTATCTTTGGCCCCCCGAGTCTTCACAAAGATCATGGCAGCAGCCCTATCAGACTTCAGACTAAAGAGCATCAAGGTTATACCTTATTTGGACGATCTTCTTGTAAAGGCCTCTTCGATATAAGTAGCAATCAGTCACACATCTCGGGTCATAAACACGCTGACCCAGTTGGGGTGGATAATCAATTACAAAAAATCCACGCTACTCCCAGCACAAAGAATGGAATACCTAGGAGTAATCCTCGACTCCGAGAAAGAGAGAGCTTTTCTGCCAGGAGAAAAAGTCAATGTCCTTCGGAAAATGAATTCAGAGCCTCAGAATGTCCCACAGTACCCCACTACGATGGGCCATGCAGGTGTTGGGCACAATGGTGGCATCCTTTCCGACTGTACCATATACGCAACTCCACACCAGACCCCTACAGCAATTGATTCTACGGCACCAGAGAAGGAATCGACAAAACTTAGACAGGCAGATAGTGATTCCGGAACAGGTCAGCATCTCCCTAGACTGGTGGCTCCAACCTCACCAGCTGACACGGGGAAAGCCATTTCCCAGCCATCAGTGGACAACCCTGATGACAGACGCCAGCCTAAGAGGATGGGGAGGGGTCCTCGATCAGGGGACAGTGCAAGGTCTCTGGAATCAAAAGGAAAAGCTTCTCCCAATCAACATCCTCGAGCTCCGGGAAATATGATATTCCCTACAGCACTGGACAGAGTGGTTACAGGGCCAAGCAGTGAGAATACAGTCGGACAATGTGACAGCTGTGGCCTACATAAACCACCAGGGAGGTGGCCTTAGCAGAGGCAGAAAGTATTCTAACATGGGCAGAGAGGAATGTTCCAGCAATATCACCGGTCTATCTACCAGGGATAGAGAACTGGAAGGCAGATTACCTAAGCAGAGAGACTATAGATCAGGGCGAGTGGAGCCTTCACCCCGAGGTTTTCCAGCTGATTGTGGACAAATGGGGCCTACCAGAGGTGGACGTAATGGCATCTCGTTTCAACAACAAGGTACCAAAGTTCATAGCCAGAAGCGTTGACCCACAAGCATGGGCAGTCGATGCCCTAGTAATTCAGTGTACATTCTCACTAGTCTACGTATTCCCTCCCCTTGCTCTCATACCAAGAGTCATCAAAAAGATAAGGAGGGAAAAGACCAAAACAATCCTGGTGGCTCCCTATTGGCCCAGGAGACCCTGGTTCGCAGAGATAGTAGACATGGCGGCAGACACACCAATACATCTCCCTCTCCGAGAGGATCTACTCACACAGGGACCGATTGCCCACCCGAATTTACATCAATGGGCTTTAACGGCATGGCTCTTGAGGCCCTAGTACTGGAGGCTTCCGGAGCTCCCAGAGAGGCAATTCCCACCATGCTACGTGCCCGAAAACCAGTTTCGGCAAAGATATACCACAGAGTTTGGAGAACCTTTTATTGCTTGGTGTGAATCAAGAGGAACAGATCCCAGGGAGACGGAGGACAAGGATATCCTCTCTTTTCTACAAGGGGGCCTCTCAAAGGGTCTAGCCCTCAATTCCCTGAAGGTCCAAGTATCTGCACTCTGTCTTGTTCCAGAGGAAAATAGCATCTGGAGAAAAATGTCAAGACGTTTTTACAGGGGGCAACAAGAATAGTACCCCCATACAGATATCCAGTCCCCCCTTGGAACCTGAATTTAGTACTGTCAGTTCTTCAAGAAGACCCCTTTGAACCCTTAGAGGAGATACCACTAATTACACTTACAGAGAAGTTGGTGTTTCTCTTGGCTATCACATCGGCCCGCAGGGTGTCTGAGATAGCAGCACTGTCATGTAGATCTCCGTTCACTATCCTCCATTGTGATAAGGTGGTCTTCAGGCCGACACCGGAATTTTTACCAAAGGTCGTTTCGGATTTTCATCTGAATCAAGATATAGTAGTACCATCATTCTGTCCTGAACCAAAGAATACACAGGAGAGACGCCTAAACCAGCTGGATGTTGTTCGAGCAGTTAAGACCTACATAGAAGCCACAAAGAAGATTCGGAAGACAGACTCTCTTTTCATCCTACTGCAAGGTCGCAAAAGAGGATTGAGGGCATCAAAGTCGACCATAGCGAAATGGATTCGCTCCGTCATCATCAGAGCCTATACAGTGAAGGGCAGGAATACACCCTTCAACATACGAGCACACTCCACAAGGGCAGTCAGTACCTCCTGGGCTGTTTGTCAAGCGTCTGCGGAGCAAGTCTGCCGAGCCACTACTTGGTCTTCTCCACACCTTCACTCGCTTCTACAGGCTGCACACACAAGCTTCGGCTGCAGCCAGCTTCGGGAGGAAGGTGTTACAAGCAGTTCTTAAATAAACAGATAAAGGGGACGCCCTCAGGGGTTGCTTTGGGACATCCCCATGGTGCCTGTGTCCCCCAATCTAGGTGAGCGAAAGGAAGATTTTAGTACTTACCGTTAAATCCTTTTCTCTCATCCTACATTGGGGGACACAGGCCTTCCCTCAATGTTGTTTTTTGTAGATCACTTTTTCTCCCCGTTGGGAGTTGTTCAGACTAAATTTAATTGGGTGGGAGACTTCTTCTCTTTGTTGTGGGATTTTGGATGTGTTACTCCCTCTTCGGCCAGAAACTGGAGAGAGTGGGAGGAGGCAGGGGATATAGCCCACAGCAGGAGGAGGAGTCAGCTTTAACTCTTAGTGTCCACTCTCCAAGCTGCAGGATCTACATCCCCATGGTGCCTGTGTCCCCCAATGTAGGATGAGAGAAAAGGATTTAACGGTAATTACTAAAATCTTCCTTTTATTATTTTTTTGCCTTTAAACCCCCTTTTAAGAGAGACACCAGAAATTAAACTTTTTTTTTTTTTTACATTTATGATAATGTTCCCTTTGAAAGCTACTTCTAACTTTGCCATGAAGTATTTGCACAATTACCTTTCTTACCCCCATGTTCCTCTCTGAGCGAACTGCCATATTTGTGCAGCAGGAGTCCATTGGTAATAGAAACTCTAACTGACAGGCTGAGATGTGAGAGTCAGGTTGGCAAAACAATCCGGTTTAGAAACTTCAAGTAACAATTGCTTACAAAAATAAACCTCTCGGCAAAAAATGATCAACATGACTTATAGGTAACTTTTAATGCACATTTTATTTTAAAAAGTAGTTTTTTAGTGTCAATATGAAAGAAGTAAGGGATTTTTTAAAACCTGCAGTTTAAAAAAAAAAAAACTATATATGTAGTTTGATTAAATGTGTTTATTTTGTACTGGTCAGATTATGTGTTTGATTTTGGCTTTGATAGGTGCCCTTTAAGTCTACAAAAAAATCATTTCAACATTAAATAAACCAAATAGGTTGTTTTTTCCTCTTCGTTTGGATAAAATACAATGTATTTTCTTTCTGTATAGTAGGTTTCCGAATAACTGATCCCCTAGCAAAATATATTAATTATACTTTTGTTTACAACAATAATTTTCATATCATAATAATAATGTTCATAATATCTTTTGTCATGTGTGTATATATAGATATGTATGTATGTATGTATGTATGTGCAAATAACTCTTTGTGTATCTCCAATATAATATAGGCTCAATACAAGAAGTTACTCAGCTAAGGTTGCAGCTACAGCAAGTAAAATCTTCAAAAATCATAAATGATGGCATGAACAAAGCCTTACAGGTAAGTTTTTAAATTGTAATGTTTAATAGTAGCATAGTGGACTCTTGTGTGTTTTTTTTTTTTTTATAAATTTTTTCGTTTTATAAATACTGGGCCTAGATGCTAACATTTCATTCTAATGATTAGGCAGGATCCTTAGGTCCTCTAATAAACAAGCAGAGACCGTACCTTGGTTCATTTTTGCTTTGCAGAGGTTGGGTGATGATTTAGAAGCAGACTGTAATCAAGACTTTGTCCCAAAGCCAGTTGAAGTAGTGCAGTTAATGTTTCTTTTTGATCTACAAGATAGACTTAGAAAATATGCATAAAGTCATATTTTATTCTTTGTCACATGCAGTAGACATTTGATGAGTGTTATTAGTATAACAAGAAGATCAAATACTAGGGCAAATAGGATTGGGGACAACAGGCGACCTTGTCTCATCCCTCTGAGAATAGAGTGATGAACAGGGTCCTTTTTAGCAGCACCATGGAGCATGAACTTAACCATGTTGTGTCTGTTCTATTCCTCAGTAGGATGTTTGTGTGCTGCTGCATCCAGGCTACAAACTAAAAGTAAATGTTTGTTCTCATGGCCTCGTTTAGACATTGAGACCCTGTGATGCAGTGTTCTTTAGCTTCATTGTTTCTATAGAAGAATGGTAAGTTGTTTTATGATGAGCACAGGCTAGGGTTAAATCAGGTTACTGGATTCTCATGTGAGCTGCTTTCTATACCTAATTCTATTCCGTGGTCTTGCATGAAGTTATTTATGTGACCATTTCAAAAACGTAATTTAATAGAGAATTGTAAGTCGTACTGTAGGTCTATAAAATGTAATTCCATGACATCCTGTTTGTCTTGTTTTAGGAGGAGGTACGTGAACTGCAGGAACAAATTACAATGTATGAATCTGCTGCAAGGTTAGGAGTTTTTGTCAACAGTGTTGAAGAGCAACAACTCTCTGATTCATATGTGGAACTGGGAATTAAAAATGTTAACTGGCAAAAATCACGACTCGGCAGGTATTGCTTTCAGTGCTGTAGAAATGTTTGTGGTATAGTCGGTGGGTGATGCTTATACAAGCCAAAGAATTTTACCCAAAACTGATAAATGAGCTAATGAACCATTATTGTAGTTCGTAAAGAGCAGAGAAGAATAATAAAGCTATATTTTTCTAGCCCACAAAAGCAGGCATTTTTGACCCAATCTCCACTCCATGTGTCTGCATGCATGGAAGCTGTGCATTGCAGTGTAGCTCAACAAAGCCTGGGGAAGAGCCAACGCTCCATGTGCCTTTGGCCTTATTCCTCTAGTCATTTTGGCATTAATATGCCTTTTGTATTTTGCGTATTTTCGATGTCTCAGTCAGGATAGTCAAATCGCCCATTTTGGGCATGTATGGACCGCTTTACATGTTGAATTTTTCACAGAGTAAAACTACCAGTCTAAAAAGTCCTTTATCTTGTAATTTTGTGCATTTTTTTTTCTTATGAAGACTCCTGATAAGACAGGTATGGGAAATGATACCCTAGTAAGGACTGTGCTTTGGAAGGCAATTCAGAGCTAAGTTAGAAATCTTTCCATTTTCAATTAAGGAAAAAGGTTTCAACAGTTTACTGTTTTCAGCATCTGTACCCCTAAGATTAAGAAGCATAGAGAATTTCTTAAGCTGTGAGAGTTACTTCTGATAACCTGGACTGCGGAAATATCTATTGTGATTGGAGGCCTATGAACAGTTAGATTGCAAATGCATAAATTATAAACTGGGCCGACTTATTTTCTTTCTATTCAGGGTACTGGCAAATAATGGGGTAAAGAATGACCTTTCTTCAGAAGAGATCAACTTGGAACTTAAAACCGAGCTTGAACGTTGCTTGAACAGCAATAAAATGAAAAGAAAGCAGATTGTTCAGCTGCAGGCTGAACTGAAGGGACATCTGTTAAAAAATGAAGAATTAAAAAAGTCATTGGAAGAGGCAGAAAGGACAGCCAGGGACAGTCAGGTAAGCATTTCCATATTAAAAGAATTTTAAATTAGTTTTTGTTTTTTAACGAAAATAAACTAAAACAGAGCTAAATCTTTAAAATCGATAAGTTTTTAATAAGAAATGACTTACCGATTCTCTGCATGCGCTCCTCTTCGCTAAATTTCTCCTCCCTGCCTATATATAGAAGGCATAGAAACATTTTGCACAACCTGTCAATTTACCCACTTTTTATTTTTATACTGAACAATTCCTTTAAAGGGCGAAGAAAGGCAAAGAAATAAAATCCCATTTTTACTTTCTTTAATGAAAAAAAATCTATCTCCAATATACTTTAATTAAAAAATGTGTACCATTTTTATAAAAAACCTGACTGTATGCAGTGAAATTCTCCCTTCATTTAGTGTTGTTGATAGGAATTGTCAGATGGTCCCTAACTTCTGGCAGGGAAACAATCATACTTGCCAACAGCAGAGGGAGCCCCTGCCTTACCAGCCATGCAGAACTAAAGCAGCTTTGTTTTTTGATAATTTATGATGATCCCTAAGAAGCCCAGACCACACTGAGC
>CM044435.1:96687901-96700441 GCA_024363595.1 Xenopus borealis | reverse complement strand
TATATATATATATATTTCATATAAATCTCACCATATAAGGCTGATGAGTAAATCAGATTTACACATGGCAGCACAGAAACCAGCACAATTTAACTTCAGAATGTAATACTCGGACCTGTAGCATTATCCTTTATGACAGGAAACCACATTTTCTACTTGATTCAGTTTCTCAACAGCTTCTCAACGCACACTAAGCATGAACATGTGCATGTCGCAGACAATCCTAACAAAATCCTGTGACAACGCTGAGGGTCTGGATCATTACCAGTAAATTCACTATACTGTATAAAATGTGGCAGTACTATTTTTTAGAGGTTTAGTTCTACTTTTAGGTTCTCATGTACAAAGCAACTATTAAAGTGCAATGCAGTTCAATCTGCACCTGACTCCAACGTGCTGTGATACTCTGATGTATTTACCCACACTCAACCCCATCTCTTTACTGATGTTACCGTAAAGACAGGGCAGGGCGAATGCCAGTATATAAAAAAGAGCTGGCACTAGTGGGCTTGCCTGAGACCTGCCTCTGGAGGCAATTAATTACCCAATCCTTGAGTTTTAGGGCAGACCTGTGTATCACTAATATCATCCGATCTTTTTTTTATTTTATTTTTTTATATCTGGTAGTAGTCGAATATCAGGAAGGCTACTTTTCAGTATTCTCGCTGCAATATCTTTTCATGTAGGAGTTGGTATGAGATTTTGATTGATATTTTGGTCAAATACAACGGTGTGTGTGCTTCATTTGCCTAGACAAAGTATTAGAGCTAACTGTCTTTATTTTTGGTATATTTCATTGGATACATGTAAAAAGATACTTCTTTCCAAGAGATGAAGCTTGTAGAAAATGTTTGTCCTTTTTAAACACTTAATACTTGTATGTCACAGCCTTATCAGTTATAGGAGTTGAAAATGCAAGGGATGTAAATGAATGTGAATGTAATCTAACTGAATGACCTACTACAGATTAGGAAAGAATCTGAAAGTGGTCATAAATGACCCTGTTTTATACTGTTTTCATACAACGGATAACACATTTTTTATGGGTCACTGTACTGGTTTGTTTTCCTAATCTTTTTTTTTTTAGTAATGTGACCTTTCTTTCTACAGTAAAAAATTTATTAAAATGAGGCAGGTACTCGTAATACAATTTTTGCTTCACTGAGCTGACTCCTCAACATGGGTCTTCTAACAGTAACCTTAAGAAAATCTGGAATAATTTTTTTTTTCTTATTTTGCTATTATTTTTTTGGTGAAATTGTATTCTATCTCTAGATGATGTGTTTTGTTAGTCTTCTAAATACGATAAACATAAGAACTAGTCTATTCCCCTGTTAGAAATCTTTTTTGAAGTTTTTTGTTTTCATTTTGTAGAAACATTTGCTATTTATTAAAGAGATTACAGCAAATGAGGAGAAACTGAAGGCCGCTAACCAAGAGCTCTGCAATGAAATGAGAGGGATGATACAGGACTTCGATCGAGATAAAAAGGAATCTATTGAAAGGTTACGATTTTATTTTGTCGTCTGTCTCTTACATTTCTGACCCAAACATAAAGTATATTTCATATGTTCATGTGAAATATGTATCCTTTTATGACTTACACTACAAGGGCCTTATTTATCAAAATTAAATTAAGTCTGACCACACTAAAATCCACAGTTGGACCTTATTTATTATTACAAAGCACAATTTAAATGGATTGGGTAAAAGCATGATAAAATCAAGCAAAAGTCCAAATCGCACAATTGTTTTGACTTTTTTTTTTTTCCAGAGAAATCAAATTTTTTTCAGATTTAAGCCTGAACAAGTTGGATTTTTGAGCTAATTCCAGCGCAGACCACAGAATGTTCCAAATAAGATAGGGACCTCTCCCATGGACTTGTATATAGCCTTGGCAGGTCTTAGATGGTTATGGGTGCACAATCCCATTTATCGTGCCTCATACCGTCGCTACATTTAGACAATATGGCTCTTAGCCATGGCAGTAATATTTAAAAGTAAAAGATTATTTTATTTAAAGGAGACCTAAGCCCTAAAAATGAATATGGCTGTAAATACCATATTTTATATAATTCATTAAACTGTCCTAAAGTTTCCGTATCTCTATAGTAGTAATGATCCAGGCTGTCAAAATTGTCGAGTTTCCCATCATGTATTTTGTTAAGAGAGTGTCAGAGAGTCAGGCTTAGGAACTTCAACTAAAAAATATCTACAAAAACACACCTTTCTGCAAATAATTATCCACATGACCTATAGGTAACATTTAATGTACATTCATATGTTAAAATTAATTTTTAGTGTCAGTATCACTTTAAGAGAGTTTGTAACATGCACAATGTGCTTTGAGTAGTTGTGGAGATGCTAAGCATAGAGATTGTTGCAAAACATCAAGTAGGTTTGCCTGTCATATAGGCTGATACTGCAGGGCTGATAATTAAATTTTAAAGCTATTCATTCTTAACTGCTGGGTACCAGTAATCTGAATTCTTAACTCTGCATTATATTGAAGCATTTCAATGATATTTTCAGTATTTTGTGCATTGGTCCCTAAGCAGCACAAAACATGTGCAGTGAATGAGCAGAAAAGAAGATAGAGCGCTACTAGGGCATCTTTGGAGACACAGCTAAAGGGCTGTGGTTGCCTTGGGCTGCTATATAAACCCAAAACACAATTAACGGAATTCTACTTGTACTCTGCTTTAAGGAAAGGTTTCAGTTCTGCTCCAAAATAATGTACATGTCCTTGTCCTGAAGCAGACAGGCTAACATTATATCATTCAATACTACCTGGTGACAATCATTATTTTTGGTATCTTTCTGCATATTTTCCTGAGGAATGGGCTTATAGGATTGTTGTTATTCAACAGTTCTGTTATTTTAATTTCTCTTTTGTTCTGCTTGGATCAGGTAAATGAAAATATTTGGATAGAAAGGTTTGTTAGCTGACAAAACGAGCATAAATAGTGAAAAATGCTAATGTAAATTAGAAAAATTAATAAATTATTTAGTTTCCCTTTTTTTTAATTAGAATTTTGTTTTCTTACAGATGTGAAAGGACATATGAACAACATAATGAAGATATAAAGGCTCATTTACTAAATGAGCTATATGAAAAGTTTGACTCTGAAAAGGAACTGCTATCCCAGGGTTATGAAGAAAAAATAACGCTGCTACAGTAAGCACTAGCTTATATCCTATTTCATTTATATTCTGACCCCCCAAAAATGCTGTAACTGGTTAATATAGTTACTGTGTCTCTTTTTGGTAACCAATATTTTGGTTACAGCACAGAAATAGTTTTTCTGGTTAGCTCTTCCTTGACTGTGCAGCATTTGCCTTTCCAGTGCTCATTGGCATCCATTTAATAGTGCGATAAGCAGCAATAATAGCCTGTACCAAAAATTTTTTTAAAAAAGGCCAGAAGGGGGAAGGGTTTAGCGCCGGCGGGGTTGAATTCCCCTTTACGTATATTTTATAGCACATTCTAAACTGGTAATTTTTTATAAACTTCCTTGCTGCTTTCAAAGTAAAACTCCCACACTTGGTTGCCCTCTTTTTAGACACCAGTGGGATCACCTGACTATAGTTGGGAGGGGTGGGTGCTACAATAAGGAGTTGGTCACTACTCCTATATGAACTGTAACAAACAAGGGAAAGTTGATTCAACTTTTGTCTTTATGGCCAACTGTGACTATATAATTAATCATTAATATTCTTTTTAGAGCACAGATGAATGAAATGCACAGTGAAATGGCTGCAGTGCAAGAGTGTTACATATCCGTCTGTAAAGAGAAAGATGCATTGGAAGATCATATGAGAGAACATTTTAAGAAGGAGCTTCAGAAAAGTGAAGAAGAGGTATTGTTTTTTATTAGAATATTGTGTGAATATAAACAGTAGTGTTGCTCTCATTATCAAGCAGAACCCTAAGCTGATTTTTTAAAGTGTGCACAGAAGAGGGGGTGAACAACACTGAGACTGTTATTAAAACTTTTGGGGGCAAGAGGAGTGTATGCTCATTTAAAGAAAGAAAATACACTGCTTGAAGAAAAACAATAAAATGTCTGCCCAACTGTTATTTATTATGTGTTGTAGTCCAGAGAAAAGTCTGCAAAAGAACCACAAAAGGCTTTGCAGATGCTTAAAGATGAATTGGAAGAAAAGCACAAATCTGCCATGTTAGAAACAAAGGCTCAGTGGCGGTGGGTAAAAGAACTGGAAATCATAAAGCAAAGTGAGGCTCAAATTGCAGAGGTAAACAAAAACTGCAGTAAAGAGCAGCTACTAAAATAGTATAGGTACATGCAGTTCACTATCACGGAATGTATCACTAAACCCACGTTTACAGTGAAAGAACATGATTTTCTGATACTCGCTGTTAAATCTGTTTCTCTGTAGTCGATAAGGGGGACACGGAACGAATGGGGTTAAGCTCCACCCTCTAGGAGGCAGGACACTTAGATTAGTGAAGGGGCGTGCCAAAGGGGGTGGCTTAACACACACACCCACACACACCACACACATCAGATCAGTTTGTACCAAAGACACTGCTGGATAATAACACCCTACAAAACATGTAAAACATATAACCGCAGAACTGGTAAACCAGAGAACTATTTTCCCATTGAGGCCAACATGGACAACCCGCATTCGGGCGTGAAGCCCTGTGTCCCCCTTATCGACTACAGAGAAACAGATTTAACGGTGAGTATCAAAAAATCCTGTTTTCTCTGTCGTCTCAAAGGGGACACACGGAAAAAAAGGGGACTTGGCAAAGCAGCCCCAGAACAGCAGGGTGGGTAGTGAGATATAGGGCACGTCATTGCACTACTGAGTGCAACGCCTTCTGGCCAAAGGAGGAAAACGTGTCAACGTTGTAAAATTTGGTGAATGTATGAACCGAGGACCAGGTAGCTGCTCTGCAGATCTGATCCAAGGAGGCAGCATTGTGCCATGCCAATGAGGCTCCCATCGATCTTGTAGAATGAGGTTGGATAGTCTCGGGAGGTGATTTTCCTTTCGCTATGTATGCCCGTCAGATTGTTTTCTTCAACCATTGTGCAATCGAAGTCTTAGAAGCAGGCATACCCCTTCTGGCCCAGGTGGGGACAACGAAAAGAGCTTGGGAACGTCTGAAGGATTTGGACCATTGTAGATACCAGGGAAGCGCTCTTACCACATCTAGGTTATGAAGCCTGCGCTCCTTATCATTCTGGGGTTCCAGACAGAGGGAACGTACCACAATTTCCTGATTGATGTGGAAATATGACCCCACCTTTGGGAGAAAAGATGGAACTGTTCGTAAAACTGCTTTGTCTTTGTGGAAGACTAGAAGTGAAGGGTCGCAGGATAATGCGCTAATCTCCGAGATTTGTCTGGAAGATGTGATTGCAACTAGAAAAACAACCTTCTGTGTTAACCAATCCTCTGAAATAGTCCGTAAGGGCTCGAAAGGAGGTTCTAGTAGAGCTTCTAGGGTGGCCAAAACGGCGGAGCAATAGGCGCCACTCCCTGTAGAAATGTGCGGACAGGATCCTTCATGGCTAAGCATGACTGCAGTAGGATGGACTGAGCAGATACCTGAACCTTCAAGGAGCTAAGCTTAGTCCTAGCTGTAAACCCCTTTGTAGAAATGATAGTACTCTTGGGATGTTGCATTCCAGAAGGGAGCCATCTTCTTCTGTGTTTGTGTGCGTCTCTCTGCACCAGTTCCAGTATGTGTGCCAATCTCTGTGGTACGCCCTGGATGAAGTAGACTTCCGTGATCTTAGCATTGTAGCAATGACATCCTCCGCTATTCCCTTCCATCTCCAGATGGCGGCCTCCACAGCCACCCCGTCAAAACGAAGAGAACCGGGTTGTGATGAAGTATGGTGCCCTGATACAGCAGATCGTCCCTGGGAGTTAGACAAATGGGCTGTGTCCCGCCCTGTTGGTTGATGTATGCGACTGTGGTGGAGTTGTCGCTTTGTACTCGAACTGCTCTCATTTGGAGATGTTGTGACCAGTGGGATAGGGCTAGTCGTACTGCCCTGAGTTCCAGGGAGCCCACAGACCTTGTACTGACTGTTGATATCACTGTCCATCATCTGGAGTATCCCATGCTTGGCCCAATGATAGATTGTTCGGATTGAGCCACCAGAGAAGGAACAGCCTTGTTGGAGGTAGTAGTGCAATTTTCTGAGAGGGTGCTCCTTTCCAGGTGCTCAGGAAGCACCTGTGCAAAGGGTACCGCTTCGATGGCAGAGACCATCAGCCCCAGCACTCTCATTGCCATGTGAATAGTTGGCTTCTGGGTGTGCATCAGCATATCGATCCGAGTAATTATCTTCTCCTGCTTGTCCACAGGTAAGCTCAGCTTCTGTGTGAGGCCCAGGAATGTCATCTGATGACTGGGGTGAAGATTCTACTTGTTCCAATTGATTGTCCAACCGAAATCCTGAAGGAGCACAATCGCCCTCTGAAGATCCATTTTGCATTTGTCTCTTGTCCTGGCCTTCAGGAGTAGATCGTCCAGGTAGGGTATTACTGATATCCCCTGGCATCTTAGTGTTGCTGCTGTTATAGCCATGAGTTTGGTGAAGACTCTGGGGGCTGATGATAGTCCGAAGGGGAGAGCCACAAACTGGTAGTGATGATTCTTGAAAGCGAACCTCCGGAAACGCTGATGAGGTGGCCAAATTGGAACATGGAGATACGCATCCTTGATGTCCAAGGACATCAGAAATAGTTGTCGTTCCATCCCTCGGATTACTGATCGTAGAGTCTCCATTTTGAATTGTACTGACCGTATATATTTGAGGAATTTCAGGCCTAGTACTGGCCTGAAAGAATACTCTCCTTGGGACTAGGAATGGATTGGAGTAAAAGCCTGGGAATGTCTCTGCTGGTGGCACTGGAATGATTACTCCGTTTTGTTCCATCTGGAGTATACAGTCTAAGAAGGCTTGGGCCTTTGCTGAACTGGTGGGAATTTTGGACATGAAAAATTTTCTGGAAGCAGGACAAGAAAAATCTAGATGGTAGCCTTCGGTGACAATTTCGTTGACCCAGGCATCTGAGGAATGACGGGTCCAAACCTCCTGGAACCTCAGCAGCCTGCCCCCTATGGACTGCTGTAATCCCGGAGGGGGTGGCCCGTCACCTGGAAGCGGGCTTGTCGGAAGAGGGTTTGTTGTGGAACTTGTTGGACTTCCAAGTTGGGTGCCCTTTGTCGGATGGCTTTGAACGAAAATTAGTGTTGTGGAGGGCTATATTGTCGTGTGAAACGGCCTGATTGGCTACTGGTTGGCTGCTGCTACTGGTGCTCTTCCCCCCCCCGCCGCCCTGGAAAATAGTCCACCTGTTTTACCTTCTGCCATCACAGCAGTAACTCTGGTACCTGACGAATTGAGTGCAGAGGGGAAGAGTGAACCTTAATGGAAGCTTTTGTTGAGTTTAGCCAGTTGGTATGCTGCTGTATTGAGCCCAGGATAAGCTGGAAGGGCTCCGTTCGATGTGCGCTTATCAGCGCTGTAATGCCAGCTAGAAGTTTTTTGTGTACTGAATTTTTACATGTGACACAGCAGCTTATTTACATAAAGAATAGTAGAGTTTCTGAAGCAAACACAGCTGTTTTACCAGTGCAGGGCAACACTGCATTATATTTTTATTACTTGAAAACACTTCATTTTTTTGATGTTACTTTAACTTGATATCACACATTTGTTTCATGACTTTGCTATCTTGTCTAACACCATTTTATTACTACATCCCTTGTAGGGAAGTAAGTGGATAGAAAGTTATAACTAGAGACAGAATGACTTTTCCTGTTTTTATTCTGTTTTCAAGATTCACAGGCTTAACACCTTTGTAATAATAGGTGTCTTTTGCAAGGTAATACCTCTTTAATCACTATTGCAGGATATAGTTAAAATCTGTTAAAGTGTTTGTAAGTTTTTGTGTTCAAATGCAAATATCTAGTTTTGTTTTTTGTTACCTTCTCAGTCCTGAAAGAAACTCTACTGGTTTATGCAAATTTTTATGCTCCCAAGCCGAATGATTTGACTAAACCATACTGTTTTGTTTATTGCATCTCTGTTTGCCATTTATTCGAGCCAGGTCTTGTTAATGGAAGTGTGATTTTATTCACATTCTAATCAAATATTTTTATTCACATTCTAATCAAATATTTTTATTAATATGAGTGAGCACCACAAAGAATGTTCCTTTTACAGGCAGCTACATTTAATGGCCTTTAGGGATTGTTCATAGCCATTGGATATATTTTGGATGGAGTAAAACACCTGACAATCAATGTTAATATAAAGCACAAAATGTGTTCAGGCCTTACTGTGCATATCTTGCTGGTTCCCGTAAAATTCAGAAAATTCGTATCTTGTAACTAGGTTCCTGTAGATGTATACATTGGCATCATCCTACATTCATGGTGTTCTCGTCTGTCTTTTTTTATGAATTGTAAATAGGTAGCTTCAGCAGCTCATTTAATATATCAACTTTTGTGTTATAAAAGGTCACTGCAAAAGCAATTCAAGATGTCGAAAAGGAATGGGAACAAAAACTAAACCAAGCTTTGCAAGATGCCAAGAGTAAAAGTCTACAAAGTTTGGAAACTCGGACTGTTCAGACAGATGAAAGCTTTCTGGCCAAATCTGACTTAAATTCAGACTGCATTGATGAGCTAAAGGTTAAACTGCAGAATGCTGTTCAGGAAAAAGAAAAAGCTGTACACCAGGCTCAGCTGGAACTGGAAGAGTGCCACCATGAAGAGATTTCAAAACGGGTAACTAATATTAAAGCTACCCCCATTAAAGGGGTTGGTCACCTTTTGAGTTATTTTTTTTATATGATGTAGAGAGTGATATTCTGAAACCATTTGCAATTGTTTTTAATTTTTTTTTCATTATTTGTCGATTTTGAGTTATTTAGCTTTTTATTCAGCAGCTCTCCAGTCTGCAGTTTCGGCAATCTGATGGTTAGGGTCCAAATTACCCTAGCAACCATTCATTGATTTGTATAAGAGACTGGAATATGATAAGGAAATGGCCTGAATAGAAAAATGACTAATAAAACGTAGCCGTGACAAAACAGGTGTAGCCATACAGAGCATTTGTTTTAGATGGGGACTGTGACCCCCATTTGAGACCTGGAAAGAGTCAAAAGAAGGCAAATAATGCAAAAACTATAAAACAAGAACAGGCGCAAGCTTCTTAGAAAACAAAACCAAGTTCTGTCAGCCTAAAAGTAGTTATTGTTTGTGCACCTTTATTGCCTTGAAAATGTGCCTTACTTAGTATGATAACAGGGAATTCAACAAAACATTTTAAAATTCATTTTAAAGGTGGAATTGGCTTTAACCAGGGCTTATGGACAATGGTTGCAAGAACTTACCAGTTTACCTGAATATAAAGCGCAGCTAAAGCTGGAACAAGAAAAATGGGAGAAAATGAATGAAAGTAATGTGGAGAGACAGGTATCTTTATTTGCTATGTATGTGTGCATGCGTATTTATATTTTGTTTGTTTGTCCCTGAAAAAGAACACTTTAGTGTTCGAAACATAGGATATTTTAATTGCTTTTTTGCACACATTTTTTGTTCCCAATGTGTTACCTTGCTACATTATGGGCCAGATTTACTATTGGTCAATTTCGAATAGAAAAAAATTCTAAATTCAGCCAATCAAAAAATTTTTGGTGGTTTTTGAATGGGTCTGTTTTCAATCGAATTTCAATAGTTTGGTAGCATTGTTCGAACCGAACGATTTTCAAGAAAAAATTCCGATTTTCCAAAACTTTGAAAAATTTTTCTTTTAAGGCTATGGGAGGTCCCCACATAGGCTCAATGGCAATTTGAATATTCAATTATTTTCAGTTCTATATATTCGAAGTAGCCCAAAATTTCTAAGAAATTCTAATTTTAAAAATTCAAATTTTTATTTGAAAATTCACTTCGACCCTTAGTAAATGTGCCCTTATGATTTATATATTTTCTGCACTCCGGAAACAAGCTTAAAGTAAGCATAGTCATAGAATGAATCATAAGAGGATAAGAGGGAGAGGAAGGAAGATAAACTGTTACTATAACCAGTGTAATGGTACAGTTGATTAGGACAGGGGGAAAAAATGGAAGTGTGTGTATGATCAAAAAGTAAGGCATTGTACTGAATAATGACTAAAAGATTAAAGCCATACAAGAGTGTGACTGTTCTGCTTTACTATAATTTAAAAGAACTTGTTCTTGGCTTTGGTTTTTAGTTTGAGATTTGAAGGCTGCTGTGCATTTTGTCACGTACATCAGCCTGCCACAGGCACAAGTATAGCACTGATCTTACCAATGCCTTCTTGTTACTTGGGTGCCAAGTTCTGCTTTCTGGAAGATCAGAGGCATAATTGTTTTTTTGCATTTGGCAACTAAACTTGGAATTGGTTCAGGCTGTGCCCTCCAGCAGATCATAATATAGTGATCTGCTGGATGATTTTTGCCTCATAAGCCTTTACTTGTGTCACTGAATAAAGGTGTACTGTGATTTTTTTTTCTTAGGTATCGGATGCTATCCATGCAGCAGAATTAAAATGGAAAATGAGGTCCGACAAAGTTGATTTTACCGTCAGACAAAAAGAGTTTGAAGAGAAGATTGCCTCCATGAAACGAGAACTTGAGCTGAAGGAAGAAGAGTTTCAGGCTTTACTGAAGGCTGAAATAGCAAAGGCTCGGGCACAGTGGAACAAAGAAAAACATGATGAAATCCAGAGGCTACAGGAAGACAATGAAAAAGATTACCGTGTGTTTTTAGATGAGCATCGGAATAAACTCACTGACACTCTATCAACTGCCAAAGTAGAGTTTGAAAAACAAAAAAATGAACTGATTGCACAAAAAGACAGAGAAATGGCAGAGAGGCTGAATGGAAGCCTGAAACAATGGGCCTTAGATGAATCACAACGAATGCATGCCCATGAAAATGAGGTTCTGTCAGAGGTTGAGCAGTGTATGTATGAAATACATGATCAGTTTTTGGATAAATCAATAGACAAAGATAGATTACCAAGCATGAAGAGCAAGTTAAATGTTGCATTTCTGGAGAAGTTGAAAGCTTGCTTACAGAAATCTGTAAAAGGCATACTCTACAAAGTGCTGGCAAATGCAAGACAAGACTGGAAAAAGGTAATTATTTTATTGGTTATTGGATAAAATCTACACAAAGTATGGAAAGCAAACCAAAAATATTTCATTTTTACTGAAATCATGTGTGAAGGGACAACAGAACAAAAGATTTTAGGTGCATTATGTGTAAAGTATACCTGTACAGATGCTCCTCTTCCATTAAAACCTTATTTTACACTCTTAAAGGGCACCAATCACATCCAAAGTCAAACACATAATAACATAATAACGAGAACTGAGCATTTCAAGCTGGGCCGCATTCATGTCCTTCCTGGGCTGCATTTGGCCCTCGGGCCGCAGTTTGAACACCCCTGGCTTAGAAGGTTTATTAGGCAAACAAGAAATTTCAACTGAGCATGTGCGAGATTTCAGAGCTACAGTTGGCTGTGAAGATATAGGTAGGAGGAGTCGGTGAAATCCAAGATGCCTGCCTCGGCTAGAACTGCAGTGGAGATAGGGGAGATTTTGCAGAAGGTATAGTTAGCTGATGATTTACATTATACAAACAATTCTAACTGTTTTAAAGATCGGATTTCTTCAACTTTTACATTGTGTATTTACTTAGTAAATTATTTTAGTTATGATTGGTGCCCTTTAAGATACATTTACATTTTTATGGGGAAATTGTAAACAATAACAACCAGACCACTAAGCTTTAACTGGTCAATGGTAGTAATTTACTGAGTAATTCTACTGATTGCAAAGTTTGGTTTCTATGGATTACAACTCCATAAAATGATCTAGATTTTTAAATTACTGCACTTGTATGTACCCTTTGTCCTATGTATATGGGCAGTTTTCAATATTTAGAGTTAAGAATTACAGTATAAATGAATTTTCCAGTTGAAGGGTTTTTTTTTTTTTTTTTTAAAGAAATATGACGAATCAAATCAAGAGATTGGCATAACCGTAGGGGAGCTACAAGGATCAGAAGACAGGAAAACAGCAACATTTTGGCACTTAGACAAAGGTAAGAGTAGAATGTAGCCCTTAGTTTTTACACTGAGAATCCAAAGCTTTAGCGGTAAAAGAAGAAAAGTAGTGAGCTATTTATCTCTACTAAAATCATAGCCATATATTTAAGAAAAGAGTTTCCTGGTGATAAATCTACCCCCAGCTCCCCTAGTTGTGAATATGTGTGTTACTATTGGCATTCGCTAAAATTAAGTGTGTTTTTTCCTAACTCCCTTCAATAAAGATCAGGGTAAAACTGATAAACAGCCTTGCTGTGAGCATTGGGTCCAACAACTTGAGAAATCAAAAAAAGAGTGTCATGAGATCAGAAGCAAGCTGGAAAAAGCCTGCCGACACCTTCAACAACTTGTAAAGGACCAAAAACGCAAAGCTGAAAAATATAGAGGTTTGTGTTACTT
>CM044435.1:96651535-96666623 GCA_024363595.1 Xenopus borealis | reverse complement strand
AATGTTTAGGTTCTTTTTGACCTGAGGACATTAGTGTGCAGAAGAACTCATGTTAATACTCTTCCTTTACCGAGTCATTGAATGTGAAAGTGAGTTTTTGTTGAAGGTAAAGCAGACTATCTTGGAGCAATCCCCAAAAAGAGGTTTAAACAAAGAAACTGCCAAAGGCAGAACATTGTTGAGCAGCCAGAACATTGAAATCCTAATTTTCCAGGAAACCTTTTCTCCCTCCAGGCTCTTCTTTGCTGTGTAATGTCTTCATATCCAGACACTGATATTTCTTTTAGAGAAAAGGGAAGCATTCTGCAAATCTGCAAAAAATGTCAAAGATTTACGGATCAAAAAGCTGCTTCTATCTGTGCATTCCTGGTCAATGCAATATGCATGTGTGCTTATTAAAGCAAACCTGAAATATTTATTGCATATTTTATCATAATCATTGGCACACGGGCAGAAGCTGGACCGTCGAAAAAAAAATACTTTGCAGCATGAATCATAACTAAAAACTTACAGCATACATTTGAATACACTGGCCTGCATAACTTCTCATCTGCTCCCAAATAAATTCATATTTTTTTTGCAAGTTTTCTGTATCTATTTCCTAGACTTGTTGAATTGTGTATAAGCCAGTCATGTGATTTAGAGAACCAGGTTAACAGTTGGGGCATTGCAAAAACTATGTTGTAAAGAGGATACTCAAAAAACAAAATTGGAACATGACTATTTTGTATGGTATATCAGGTCCTTTGGATGTTGTGGAAGTATATCTCATAATATATGTACCTGGATTTGCCAGCCTTATATTGTTATTTCCTTTATATCTTTTTAATATTTCAAAGGACTGTCTCCTTTTTTATTGGTGCCAATAAAAAATTGTATTTATAAAAATAAATTAAATAACATTTCTGGTCCTCTAAGCACTTTTGCAACCTGTATTCATCTTCCACGTTTCGCATATTTGCATCTTTAGACTCCTAATGCCAAGTTTGTGGTTCAGCATCTCTGTGGTTCAACGACCCAAACTCTCTATGCACTTTTTGTATTCAGAAAAACCTAATTAACCCTAGGGTTGCCGACACTATGAATTTAAGAGATGGTTTTATTATGTAAACTGGTAGTCTAAAACTGCCATTATCTCAGAAACGGCTAAATATGAAAATTGCAAATCACTCTGAGTATGTTTGCATAAATTTAAGGTTTAGCTTTTAGATCCCCTTTGAACCTAGAGATAATGACAGTTAGAACAGCACAAATACAAAAACTATCATCTGAAGGATTCAATATAAATTGATTTAGCTATAGGATATTCAGTTAAAGTATGTGATTTTTTTTGTCTTTAATACTAAATTACAATGAACAGATTTAACAGACACAAAGCAGCCCACATTACAGTCCCCTGCTTTTCAATTAATGTACATTTAAAAGAATGTAGAAAATTTTGCTTGTCAGTTTTTATGCTACTGGACTGAATATGAATATTTTACTAGATGATGCAGCTGGAAAAGTTTATATAACTGTTGGTTTAAGACTAAGGAAGTTGAATTTGTAATTCTTCCCCAGCAGTTGTATAGTCTGAAACTATAACACATTCTAAACAGTCTTGGGCTCAGCAATATGGCTTTTCGATGAACTAACAAATAGCATCCATGCAGATATATTATCAAACTGGATGTGTGGATGTTTTTCAATTTGCATTTGGAAATCATTGTTATATACTTGTGATAATCAACTTTGCATACATTGCATTTTCATGCTTCTACCATTATTCATCTGAAATGAACCCCACAATGTGGTATTTTTACAGCCCAAAAACCTATAACTAATGCTAACAGCCTTATCATGATAAGGACAGTCAAAATCTTTACCATCTAAACATTGTACTACAGGTAACTGTTAACTAGAATGCTTGGGACCTGGTTTTTTTTCTGGATAAGGGATCTTTCTTTAATTTGGATCACCATGTATGTATAATTCACTTTAAGGATTCCACAATCGGCTTCTATGCCTGATGTTCATGATAATGTAAGTCCATATTTAATGAATGGTACAAAGATATTTACTAAAGGAGCTTCAAATGCACAGATAGTGGAAATGATGTGGATAGATTAAAATGTTGACCACAGATAACAGGAAAGTGCACACATGATTTTCTCTGATAAAGGCAGACATAAGATACCATGACGAATCCATGGAATTTCAAGCTTTCTCCATGATTACGAATGGTAAGATGAGGTTTGAGGAAACAAAGACAAGACCTTTTTTGATACTATTTGATATTAATAGCTCAATTCTGGCTGAGGAGAGCCTGGTTTATAGAACTATTTCCCTAGATGGATATTTTTGAAACTTCCTTAGAGGCCAGACTTTGAGGTTTTGAGATTTGAGGGAATCTCATTGCTTGGCATTTGAGAGAAGATATTTTGATGAATCAGGACCTTTCTTCTGATCAAGTGCTTCAAATATTTATATCCTTGAAAGTAAATACAAATCAGGATGTACTATAAATTTTGGACTGTTTTCCACCACACAATGGTATGCAGACCTCCATCCAAACTCAGGAAGGTTTTGATAATGGTCTTAATCAGACCACGGTAAAAGTTCACAAAACAGTGCTGCTTGCAATTTCAGCTAGAGACTTTGCCAATGATCCTTTGATAAAACATTTTATTAAAGCAATAGTAGGATTGAAGCCCACAGTAAGAACTGCTGTTTCTCCAGGGGATCTTTATCGTGTTCACCCTTATGCGAAAGCCATATGAGGCACTACAAGAGATTAGCCTTAAACACCTGGCCTGGAAAACAGCAATAACATCAGCAAGACGTGTTGGAGAGTTTGTAAGCATTAGCGGGAAATCCCCCTTACACACTTTTCTTTCCAGAAAAATGTATTCTCAGGACTCTAACTTTTTTCCATACCAAAAATTCCTTCAGCCAAAAACAATAACCCAAAACTAGCCCTTCCATACGTATTCTCTTCTCCGCTGAATAAAAAGGAGGCACGGTTACATATCCTGGGTACCCGAATATCTATGTCAGCTTATATGGACAGAACAAAGGGGACTTCTCAAATTCTGATCAGCCTCTTGAATTATTTGCAGCAAAATAAAGCCTCCAAATCTATCATAAAAATGATTTCATTTGTATCATCTTTAGGAAAATATCCCCTACCCAGTGAATTGTTCATTCCACCAGAGTAGTGGCAATTTCACGGGGGGAATCAGTGACACATATAGAAGTTAGGGATAACATGCAACAAGAACATGAAAAAGATTTCCATTAGAGAAATATAGAGGAAAACTCAATTGTCCAATGCCACGTTGTTTAGTTTCCTCTGGCAAAGATGCACCATTAGATAAAAGCTGTTCCACTGCTTTATATTATAACAGAATAGGATAGATGATCTGCTGAACATCTTTTAAAAATAATCATTTGAGTATGAATGAAATCCCATCTGGAGGGAACTGAAATGCTTATCGGGCCCATACCTAGAAGTCCTTAACCAACTAGGGAGATGATAAATAGATAAGGGGATTTGCTTATTATAAAATGTTATCCCTGTCTTTTTCTATGAATGACCTATTTAACTAATGAAAACTCTGTATATGATGAGGACTATGGCACATGTAATTACCTAGCAAAGGAATCTGTTTATCAGTTAAACTGTAATATAAAGCTCATTCTGTGCTGTACATGCCTCTCTTCTATCAAAATAATAAGCAGAAGGAAGCCCGATGACCTACTCCCAAACAGCTGCATTGAGAGGTCATAAAGTGACCTTTGCAGCTGTTTATGTGAACCTACACAATCACATTACTGGGAGTATCTGGCTTCATCTGGTGCACTGTTATGCTTTGTGGCCTCAGTAAATCTCAGTTGAGTTCACTCTGACTGAAACACCCAGGGCCCTACTTGTAAACCACCATAAAAGCAAAGTCAGTGACATTTGGTAACATTCTCCTATTTGTTTGCTGTGGGTAGTTTGAGTTTTTGTATGGCAAAATGAGGGAAATTATAATTTTCAAGAAAAACACTGAGATAATGGTATGGGATCTCTTATTTGTAAACCCAGTATGCAGACTACTTGATACAGGAAGGTCACCAACCATTTATTAGACTTAGGATATTTTTTATCAAAGGTTGAATTTAAGAGCTTTGGGAGCTTTTTTTTAGATTTCAAATGAATTCAAAACTCAAATAGTTTCTAATTTTAGAATACTTTTATGTAAAAACTCAAATATGTGTATTTGGGATAAAAAACCTCAAATACTCAAATTGATCGAGATTTCAATGAAACCCACCAAATAAAACTCGATCATCTTGTAGAATACAAACATCTGCAAAGGGTTTAAGGGGCCTCAGCTATTTACTTCTACATGATTTGGATAGGTTTGGGAGTCAAGCTATTTCCAGCTTCAGGGTATAGTAAATTTTAGTTTTTCTTTAAAAGAAACTCATATTTTTGCGTTTTTTTAAACCTAAAAATTAGTGTTTTGATTGAAAAATACTCTCAATAACTTGAAATGTTTGTGGTAAAAATTGGACCTTTAATAAATAACCAGCTTAAGGCATCAAGATTATGAAAGAAAAAACCCTTCCCAAGCATTAGGATGGGATTTCTAACATATTATTTCCATGCAATATCCATTTAAAATTTGTATTGTTTTTATTTTATGGTTTCCCACTATTTAAAATACATTTTAAAATAAATCTTACAATCTTACAACCCACTCATATGGATCAATATCTGCTGTTCGATTCCCACCATCCGCTGGAACACAAATTGGGTGTCATTAGAACTCTGCACCACAGGGCGGAATGTGTGGCAACTGATACAGAGTCCAAAAACAAAGAGCAAAAACATCTCAGAGGAGTGTTGAAAGCTTGTGGCTACCCAGAAGTAAACGCACAGAGACACATAGTAGGGGAAACATAGTCATCCCATATGTAGCTGGAGTGTCAGAGAAACTCAACAAACACCACGTCCCTGTATTTTTCAAACCTAGCAACGCACTGAGACAAAAACTGGTACACCCAAAGGATCCAAAACCAAAAGAAAAACAAAGCAATGTGGTATAAGGAGTCCAGTGTAGTGAGGAGTGCACAGATCTGTACATTGGGGAAACAAAACAACTGCTTACCAAGTGAATGGCTCAGCATATGAGGGCAAACTCTACAGGGCAAGACTCAGCTGTCTTTCTACACATAAAAGACAAGGGACACTCCTTTGAAGATAGCAAGGTCCAAATCTTGGATAAAGAAGACCGATGGTTTGAAAGAGGTGGGGGCATTCGACACCACCTGTCTGCTACATACAATGCTGTTCTCACATCAGTACCCAAGCGGTTTTAGAATACTTCACACATCCATTCATGCAACTCTCACACGTAACACCTGTGTCTAGGAGTTGCATGACACAGTAACTACACAGAATCAAATTCAGATGTCACCTCTTTGAAGAGTTACAATGTGCCATTGTGATTGGATTAGTGGAAGAGTTTATATGCCGAGAACTTCCCATACAAGTCAGTTGAACTGAAGAAGCTGCTCGGATGAGTAGTGAAACGTCTTCAATGATTATTCAGCAAGTCCAGTTGTTTTAGAATTACTTATATCAGATAACAGATCAATGTTGTCTTTGGGATTTAGAATTCTTGTTTTGAATAATGGTACTGACGTTTTTAACTCTAAGTTCTGCCTATTCTCTTGAAGGGTTTTTGAAGAGATGAGTCTAGATGGTTCAGTAGCTTTCATTTTCCTGTGAGTGGTTGCTACTAATATTACCCATGCTGCCTTGGCTGTTTCCAAACATGTGCAGTTCTTCAGGAGTATTACCAGCTGCATAGTAGTTAGGGGGTTGTATGTAGGACTGTAGCAAATTTCAATAGCCACTCACTGTTTGGTGTCATTTGATTCTATGCAGCTAGGATACATGCTAAGTGGTATTGTACTTTGTTTGGTCTCCTAATCCATTCACCCCCTGCTACTTTGTGGTACTATCAGTGGAGTTCTTGTCTTACAAACCCCCCTTTTATGAAGTTAATTAGCTTTGCATTTTTTTTGTAAAAAGGTATATAAAAAGGGAAGGTTATTTGTAGACACAGTATCTTAAATAATATAGTCATCTCCAAACAGACTGATTTCATACCTTGTATGTTTTTCATTTGCCTAATTTACTGTGTTATTGGTTTCATGATCATGGAGAAAACTAGACGTGGGGAACAACCTTGTTGTGTTCCTTTGTTATTGAGAAAGGCTTTTACAAATCCTCGTATATTGGCTTTAGCTTATGAATTAGAGCCGAAGACTTTGATGACTGATCTAAGAAGTGGAGGAATGCCTAAGTTCTCTAGGGTGGGCTGGAAATATTCATGTTCTACCCTATCAAATGTTTCTCTGAATCCAACTAATGCAGTAAAGAAGTTTCTGGCAATCTGGATCAAATCTCAGATAGATCCACCTGTGTGTGCCATCTGGGACTTTCAATTTTCAAGCCTTTTAAGGAGGCACAAACCGAACCATGCCTGTTGTACAGAATACTTTTGCACGCAGCCATCTTGTGGGTCTTCGGTAAGCTGAGAGATCTACAATTTCTGTCCATTTTGGCGCATGAGCAGTTGTCTCAAACCGGCAAATTGCTCCAACTGCGCATGAGCCACCACGCCGATCTCCAAGTCAGCTTACCAAAGACCTGCAAGATGGTTACCTGCAACTCCACTGCCTGAATCTGTGCCGAGGGGTAAGTATAAAGTACAGGACATTTCCCCAGGGGGCAGTTAGGCTGGGGGTGGAGAAGGGAGGGGGGTCTACATGGGGTGGAGGGTAGAGGTTTTTTTATTACAGGGTTGAATTCTCCTTTAAGGGTGGCCTCACATAAGCATGCTGAGGTAAATCGGAAAAAAAACTGAAGCATTTCAAAATCCTAGCCAACTCTGGGCTGTTCTATAATATTAAGCTATGTTTGTGACTCCCAGAGCGCAACAGAGCAACAGTTTATGTTTTTGGGATCCCACCCTGCACTTAATTACCTGCAATTCAGTCTTAATTGGAAGAATGATCTTTCATTTCAGATATTTGAATTTGGTATATGCCAGATCTGTTATCCTGAACATAGATAATCTGAGCACTCACCAGAGTGGCACAGGTTGGCCAAGTCTCACCTGGTAGTTCTGGGATAATTTATATGTTTAAAAACATTACTAAAAAATACCCATGTCAGAACAATGGCAGGAAAATTAGCTGCAACCATGGTGGGGGGGGGGAGTTTAAAAATACTCCATCTATTTAAAACATCTTTGCAAACTGTACAAATTAACTGAATAGGAGATCATATCTCTTAATTGTTACTTTGAGGGCAAATAGCTGAAATGAATACTTTTTATTTTACAGTTCTTTTTTCCCCCTTACAATCTTGATTATGCGAATTGTCTAAGACTAACCATATCCATATGTGCTTTCTTACACTTAAGATAGGATTGTTTATTTCACAGATCCACAATCATCATTAAGTCACGCTGTATTTTCTCATTGTAAAGCAATTTCCCACGCCTTAGCATCTGCATCACTGGCTAACCTCGCACTTGGCAATCTCTGAGCTATATCATAAAGGGCAACACTCTGTTCAGATGCACAGGCTTAATATTTACTTGGAGAGGTATTTGCAGATGAAACTGGGAGAGGTCTTCACTTGATTTCCATCATGGGATGAATTACATTCTTACATTCTTTTTTTTTTTTTTTTGTTATTGCACAACTTGCTTTAATGGTTGGAAACGCATTCGTTGTGGAGCAATGCAACATTTTACAGATTCCTACAGCAGTCAAAGAGTTAATTCCTTTATAAATATTTAGTTTCGCTTATGATTCTTTTCAAACACAGCCCATTTTACTTCTGCACAGCTACAGTCCATCATGTTTGTCATCTCAGGTTCTCAGCTGCAACTAGGAAGATCTATATGCATGCCTTTTCCAAGTTTAAAGCTATAATCTAAACTCTACTTATTATCTACTCTAGGTTTTATTTGTTGTTGTAGATACACATATCCCCTACCAACCTCAGGAAACTCTAGATAATAATCCAGTCACTGCAGGAAAAACTAAAGATTTTCAACCAGAGCATGTATTCTGCCTGGATTAAATTAAAAATTAGAAATCTAAGAGGTTAGTTGTTGCTCTCTAGTAATTAAAAAAACATTTCAGTTTCTAGTTAATTGCACATCCCTGTTTCTTCAGAGCAACTAGTGAGGAGGATATGTTAATTAAAGTAATTACACCTCTCTCATAATCCATCTGTATAGTTAATGGCTCCTTATCTGTAAAGTTGAGACACAGGCAACAGCTAAAGGAAGGGAGGGGTGCGTTTGTGCAAATCTCATTGCTGATTTCAGGGAGGTAGACAGTATAAAATGAAACAATGATCTGTTAGCAATGTATAATGAAAAAAGTTTTCAAAAAATATTTATTTTTACTAAATTAATAGAATCAGCAGAAGACATTTTGATGAACAACAGTGGAATTATCCCTTTAAAAGAAGCGCACGTGAAAATATTTGTCGGTATCACACTGTGATGCTTAGATTTGGATAATTTGCATATTATGTAAAAAAGTGTCCAAAAAAGTTTGATAAATCAGCCCAGATACTGGGTCCTCGGTGTGGCCATTCTGCACAGTCAGTATGACTCTAAAGAGTAGTTTTGAATCTGCTCTTCATGTTGTGGTATTCAGTAACCACCAGCTCCACATTAGCAACCTGATTATAAAGTAATTTTGTTCCATTTATATGGTCACAGCTCCAAACTAAATCTGCAGTGAAGTTATGTAGCTTCTTCTGATAGTAAGGGGGAAAATCTTACGCAGTTCCTCCCTGTCAAAAAGGGTAATTGTTCAGCTGCTTTCAGGAACATACTAACTGGCTGTCTTGAGCCTCGCCTCAACTGTTACTATACTCATGGGGCTACACTCTCAATAATGCTGAAATAATATTTAGACAGAACTCTCTATCTAAATTAGCACTACCTCTTACCACTTTCTCATAGGCCAGGCACTAGATTCTAAATTATTTTGTCACACATCATCAAATACAGAAGTAATATACAAATGTGCCATAGCACTAGAGGCAAATTTCTGTCGTTTTAACTGGAAATTGAGCTCAATTCACATACAATAGATGGCATAATGTTTCTCTATAAATTAGCGAATCTGCCAACTCTTGCTCTGGTTCATGCATTTGAGGTAAGTGAAGGGGGATGTAATCAGATCTTCTCCACCTCTGGCTGCAATACCATGACTTAAAAGTGCAGACAGACAAAAATGTCATCATAAAATGAAAATGAATTTATTGCTCTTATTCACTAAACCATGTTCATTGTTTTCAGGCAAAAACTAAAAATTTTTTGCTGCCAGTGCAATCCTGCCTATAACTTTAAATTATTTTTCACGGTCTGGGTTAAGTCCCCCACCATGCCAGTAGCACAGAACAAAGACAAAAAGCATGAATAACAGCACTGCAAAAAATGTTGGAGCTCTATAAATACATGTAACTAATAATAATAATAATAATATTGAGATTGAAGTAATGTCTGACAGATATGGGGAATTTCTTATTCTAAAGATAACAATTTAGACACATACAATGATACTTGTTAATGTATACTCGCCTCCACCTAGGGATCTAAGTCTACTGCAGACTATACTTAACAAAATAGCGACAGGAGGCAACTACCCAACCTACTGGTTGGGAGCCATCATTACAGTTCCTGACCCACTGGTGGATAGGTTGAGACCACTTAAGGGTTTCACCCATCTGAGAAGCAATACTCGTGTTATACAACATCCACCTCTACCCTGTCCCAAATCAATCTAGTGCTGGCCTCTCCTTCGGCTCTGCAGAAGGTGATCTCTGTCTCCTTCATTCCGAGAATTTGTTCTAACCATGCCCCTCTTCTTTTGGAATTACAGTTGGGAGGAGGTACGGGGACACGGCAATGGAGACTGCCCCAAAAATGGATTGCCCATGAACTGGTCAGAGATTCAGCTCGAGCGCAATACCAGGAATACTAGGAAATTAATCAGGACATGGCCCTGGAACCAGTAGTGTGGGATGCAAGTAAGGCATTCACTAAGGGGTCATACATAGCACTAATAAAAGGGTCCAGAATCAGACAGGATGGAGAACTGAAATGCCTTAGGGGGAAGTTATTAAAAGCCGAAACAGCATTTGCCACTAATCCAGCTGAACCACTGGGATTGGCGTTAGTGGTGACTCAGAGGGCTGTTAACCTGGCCTATACATATAAATACTTCCAGTGGGAACTCCAGAGAGCCACCTCTTGGTATGAAAAAGGGGATAAATGTGGCAAGCTTCTTGCTATCCTTGCTAGAGACCCCAGACAGTTAACCTTTGTTCCCATGTTATCCTCTGATACAATACATACAATGGGTGAAAGCATTGTTTGACTCTCCGAGAACCAGAGTAGTATGGCTAGAGGTACCAGACAGGCGTGCCCTCTATCTCCTTTTCTCTTTGCCCTAGCTATTGAACCACTGGCCATTAGAATAATAATAACGTAATAACCCACAAATAGAGGGACTTAGAATTCAAAGACTGGAGTTAAAAATATTGCTTTATGCAGATGACATGTTGGAATATCTAGCTAATGCCAGGCTCTCTCTCTGGGCTTCTCACTGAGGTCATGAATTTTGGGGAATTTTCTGGCCTCCGGGTCAACTGGGCAAAATCCTCCCGTTGGATCTTGCGCATGTTTTTTATCTACAGCCAGAGCTCTGGGACAGGGCGCATAGTCCCTAGTGCTCCGGCTAAGTGCAAATTGAAGTGCAGCTGAGCTGAATTCTGCCCCTGAGCTTGTGCCACCCTAGGCCTGAGTCTTTGTGGCATTGCTGCAAATCCGGGCCTGTTACCAAAACCAAACAGATGAGTTTATGTCATGGTTTAAGGACTTTATGGAAAAATCCTTTCAGGTGTTTAATAAGTCTGTGCCAAGTCAATCTAGAACTTGACTCTGAATCGGAAGAAGAAGTGGGGGAAATAATTAATAATAATATTCTGACCTGTCTTCTACGTTTTCAACTAAACATAAAGAAGAAGTCTATCTATTTCTTGTTGAAAAAATGCCTAGACTTAAAGAAGTCAGGAAGGTAGTTTGCCAAAGGCTGTTTACTTTAGCCACTGTTGATAAATCAATTCTGACCTTCTTTTGAGAAAAGAAACAGTTGTGTATGATCCATTTAAAAAATTTTTGTGTATGAGTGGAAAAATCCTGGGAAAAAAGTGGAAATAAATAAAAGTTTCAAACAAATGTTTTCTTTTGAGTCCTCTTTCTTTACAGGAAATTCCAAGGGAAACAAAGCTGCAAAATCTACTATTTCAGCCTGGGCGAAGAATGCAATTTCAGTGGCCGATACATCTTTGCAAAAGATCCCCCTGATAAACCTAGAGCACATTCTACTTGAGCAGCCTTAAATGATGCAGCCTTTGGCAGTCAGATTCTGGAGGCTTTAAAGGAGAATTAAATCTGAACTAAAGGAGTAGGCTAGAAATGTTGTACATTATGTTTCGGGGTTCTGTACCAGCCCAAGGCAACCACAGCCCTTTAGCAGTAAATATCTGTGTCTCCAAAGATGCCCCAGTAGCTCCCCATCTTCTTTTCTGCTGATTCACACGCTGTGTGCTGCTGTCACTTACTGAGCTTAGGGACCCACTCACAATATACTGTACACATAGAATAGAAATGTCACAGTATAAGGCTGATTAGTCATTAATACAGATAATTAATACATGGCAGCCCTGAAGCATCAGCTTATATGACAGGGCAACCAATTTTTTTTATCTTGATAATTTGCGATAACCCCTAAATTTAGCTTCTCAACAGCTACTCAGAGCCCACTGAGCATGTGAGTGTTGCAGACACTTTCCAAGATGGTGACCCCCCTATGACAAGTTTGAAATCCTGGAGCATTGCTGCTATTGACAAGCTGGAATTTAGGCTGGTACAATAAGTTCTGTAAATAAAATGTGGCATTTTTAGCCTCAGTCATTTTTAGTGTTTAGTTCTCCTTTAATTAAAATCTTTAATTTCACTCTGTTTATTCTAGCTTGCTAGATCCCATTGGATTCCCATTTAAGTAAGCATAATTTTTTCCCTTAGTCCTACAGGCAGTAGGACTAAGGGAAAAAATTATGCTTACTTAAATTTACTTTTTCTTTAGTCCGAAAGGCACTAACACAGCAGCCCAAACTTTCTGAATACGTTTTAGGCTGATGCGGAACTGAGAGTTATCAAAACCCATGCCTTCCAGTGTAGCCTGTGTCAGAGTTAATGGGCAAACAAACTATCCATGAAAAGGTCCTACCAGCAACTACATGATCATGCCTAGATATCAGTCCATAAGCAATAAAATTTGCTTGCAATTGAAGTGACCTTAAATGCTCCATGGCTTGACAGTGTTTGGGTAATTACATTTTTTCCAGGGACATGGTACATACCAAACACTTTCACATCCCCATCTTTATTGTACTAAAGAAAGTTGTTGCTTAGATTTAACTCCTAGAAAATATAGCGCCCTAAGCCAAATTATGCTGTAATATTTCCCATGTTGTATATATGCTGGAGGAAATTACTGAAATTCCTCAGACATTGGAAAGGTGTTGGTGTCTTCTCAGAAAGCATGTGTTTATTGCTCATGGACATGGTACTGTGCTGCCAGAATAAGAACGTTTAAGTTTCCCTGCAGCTATTTGTTTTAAAGGTATACTGTGTGGGTAAAGAGTTAGCTTTCCATATTCTTCCAATGCTTTCATAACAAGCCCTGGTGCAGGTACTGTAGTGTAAAGCAACAGGATAGATGGATAGAGATAGATAAATATAGATTAATTGCTTTAGCTCAACATATGCTCGTTATCAAGCATGAACAGATGTTTTAGGCCTTTCTGTAACGTCAGTAGGATGCAGGCCAGGACTTTTACCAGGACATTGCATTAATGTACCTTTTTTCAGCCTCTATAGTCTTGCTTGTATTTTGGGGCAAATATGTTTCTGGATTATTTAATGTTTTCCTTCATCCAAATAAAGCAGTTTTAATTCTATGGATGTGCTTGAAAAAGGATGACAAAAAAGGTTAAACTGGTGAAAAATATACAATACACACAACATTGCAAATTTTTAACCTTTTTTGTCACCCTCTTACAAGCTGCTACAGTCACTAGAGTGCCTTGATTTTCTCATCAAAAGATGAAACAACTTACTATTGAACTCCTCAACTGATATTCATAAGTAGCACTCTACTTGGGGAAGAAAACAGAAAAGATTTTCATGGTGCCAAACAGATTTCTCTGCTATAAAACCCTGTGATTTTAGTACAAAACTTGAGCAAGGCTGCTTATGTTGAGCCACCTTTTACCACTGCAAAAGTGAATAAAATTACCTGATCTACTCACCATTTCTTTGTAAATAAAGCTTTTGCCCACCATAATAAATGAAATCCCAGGCAAACAGTGGTGTAAAAATGGATGCAATAGACCCAGTGGCTGTTGACCGACCAAGTAATAAGTAACTTCACTCTATGGGGCAAATTCACTAAGTGGCGAAAATTCACTAGCGTTGGCTTCGCTAACGTTCGCCGCACTTCGCCAGGCGAATTTTCCCCAGCACTACGCAAATTCACTAAGATGCGAATTTGCGCTCAGGGCGGCGAACGTTAGTGAAGTACGCTAGCGGAGTCCATGTTAGTGAATTTGCGAAGTTGCGAATTGACATCACGCTGGCGAATTAGCGCCAGCGTGCAAAACAGATTGGGGCTCATTTACAAATGCCATCACATTTAAAAAATGTACGTTATAATTTTCACCCACTTAATTGCTACTCACAAAAGTACTTTACTGACTGTATTCACTATCTAGTGCCAATCTGCTGGCTGAGCCTGCTTTGATAATTTGCATGCAAGATGCAAATTACAAGGTATAGAAAAAGTGGTGACAATTTACTCCCAAATTGTAATTCACGCAGAAAATAGATGGTGATTTGCTTGCACCTTGTGGCTAAATGACTCTGGCTGCCTAACTGGGAAAGAGTTACAGTATGTCTTTATAAAAAAAATTATATATATATATATATATACATACCTTTTTTTATTACTAACCTTAATATATATGTATAACCTTATTCTACTATCTGTAAAGTTAAATGTGTACCATGCTCTAGCTCTCCTGTACATATCAGAAATAAAACTGCTATATGTATTAATTGTTTTCCCCCTGGTGATTTTTCTAATAATATTTTAATTATTCCAAAATGAATTGAATTATTCCAAAACCCAGTATCATGTCCATATATAGGCATTGATTGCATTATGGTGTTATTTACTTTCATTAAATAGGGTACCCTACTGTTTCGTTTAATGATGTAATAAATAGGCCCCTCAGGGCATTGCTCTTGACATTGAGGATTAAGAGGAACAAAAAGGTCTGTATTCTAGTTGTAATAGAATGAGTAATAACTCTAAGTCCTCACACCCAGCTGAGCTTTATCCAAGTAGAACATCAATCCTGGCTCCATCAGAATGCATTACTATCCACCCCTGCCTCCTATTTAAAGATATGTTGCATATCCATATAATTTTTTTGTTTTGTGCTACATTATGCATGGGTTCATCCTGAAACTGTCTCTAGCTAGTACCTTTTCCCCTTATATATTACAACAGTCTAATTCTTTTCACACTATACTATTGACTAACACATGCACTTTTGTTGTTTCCAATGCCAACCAGTCTGATGTTTTATAACCTGCAGTAGTCTAACAAAAAACGAATTTAATTGCAATGTTTTAAATAAGCCCTTCTGCATACTAGTTTTATATACCTTGAAAAGAGAGAAGAACACACAACTCAAATGGTTTCTAATTTAAAAAAAAAAAAAAAACTGGGAATGGGAAAAACTGCAATCAACTAGTTCGGGGTTAAAGGGAAACTGTCATGGGAGAACATGTTTTAAAATGCATCAGTTAATAGTGCTACTCCAGCAGACTTCTGCACTGATATCCATTTCTCAAAAGAGCGAACAGATTTTTTTTATATTCAG
>CM044435.1:96617144-96632991 GCA_024363595.1 Xenopus borealis | reverse complement strand
TTTTTCCCATTTAAGGGGGAATGTGTTAAAGGTAAACTTTGGTTATTTATAGTTTATATTTTTCAGGTTCATGTGATCATACATTCCTAGAGCTAGTTTTAGAGCTAATGCCCATACATCAAAAATTGTTTTGGTCATTTAGATAGCAGTCATTTAGATAGCAGTCAAAGCAATCAGACAAGTTAATAGAAATGGTCTATGACAAATAATATGCCTATGACTTGTCTTTTATTTATACCCACATAATTGGCCCAAGATGTTAAAATTCTGCAAATAACATTGCTCTTGATCTGGTAAACTCATTAAACAGACAATCCAGCTCATATGCGAGTTTGCCCGAGGAATATTGGTAGCGCTTCAGTAACACTTGTGCTCTCTTTGGCCTGAATATGCTTTTTGTTTGCTGATGAAAACCCTGTTTATTCTGATGATGAGCTATTCCAACTGCCGTGACAGAATATCTTCAGTGAATTCTACCACAGCAAGCCATATCAGTGACCTAAATCTTATTCAGGCATTACTGTTGAAATTAAATGCATGGGTTACCAATCCTGGAGGCAAGTGGAAAGAATGTAACACAGTTGGTCTCATTGGGCATCAAATACAACAGCTATGTGCAATGGCATTAGTGGTCTTCTTCTCTTTAGTACCTGGTTGATTAGAAAGCCTTTATAGGAAATACAACTAAAATCACAAGCGATTGCATTTTTACGAGTTAGCAAAGGTAGGAGTTAACACTAGCTCTAGAGTTTCGAAAAAAATGCTTTGCATTTGCAATGTTTTATTACATACACTACTCATGTTCACAAAAGCCATTTGTTCACAAACTTTGCAAGGAAGTAGTGAAGAAAGTAGTTATTCGCCTCGGGCGAATTTGCGGCAAATTCCCGCAATTCACCACCGGCAAATAAATTCGCGAAATGCCAGGAAATATTTCCCTGGCTAAATTAGCCGGCGTCTCGTTTTGGACGTGGGCATCCGTTTTTGGACGCGGGCGACCTTTTTTTTCGATGCCGGCAATGTGCACACTCATCCAAAACCAGACGCCTGCTGTGTTTCATGTATTTTTTGCTGTTTTGCGAATTTCTCAATTTTTCCTGAGACATCCACGAAAAAATCAGCAAAGCAAAACGCCGCAGATTCGCCCATCACTACAAGGAAGTTGTTAAGGTCTGAAATCAGTCAAAAAGGATGCAAACAATGAAAATCTTGCTAATGTTTGCAATGGTCTTTTTGCGCTTATGAAACATATTACATTCTCCCATTTGTTTGTTTGTTTATGCCATTGATTAAAATATATCATGACACCTGAGCAGTTACAGGGGTTGTTCACCTTTAAATTAACTTTTAGTATGATGTGGAGAGTGATAATCTGAGATAATTTGTAATTGGTTTTCATTTTTTTTTTATTATTTGTGGTTTTCTGAGTTATTTTGCTTTCCAGATTCCAACTGCGGAGATCTGGTTGCTAGAGTCCAAATTACCCTAGCTACCATGCACTAATTTGAACAAAAGACTGGAATATGAAGAGGCGAGGACCTTGTATAGTACGATGAATAATAAAAAGTAGCAATAACAATACATTTGAAGCCTTACAGAGGATCTGTTTTTCAGGTGGGGTTAGTGACCTCATTTGCAAGTTTGAAAGAGTCAGAAGAAGGCAAAAAGTTCAAAAACTATAAAAAAAAGAATGAAAACCAAGTTGCTTAAAATTATCCATTCTATAGCATACTAAAAGTTAACTTAAAGATGAACCACCCCTTAAAGTAATCCATATAAAAAATGCAATAGATATGATGTGCCCAATTCACATAAATAAATGCAAATATACTTATGAGAACATAATACGCAAGACTCTCATATTTTAATATCTGTACAAATATCAATGAGTACCCCAGCAAAAGATCATATCACTCCTCTTAGGCTGGGGACAGACAGGGAGAAGGTAATTGCGGGAGATTGTCGCCTGCTAAAAACGCCAGGCGACAAAATCTCCCCGAATCTCCCTGTCTGTCCCTACCCTTACCTGCCATCAAGTAGTGTATTAGTTGGTACAGGCTGGGGTGATCAACAGTCCTTACAGGCCCCCTCTTCACTTGGCTAATAGGCGAGGGATCTGCCTACCTATTTGGCACTGCTAATGGCATAACTTTACCTGTAACTACAGGAAGACTAGAATTAAGAAAGAGTGATTAGATAAAGGGGAGTAAAGTGGTGGGAAGTAGAAGCAGAAAAAAAAGAGTAAGGGCAAAGAGTTAGAGGCATCACATAGTAGGGAATAAAAGAAATGCGGTAGAAGGAGAAGTAATACAGATATGAGACCTGTTATTCAGAATGCTTGAGATCTGGGGTTTTCTGGATAATGGATATTTCCATAGTTTGGATCTTCATACCTTACATCTACTAGAAAATCTAGTAAAATCATGTAAATATTAAATAAACCCAATAGGCTGGGTTTGCCTCCAATAAGAATGAATTATATCTTGATTTGGATCAAGCACAAGGTACTGTTTTATTATCACAGAAAAAAAGGTAATCATAAAACAAAATTGGATTATTTGGATAAAATGGTGTCTTTGGGAGATGACCTTTCTGTATTTTGGAGCTTTCTAGATAATGGATTTCCAGATAGCGGATCCCATGCCTGCAGTTAAACGAGAAGAGAGGGAAGAGCTTTAAGAAAAAAGGGAAGCAAACAAGATAGAGAAGATGAAAAGAATATGACAAAAAAAATCAAGAGAAATAAAAGGGAGAAGTATAAAGGTCTCTAAAACTACTGAACAAACAGGAAAGTTTGTCATATACATTCTCATTTAAAATAGCACAAGGCCACATGTTCAGATCAGAATAATGTTACCAGTGCTGGAGTTTACATGCTATTAATATGTGAGAACAATGAAAATTATTTGGAGAGTTTTGATGCAATGTTATCAGCAAGGAACAAAAAATGCAATGGGCAAAACAGCCCCAAACCAATGAATAAACAGCAATCATGGACTAATAAAAAAATAGAACCAGAGAAAATATAACTATAGACATAGGGGCAGATTTACTAAGGGTCGAATTCGAGGGTTTAAAAAACCCTCGAATTCGACCATTGAATTTTAAGGAAATAAAATATCGAGTTCGAAGGATTTTACCGCAACTGGATTGATTGAAAGATCAAATAGGAAATATTCGATCCAACGATAAAATCGTTGGTCAAAGTGGTCTTCAGAAACATTTGAAAATTCAAATCTTTTTGAAAATTCGATTGAATTTTGAATACTTCATTTAAATTTGATTAGTCTGCCCCATAGTGTCTCTTTTGGACAGATAAAGACATATCTGTGGAGGCTTCTTTACTGACAGATCTTCAGAGAAGACACAAGTGTTTGTAGAATAAAATGAGGTTTGAAGTTCATTTGCAGAAGCTGAGTTAATGCAATGTGTCTGCTCCCTGAAAGCTTGTACTGACAGGTACAGTTGATTTTTCATAGTGTTGGAAGTCTCTTAAACTATTCAGAAAATGAATGGTTACTGGTACTGATACTCTTGTTACGTAGATCCAAGTCAGGAATAATTTTTTAACTCCATTGAGGCAGACTGAGAAACATCTGGTAACTGATCAGTGCAATAAAAAAAAACATATAATAGAAGGAATAAGAACAAAGACTAGACTTTATAGATGGATTCATGAAAAAAATTTTTTTCAAAATGCACCAGTTAATAGTGCTGTTCCAGAAGAATTCTGCATTGAAATCCATTTCTCAAAGACATGGCGCTAGACATATTATCAATTTCCCAGCTGTCCCAAGTCATGTGACTTGTGCTCTGATAAACTTCAATCACTCTTTACTGCTGTACTGCAAGTTGGAGTGATATCATCCCCTCCCTTTCCCCCACCCAGCAGCCTAACAACAGAACATTGGGAAGGTAACCAGATAACAGCTCCCTAACACAAGATAACAGCTGCCTGGTAGATCTAAGAACAGCACTCAATAGTAAAACCCATGTCCCACTGCATACTATTTAGTTACATTGAGAAGGAAAAACAACAGCCTGCCAGAAAGCAGTTCCCTTCTAAAGTGCTGGCACATGACTGGGGCAGCTGGGAAATTGACAAAATGGCTAGCCCCGTGTCAGATTTCAAAAATGAAATATAAAAAAAAATCTGTTTGCTCTTTTGAGAAATGGATTTCAGTGCAGAAGTCTACTGGAGCAGCACTATTAACTGATGAGTTAAAAAAAAAAAAAAAAACGTTTTACCATGACAGTTTCCCTTTAAAACTTAGTAACTGTTATTATGATAAAGAAAACAGTGATCAAGGGTTGGCAAGCAAAATCAGCTTCTGGCTGTTTACACTAAGGGGCAGATTTACTAAGGGTCGAATTTCAAAGTACAAAAAAATGTCAAAATTCGAACATCACATTTTTTTAAATGGGCATTTTCGAATAGGTCAGTTTTCGATCCAAAAAATAAAATCGTCCAAACCGTTCACATGCATCGTTCATTCAGAACGATTCTCAAAAAAATCCTTAAATTTTCCAGGACTTAGAAAAAATCTTGGTAAAGGTTCTAGGAGATCCCCCATAGGCTAAAATGGCAATTCAGCAGCTTTAAGGTGGCGAAGTGTTGAATTCAAAGTTTTTTAAAGAGACAGTACTTTTGGGCTATTCGATAGTTGAAGTAGCCCAAAATTACTGCAAAATTTGATTTTTTTAAATTTGAATATAATTTGAATAGTCCCTTCGACCCTTAGTAAATCTGCCTCAAGGGCAGAACTACATGGCTGACTTCCGTGTGACAAAACACCTGCGTCAAATCGGATCCGACAGGAACAAGATAAAGTAATAGGAAGTCAGACGGTGTCACAGGGTTGATGCAACGCGACACAACTGTCGGATGAAGACGCAGCTTGCTAAAATCTGATGTGTAAACTACATGGAATATTTTCCATCCAATGTGACATGACTGTTTGTATATATATATATATAATGTAGCAAAGGATCAGCACTCACTTGTTCAGGTGAATAAGTGCATTATTTTATTTAACACACATATTTAAATCCGACGTTTCGGTCCCACCTGGGAACCTTTCTCAAGGATATGGTGTTACAATGTGATATATATATCTTTTTTGTTATGTCTTGAGAAAGGTCCGAACTGGACTGAAACGTTGACAAATAAACTTCATTTTTTAATCTCACTATGAAGTCCTGGAGTGCGTCATTATTTGGAATACGAATATTCACACGATATATGACAGCACCCAGGCAGTAAAACTTTGCTGGATTGGAGTGCACCACATAGAGGAAAAAGAGGAGAGATTGATTAATGCACATTCCCTGGTCCCCTGTCATTTAAGTAATCTATGCAGTTGCATGTGTACAAAGACAGGGGTTTTTTAGTTACAAAATTATGATCATAAGATTGATAAGCCACCACACCACGTCAAGGTAAAACCCATATGGTGGTCCCTAACTAGGGGAAAACCTCTTTGAAGGGTTGAAGGGCGTCTTGGGCAGTTGGGAGGGAAAACAAGCGACACCACAAGGAGTAGGAAAAGTATGGGGAGGGGAACAAAGGGAGCTAGGAGCCAGAAGCAGTAGCGGGGTCAGCGAAACACCAGCGGCCACTGGTAAGGGGACCCCGGGCACAACCACAGGGGAGAGAGGCAGTGGAAGTGACGTGGCGAGGGAAAAGGAGAAGGAAACTATCTTAGGAGGGGTGGCAGAGGCAGCAAGGCAGAATTCATATGTGTTGTTTGCAGGACCAGTAGGGGTGCATTTAAAAAGGGAGACAAAAGAAAAGATTTGGAAAGGTGACTTTGTCGAGATATTTTCCTTGCTACCGTTAGAGGAGGTGGTGGAAGTGAAAGAGGACGACAAAAAGGAGGGGAAAAAGGAGGAAGAGGAGAGAGCCAAAAGATACAGGTTGACCCCCAAGACATTCGGAAATTGGCTTAGAGCCTTCTGCATATTGGCAGGGGTTATAGGGGGAAAACATCCCCAGAAATGCTCAGTATTGTTCTGCTATTTGGATGGGATATGGGAAGCTTTTCGGATTTATGGGGGTTTAGCGTGGTGGCGGTACGATGAGCAATTTAGGCAGTGGTTGGCGGCAAACCCAGAGATACGATGGGACCAATTGCATGATGCATGATGCTTTGGATGAGACTGATGTTGGCTCAAAAAGTATCCCCCTTTCCCCGGTCCGCCGGTGGGGCACAATCAGGTTCCTCATCGGCGGGCCACAAGATGGGCTTCTGCTGGCTTTACAACGAAAGGCAATGTAGATTTAAACACGAGTGTTCCAGTTGTGGAGGCAACCATTCGTACAATCGGTGTCTCAAGAAAGGCTAAGGGGGAGCAAAAGGTGCTGAGGTTGGAAAAGGGAAGGACGCCAGTGAGGTTAGAAGGGATGCTTCCTTGGCTAAGAATATACGGTAGGCGGGAAGACGCGGAATTCTTGAAGGAAGGTTTTCGGGTAGGGTTTTTGATACCTTTTCAACCAAGGGAAGGGTGGGGGACGCACGCCAATCTGAAATCAGCTTATCAGAACCCAGGGGTGGTGCGACAAAAGCTAGACAAGGAAGTAGAATTAGGACGGATGGCAGGTCCCTTTGAGAAGCCTCCCTGGGACAACTTGCGGATCTCCCCACTAGGGGTGGTCCCCAAAAAGTAAAAGGCAAGTTTCGGATGATACATAATTTATCGTTCCCTAAAGGATCTGTGAATGATGACATCAGTCCAGAACTTGCTTCAGTGTCGTACACGTCCTTTGACAGGGCCTTGGTAAAAGTGCAGGGGGCAGGCAAGGGCGCATTGATGGCAAAGGTGGACATTGAGGCTGCATTTAGGTTACTGCCCATCCACCCAGACTGTAACCACCTGCTGGGCTGTGCCTTCGAAGGGAAGATTTACATTGACTTGAGCTTACCGATGGGTTGCTAAATTTCGTGCGCGTATTTATGCCCCTGAGGAAGCCATATACACGGTGAAACGCGTAGGGCAGGCGGCATAGGTGGACGGTGGGGGAGCAGCTCCCACTCGTTCCCCACGTAGTTCAGGCAGGATTGATTTGGGGGTTCGGTGTTGAACGGGAGGGTTAATGGGCACTGGAGTTGCTATTTTGTATGCAGCTTTTTGTCGGCAACTTTCTCTCCTTCACATATTACTACACCGCGAGCATTAGGCGGGGGTGGAGGAGTTCACATCCGGAGTTCGTTCAGCGACACAATGTTTGCGCAATGACAGTCTGAACGAGAGGGTGGGTGTCAGAATTAGAACTATAACGCACGGCAATTCAGCTGCAGTTTTCACTTGATAACTCCCAGGAACACCACCGGTCTACCTATGTGTGCAGGTTTTTAGTATTTGTATTTTAGGGACAAGGTCCCGCACTGTTCCCTTTATGTATAAGGACCAGTGAGTCATGCAATTGTTTGGTGTATGTTACAGTGGATATAGCGACTTTTTTATATATTATAGGCATATTAAAAGTTAAGTTTTAACCATTACTACTTATCATCCGAACTGGTTAGCTGGAGGTGCATGGGTTGCTAGCGTGAAAGGCATAGTTACCACAGGTGCCTCAATTGTTTTGCTTTGTGGATTGATTCATTTCTAACCTGCGGATATTTTGCACAAAACACAGGACTTTGACTCATGTTCGTGTACAATCTTTGTTGGGCAAGCTAAATTTCGCCATGTCGGGTGATCCCAATGGGGAGGATATTTTGCCGCTGGTTGGGATTGGCCATGGCGGGGGTGAAGGAGCAGCACCACCACATCAGATTGAATAAGGAGGTTAAGGGGGACCTGGAGGTGTGGGAACGTTTTTTAAGCGAATTCAATGGGACAGTCCTTTTTCAAGGCACGGACATTTCTTGCAAAGAAATGCAGTTGTTTACAGATGCGTCCGGGGGTGGAGGCTTTGGAGCATACCTGGGAGGACAGTGGTGTGCGGAAAGGTGGCCAGAGGAGTGGTCGCAGTCGGGGATAGTGAGGAATCTGTGCTTCCTGGAACTGTTCCCAATATTAGTAAAGATATTAATATGAGGCAAAGTGTGGAGGCTAGAGAAAGCGCTGCTCTGAGACCTGTAATGCGGTCAAACTGTGACCTATATTGTACATTGCCAAAGCTGTCTGGTAAAAAGTTTAATTATGCTTACACTTACGTCTGTGTAATAAGTTTAAGTTTAAGCATAATTAAACTTATTACATATTGATAGATAGATAGATAGATAGATAGATGGATAGATAGAGGATCAGTAGCATCCTAATATCTTGTGCTGTGGAGTTGGATGGCAAGATCAGATAAAATCTGACCCACAAAAGCTGATTAAAATCATCCATGTAAACTTCCTACAGTACAACTATCACACCTAGCCCTGAAACCTATATAGGTTATACCCTATCCATATGGAAGCAGTATAACTAAAGAATTTGGATATGTACCTACCCCTCACCTTTGACCTCACTTTTAGCAAACCCTGACTTCCAACCTGGCCAACAAAGGTTGTTTCACACAGACTGGGATAGCCATGCCATGACTAGGATTATAGATTTTATTGGCCCATTGAAACAAAAACTATATACATATGATGAGCTTTTTAAAAAGTGTAAAAAGGAGCTCCGACAAAGGAGGACTTCCTCCAAATTAAGCGCTATATAACTACCATGTTAGGGCAACAGACCCAGATAAGCCTAGGGATGGACGCAGTGTGAAGTTAAAAAAATGTTGACTTGTTTGTGTAACGAAAAGTGATGTTTTTTTAAAATCCAGATTCTGTTTGGCCAGGCACTTGGATTCTGACTGTTGAAAATGGCAGCATCCCGAACCAAATCCTGGATTCTGTGCATCCCTAGAAAATACTTGGGGGCAGCTTTCCCTATAGAGGCCTTATGTCTCAGCTCTATTACTTACTGAACCCCTTACCAGAGGACCCCTTTCCCAAAACATGTCTATATGTGGTACCAGGCCCGGACTGTCAATCTGTGGGTTCTGGCAAACCCTTTTACTATTGACTTTCCTTCTCCCTAAGCTCAATAACCCAGCCTAAAAGCTGGTCAACCAAATCACCACTGCACTTCCAAGTGGAAATCTTCCACAGTCCCCACCATCAGGGAAGTCATTTCCAGACTTGAAAGCAACACAGATTCGAGGAAGTTACAGCTCAGGTTTCCAATACAGTGCAACAACATAAGAATATGTGGGACAACTGGGAATACTGCATGGTATCCGCCACATGCAAAACTCCAAACACTTCAGGGACTGGCCAATTTGGGACGTCACCCAACACCTCCAACTAAACCAAACTATAATCTCCACCACTATGATTGGAAATCCACTCTCCTGAGTGCTATGGTTATTCTGTTTTTTGTTTTGGTTCAAGTTCATTTTTACTTTCTGTTTATGATATGGTTATTTGTGTATAGCATTAATAACAATATTGCACAAACAACGCAAAGAATCATTCCAGGTACTTTATTGCAAAATCAATAAAATATAAGTTACAAAAAATATCTTCCATATAGTTTTACCCTTAAGGTAAGTAACCCTTAGGTTACCCTAAAAGTAATTACATGGGAGGTAGTTATTGGAAGGACACTCAGATAATTAAGAATGATCTATATTGTATGATATCAATATACATAATTATCATCAGAAATTACCTTGCCCCCATGGGGGTATACACCAGTTCAATATTTGGGGACTGACTACTCAGTACTAACTGTATGTTCACAGTGTGCTCCTGTTCTAGTAACCATAGCAACTATATAGTAGGTATCACAGTTTAGAAACAAAATTCTGATTTGTTAATACGGAGCAAATGCCTATTACTAAAAGGTTCCCATATAATTATTATAAATATTAGGGATGCACCGAATCCAGGATTCAACCTTTTTCAACAGGATTCAGCAGAATCCTTGTGGATGGCCAACCCGAATCCGCAGTCCTGGATTTGTGGAGAGGCCACCTAGGCCCAAGCCTAGGGCAGCAGGATTTTAGGGGGCAGCATGCTGCTCAAACCCCCCCTTTGGTTCAGAAATGTAAATTTCCCATGTGCCAATTCCCATAGTTATATTCCCATGTGCCAATTCTGCTCCATCCAGATGATGAAAATTTGAACAAATAAAATGGAGTGGACAGGGGCGACAAACGACAGTGGGCCAAGGGGTGCCCACTATGTAAATCAGGCCCTGCGAATCCGCATATGTAAATTAGGTGTGGGAATGGAAATCACATGACTTTATCACAAAACCAAGAAGTAAAAACACTTTTTCCACCTTTTCCATCCTTAATTTGCATATGCAAATTAAGATTCGGGTTCCGTATTCAGCTGAATCTTTCAAGATGGATTTGGTGTATGTAAACATACGGAGGTGGACCTCTGATGAAGTACCAAAGTGAGGCATGAAACGCGTCAGGTGATCTGATACTCTGTATGGGTCAGTACTGGTCATATTTGTGATACCTGCTCTTGATTTTTCAATATGCTTTTTTGATAAATAAAATATTTTTTTAACTTTATCCTACCCATGGTTTGTAAGCTCCCGTCCAAGTGTTTCTATTGGACTGTATGGATTATAGGTGGAGCAGCTGATGGGAAGCTTCCACGAGGGTAGCTGTGCAGTCACCCACATGTATGTGCCCTCTATCCAAACTGAAGGAGCTTGTGTCTGAGATTCCTAACCTTCCTCTATTGTACTATACACAGCTAAGCCAAAAAACAAAAATGCCATACTATAAATAAGAGACAAATAAAACCTATTTCTTGCAAAACTGGAAGCTATCCATTCCCTCTTTCAGTCAACCACAAGTATCATCTCTTGGCAACACCTAGGTGTTTTTCTAGGCCAGGAGCTAGTAGTTGATGCTGAATGTTAGGGGCAGCAATGTCACAGGTAGGGACCTGATACCGTGAGGGTCGGGCCAGTGCAGAGAGGTCACGGTGTGTGAGAGAGAATGTGAACACGCACACTCCTAGTCCGGCCAAGAAAGGCTGAGCCTTCGCCTGGGAATGAGCAGCCGCAGCTCCTCGCCTCCTGTCTCTCTCCCTTTTTGTAGGATGTGAATGGGCGGGTCCAGTGGTCCCCTCAGCTTTGGATCTTGTGTATTGTCCCAAACGGCCACTTTGTAGTATAAATGCTAAATAGCGTCTGTGTGGGCAGCACAAGGGCCACATGCCATGCTTAGGAGGCTGCTGAAGGCAGACGCGGAATTCGCTGCATAGTCGCCTCAATCGGCAGCGCAACCTCCTCACAGCAGCCCAGGTCTGTTGCTCATGTACTTTGCACACTCGGACGCTTCTATATTGGGGGAAGTGTAGGGGGAAAGTGGCGTGTCTCACTTGCTGCCCTTCTTTCTGTTTTTGGACAGGACGTGTCTGGGAGGCTGCAGGTCTGAGGCGGTGAGTGGATCAGAGGGAGAGCTCCTGCCAGTGAGAGGAGGATGAAGCTGCTGCCGGGGAGCCTGTGGGGCTGCTGGGCATTGACACTGCTTCTCCTGTGTGTCAGCTCAATCAGTCACGCCGCCGACAAAGATGCGCCGTCCGCAGATAGCGCCAAGGAGCCCAGAGCCAGCAGAGCCAAGAGGAGAGGCGGAGGCACAGGCGCAGCGCACGATGTACTCAAAGGGTAAATACTGACATTATCTCTACTTGTGGCGCTGGACACGGCATGTACTGGCATAGACTCAGCCTTAGTTGCCAGGTCACAGTCCTTACCAAGCTTTCCTACATCCAGTGCTAATGTCAATTAGGAAGCTACCTGGTTGCTATGGGAAACTGCTCTTTTGCACTTATCTTCGTCTAATTGTATAAATGAATCATGCCATTTCCCTCTGTTTAATCTGCAGTTATAGTCAGGGTTGTCTAGCTCACCTGGGACCTATACCAGCTTTTCCATTATCTTTCCTCCATATTAAAGGGGTTATTCACATTTGACTTAACTTTTAATATGATGTAGAGAGTGATACTCTGAAACAATTTACAATTGGTTTTCATTTTATTATCAGTGTTTTTTTTTTTTTTAGTTATTTATCTTTTTGCAATTTCAGCAATCTGGTTGCTAGGATCCAGATTACCCTAGCAACCCTGCATTGATTCGAACACATTACAGGAATAGTAGGGGACCTGAAATAGAAAGATGAGTAATTAAAAGTAGCAATTTGTAGCATTACAGAGCATTTGTTTTTAGATGGGGTCCAGTGACCCCACCCCCCATTTGAAAGCTTTGAAGAGTCGAAAGAGACAGGCAAATAATTAAAAAAACTGCAATAAATAAATAATGAAGACCAACTGAAAAATTGCTTAGAACTGGCCATTCTGTAAAATACTAAAAGTTAAGTAAAAGGTGAACCACCCCTTAAATAACACGGAGTATAATTTTTACCGGTCAGGTCGGTGAAAATAGGTCAAGGTAGCCACCCTATCCCTGTGCTGGTTTTATTGTAATATTATAAAGCCCCAGTGTTGTTTATAGGGGGCGCATGGATTTATTTGCAACAATTAAAGCCAGGTGTATGCACGGAGAAATGAAAGAAATTCAGTTATTTCCTTACATTTATATCCAGTCGTTGTTGAAAACTACAACCCTTGGTATCCACTGACAACTTAAGAAGTAAATGAGATGGATTCAGGTATATCCTACTTTACCTATTTTTTTTCAACTTGTCTAATTTTAATGCCACACTGGGTTCAAGTTCCAACATCTGCAGTTATTAGTGGCAGGGCCCTGTGCAAAAATATTAGGTGTGGCAGTGCCATAGTTTATAATACAAACCGCAGCTGTTTTTGTTGTACAGCTCCCAACATTCTGTGACAGCTGAGTTCAATAACCACAGGCTGGACAGTTACTGACAGTTCTTGCCTTACTATACACACACTGTCAAAGTTTCAGCAGAAAATAACTAATTGTATTGGACAGGACTATTTTCATATTCACACTGCCTACAACTGGTTCTCTGTGAGCCCCAGAGAAATTACCCCTGATTGTACCCCTAAAGAAAGCTTCAAAATAGGCTAACAGCAGACGCCCTGCTTTGTGTATATGAGAAAAGCGTAGCCATTTACAGCAGAGACTAGCATCCAGAATGTTTAAACAACTGCCAGGGTTTCTGCTGTCTGGGGTTTCCACAGCTACAATAACTGGGGTGGTTCCCCTTGTGTTATGCAAACATTGGAATTTTCATGCTGAATTATATACATGATAGACTGTAGAGATGCCGAAGGCAGGGTAAGACCCTTACATCAGTTTTATTGCCAGTTCTCACAGATTTCCAAACAGATAGTACATAGTCTAGACTCTAGAAAGATAATGTTCTTCTCCATAAATGGAAATACAACTGGAATTACTACATTGCATAATAAAACTGTCCCACAACATTAGCATTTACTATATCTTTTTACTTTTAATAACATTTCAAATCACTTTGTTGCATTATGTGGCCTATGTAATCCTCCCAAACTAAAAGATTTATTTGCTGCCAGGAGCATTCTTAGTCTCCCCCAAACTAATGTAGAAGGTTTGGCACCACGTGTTGATAGGATAGGATTTCTGTTTTGTTTTAACGAATTACATAGTACAGCGTCTCCAAAATGACATAAAAATTATTACTGTGACACCTTAACATGAAATGGTAGCCAGCCCAAGACATTAACAAGAACTGTGGAAATTCTTCATTATTTTAATTAAACGGGTTATTCACCTTCCAAACACTTTTTTTCTTTTCAGTGGTTTCCAGATTATTCTCCATAAATAAATACTTTTTTCAATTACTTTCCATTATTTATTTTGAGTCTGGCAGCTCAGTAATTCAGGCGCAGACTCTAAACTGATACAATTTTGCAACATTTAATTGATACATTTCACAGCAACATCTCTGGAGTATTAGCAACTATTGTATCAATTCTAACAGCTGCCTGTATTGATACCCAGAGATTCTGCTCAGCAGAGACAAAGAGAAGAAATGTATCCATTAAATGTATCAGTTTAGAACAGTTGGGGGGTTGGCGACCCCCCTCCCAGAGCTGCTTTAGAACATGAAAAATTACACTTTACACTTCAATATTAGAAAAACGGTTACAAATAGAAAATAGACAGTAATTGTAAAAAGTCGTTATTTATGATGATCTATCTGAAAACAACTAGTTGTTTGAAGGTGGACAACCCCTTTAAGTTGAAAGGTTCAATTGTCATAAACCTTGTTCCATACCACCCAACATTTAGGGGGTTTTCCATGAAAATTTGAGTTTTTGAGTTCTATTCTTTGGTCAAAACTCAAATTTTTGGGTTAAAAAAACCCTCAAATCTTTCAAGAGCTGTTATACTCCAACCCTTGAAATAGCTCAAATCTGAAAATGCATTGCCTAAAACTTGTCGAGGTCATGTAGAAGTCAGTGGCAGAGGTCCCTTGAACTATTTGAAGATTTTAACAGCCTGCTTTTTTGTTTCAGTTTTTTTTTTTTGAGGGTTTTGCCCAAAAACTCGAATGATTCAATCAATTTGAGTTTTAGGTTTTTTGACTCACAGAATTGAGTGTTTCCCACGTTGGCACTTTTCCACTTATTCTTAAATAAGATACCGTTTGAGTTGTGAGTTCATTGGAGTTCATTTGAGGTATAAAAAACTCTCACACTCAACCTTTGATAAAAAAGTATCTAATCCCTATTTTCATATTCTAGATTAACTATTGCAGGGGTTAACAGAATACAGGGTAATGACATGCATTGGCCATACATTACATTAAAGCCCACAGTGAAAGGCTCAGCTATGTTAAAAGCTATGAGCCACTTCAAAGAAGCATTTTCCATATTCGTACCACACAAGTCTGTTATGTAAAAATTCAGATGTGATGCTCATTAAGTTGGCTAAAGCTATTTATGTATTACATGTGGTGAATATTTTGTTTTATTTGTGTCTGTTTAGAATGGTAAATGTTCATGTATCAGACCTGTTATCCAGAATGCTCAGGACCTGGGGGGGGGGTTTCAGACAACGGATCTTTCCATACTTTGGGTCTTCATACCTTAAATTCATTAGAAAATAGTGTAAACATTAAATAATCCCAATGGGCTGGTTTTGCTTCCATAAAGGAATAATTATATCTTAGTTTGGAACAAGTACAAGGTACTATTTTATTATTACAGAGAAAAGGGAAATAATTTTTTATTTAAATTGGGATTATTTGGATAAAATGGAGTCTATGGGAGACAGCCTTTCCATAATGAGCTTTTTGGATTACGGGTTTAAGGATAATGGATCCAATACCTGTAGTATACATTTCTTTCTGTGCATTAATGGCCAATATTTATGTATGATGTACCAGAGAAATAAATAATTTTAATGAATTAAAAGTATTATTGTAACATGCCCCTATGTAAATCAACTGTAAACATTTAAATATGTTTTCATAGATTAGCATTTAATGTACACCATTTTGGGGACATATACAATTTTATAATAGGGGTTTCTTTTCCATATATTATCACTTATGTAATTAGTAGAAAGTAAAGTTTTCAGAATTTGTTTTATGCATAAAGCATGACTAATGTAATTGTCATTGTAGAATTGCATGCAAGTGTGCCTATTAATTATGGGGAACCCTGGAGGCACACCTCAAAGTTGGTGATAGCTCCAGGGTTACAAAAGTGGTCTGCTCAATAAACACAGATAAATTGTGGGGAAATGATGTAATCCTGACTCACACAACTGTGCATGGAGTATCAAAATGTGTGCAACTGCATTTCACATATGTGAGGTCCAGTTGCATACATTTTGACACGTGCATCTCCCCCTTGACCCTTTACTTCTGCTTTGCAATTAATATGGCAGCTTCCATTTATATGTTTATATATAT
>CM044435.1:96544653-96617134 GCA_024363595.1 Xenopus borealis | reverse complement strand
ATATATATATATATATATATAAAGAATAATGTTTTGTGCCTGTGCCCTCGCAATGCGTTGCCTGTATAAGGGAACAAAATGGAAGGTAATTGTGTCTTTGCCAGTTTATGTGTAGGTGTGTAAAAAAAAAAGTTATCTGTCAATGTTTTTGGAATTGGAGGGTAATTGGAGGTGGAGTAGATGCAGTTATTCTATGTCGCCTATGTTATTCTATGTCCTCTCACTTGTGGGCCATTTATACGTGGTGGCATAATTATAATATAGTACTGTCACTTGTATTTTCTCATATGTGGTGCCACTCATACCCTGTGTTATCTGACAGGTTAGTCATTTCTGTCACTTATACATTGTCAATATCTTTTTAATTATTCCCTGTCATAAGCAGAGGAATAGTCTATATTACCTTCAGTCCATTATAATCTGCCATAAGTGGTGGTTTAAACACTTTGGGGTAGATTAATCAAAGAGTGAAGTTCCGCCACTAGAGGGAAATTCCACAGCTCTCAATTAATTTCTATGGGATTTTTAAAGGCGTATTCATCAAAGGGTGAACTTTCACTTCACCCATTGATGAATACACCTTGCGAAATCCCATAGAAATGAATTGAGAGCTGTGGAATTTCCCTCTAGTGGCGGAACTTCACTCTTTGATGAATCTACCCCTTTATTTTTCAGTCCATTATTCCTCTATTTGTGGTGGATAGTCGCTTATAATTGCTGTATCTTTGTATCATTTCAAGTGTTCTTTCAAGCATCCTCAAGCCAATATAGATTATGCGACTGAGCATCTAAAATAAAGGCACTTGTAGTTCTTAATCATATAGAGAAAAGTAATATTTTGTACCAAAATGCTTTGAGGTGGGATAAAATAGTCTCCATACAGCCTATATATAACCTCCTTACCACCTAATAAATGCCATCAACATCTTACCACCTAATAAATGCTTCTCGACCAGTCCTAATGGATGCCTGTGGTTACATATGGCTGCTAGAATATGGCAATGCCCTGTGCACTGTGATTTATGGAAATTGCATTCACAGTGTAGCAAGGAGCATGCTGAGAATTCTCTTCCTTATGACAGAATATGGTTAATAAAGAGCAGGACTCACGTTCATGCCAAAATATGTTAGCTATGTGCAAATCTTTGGTAACAGATAATAAACGTCTTGTGAATTATTAAGAAGAGAACATATTTCCCTGTGCCTTTCAGATGCATAAGCCTAACGTATTATAAAGTATTTAGGAGTTAAGATGTATAATGCTCTTTGACATATACTGCATCCTCTGGGTAATGAATTTTGAATGGTTTTTCCTATTCAGTTTGTTATCAAAGCAGCTCTCAAACATTGACTTCAACTTCTTTGGTGCCTGCGGGCTCAATTGTGCTATGTGTCGCACCCTGTAAACCACAGTTAAATACTGGCATTCAAATGAAACCTTTTGATACAGTATGCTAGCCATTTTTTCTGCCTTGATAGGGTTGAGAGAAGGGCAGATATAAATCTAGGCCCATGTTTGCTAAGTTGTGCAGTGCCATAATACTTAACGTTAGAAGAGTGGTTCTCATATATCATTTATCTTATACTGCCAAGCTCTCATGGCCACACAGTAAATTTAAAGATACAGCTGCTGCCATAAATAGTGGTGGGTCAAGGTGGGGAACCGAAAGTGCCTGTAAATCCAATCACCAATCATCCCAAGAAAAAATAAGCCAAGTAGATGAGTTGGAAGTGCACATTTGCAGCTCATATGCTGCAGGTAGATGTTATTATATAAGCTTATTGGTTTGTTAAACTTGGAGTCTCAACCTACTGAAGTAAACTTGATAGTTGGTGGTGATGCTCACCATTTCAGTTAAACATAATAAACTAATAAAACAATGTATACATTTGTGTTTTTACCAAAGGCATTTTCTATCCAAGGAGTCCAACTCTGAGTCTGGATAACCGTATTAAACAGTCAATGTGTTTGTTCTGACAACATAAATGCAATGCTTTTATTTCCACTTGTGTTAAGTAGCAGTTTAATATGCATCCAAACCATCCAAAAATATTTTATTTCCTGCAGGAAGTATTTCTTGGTGACTTTGGTTTTAGAATCTCATCACTTTCATCCCCTGCGAGCAAGCCATTAACTCAGATTCCTGTACCTGTTCCAAGTCTTTGCTGAGTGGCATATTAAATGAGGATTTATATTAAATAATACTAGACATTCTTACTTAATTTAAATCTGATGACTGACACGGTTTTCCTCATCAACTTTGGAAAAATAACAATATATAGTGGATAATGTACCCCCTACTGTAATTTATAAAGAAATTACAAGTCACAGAGGAGTTATGTGACCATATAAAAGCACGAGGCCGCAGGCGTCTGCGTCAAATTTGGGTGTTCGGCGCCAAATTCGGACGCTGGGGAACCCTGTTATAAACGGCACGTTCTGACATCAGAATGCGCCGTTTATAAGGATATAATTTATAGTCTGGTCCCATAGGGAAATTACCAGATTGTAGATTATATATGGTATATGTAAACACACACACGTGGAGTTGCTCTATAATAATATTTGCTGTAAAAAAATGGGGGGTGGGGGGGTGGGTAGGAGAGCATGGCCCATCATTCAGTGCAATAAAAATGAGAATGCAATTCTGTCTGTCCATATCAAATCATTCTAATTAATTTAGGCGTCATTAGAAAAATTCAGTCAATCCACAAGGCCAAGCATTTATATTGTTGAAACACTGTCCTGTGCACACCCTGACCTCCATGGTTTAACCTTGGTGCTACAGTCATGGCCATTGCAATAACCTTGTGTTGAGTTCTCTGCCTTCCATCCAGGTTTATACACACCAGTACACAGAGAAATGCCACGTGTGCACAAATATAACTACATTTATACCATCACTGAAGGCAGACTACAGTGATATCAGGGCACCTGCACTGGATACTAGGCCAAATCCCTTGCAAGGGGATTAGAAAACTACCAGAGGGCTATAGGAAAAGACAAGTTTGGCAAGACAGTTATGCAAATTAAACTCAATTCTACAAATATAATCAAAATACACACACACACACACACACATATATAATTAAATATTCTGTAACTCACACTTTTACCTTTTCTATTTTTTGGACACAGAAGCTGCCTACATGTTTGTCACTTTTTATTTGCAATATATTGTGATAACCAGTAGATGGAACCCATGCTCCACCAAGGTGTTCTCACTACTTACTCTACTCAGAGGTTTAAAAAATGGTTATTACTAAACTAGACATAAACTTACTCAGAGTACCTCCCTGAGCAGTTTTGCAATGTGAAGATGTTTTGTAATTTTTACTGGTTTATTAAATATTTTCAATTTTATACTGCTAGGCAAGCTTCAGCTCAACAGTTGATGATTCTCAGTTGAGCCAAAAGACTGTAAATTGCTCTTTAAAGTTTCTACCAATTCATTTTTGTGTTTAGAGTTTTAATCTCTTAAATTAATTTGAAAAGTTGGACAGAAATAGGAGTGTTATCATTATTATTATTATATTATCAAGTGCCGACATCCGTTGGGTATGTACAGGTATGGGGCCTGTTATCCAGAATGCTTGGGACCTGAGGTTTTCCGGAATTTAAGACCATCTCTAATTTAGACCATCATACCTTAAGTATGCTAGAAAATCATGTAAATAATAAATAAACCGAATAGGCTGGTTTTGCTTATTTACTTCAGACTTTGGTTGTCCTTGAAATTGCAACAACAGGCAATTGCAAAAGAGGACTTTACATTCTGAGTAAATCAGTAGGGTTTACAATACAAATACTCTGAGAATGGCACTACTGATATGCAGTACTGATTAGTAATTGAATAAAATGTATTAGTGTTGGTACTTTTTTATGTAGAGGCATATTTTATATTATTTATAATGAGAGTTTTTTGTTTATATTATTTTTATGTTTCCTTTTGTATGCAGAGGAATCATTTTCTCATTGGAGGCAGAAACATCTTAGTTCCTTACAGTTGACTGATTCTTGTAGTAATTTGCTTATATTCCATATGGCTTCCATGCTTTATTGGCCTGTTGTATAGTCAATGGGAGGCAAACAGCTCTCAATTTACTACTAACGCTGTGTCAGTTTTTAATAAACTGTGGCTTGATATATTAATTGTACAGCTTTGGAATGTGGTTTCCTTCTCTGTTGCAGACGTAGCGGACATGTTTTCTGCAGAGACGCCAGTTGGACATTATTCCCACGAGAGGGCTAATTGTGCTGTGTTCTTAGTGATAGTTGCTAGAATGACTCATTTGGTACAAAGCTCCTTTTAAAGCAAGGAAGGAGTCGTTGTTAGAGTTTAACAAACTTTGTGTATGATATGTTTCTGGGATGTTGGAAATCACTAATAATTACTTTTTGCAATAAATGTATTTTTTTTAATGAAATTATTGTTTAGTACTGTATAAAGGAAGCATTAACATATGTGGGGGTAGTAGAAGTGGTACTGCCAAAACTACTAGGCCTCTAAAAACACATCTATTTAATCCTTTTTTTCAGGGTTGCCACCTGGCCTGTATTTTACCGGCCTGGCCGGTATTTTTGATGGCTGATCCCAATGTTATTAATAGGAAAAAAAGATAAATATATAGGAAGGCCGGTATTTTTTTTTTTCAAGAAAAGTTGGCAACCCTAACCATAGACTAAACAAAGTACTTTCCTGCAGGAGGCCTATGGGCCATCTGTGGCCCTCCAAGATATATTTATAGCTCACAACTTACCCAAGGACCCCCACATACTTCTTTGTATGTTATAATTTCATGATAACCAAGCCCACAATATATCTATCTATCTATTCATAGGCAGCAGAAGATCGTTTTGGCAGGGGAGCCAAAGCAGAAGCACACCTGCGGTGCAATTATGGCCACACCCCTTTTGGCCACTCCCTTTGGACTCCAACCACTTTCCCGTGTGCTTTCACTGAATTTTCAGGAAAATCAAACCAAAATGTATTTAATGTCTGGCATTGCAGGAAGGGGGGAGAGCTGTGAATGCTACACTACACGTACATTATGGGGAAAAGATTCTGTAACCTAAAGTACATTACATACAGAGACTGTGAGGTACAAAGACATACAAAGGAGCAGTACATACTGATCTCCCAAGTACATAAAAAGAATGCACCACAAGTACTATAAAGAACATTATAAGAAAGAGAGGGCACTGGCACACCAAATACATACTGTACATAGACAGCAATGGACAATGGCACCCAAGCAGTAAGATATAGAGAAAACTGTCAGGCCAAGCACAATATAGAATAAAACAAAAAAGAAAGTGGGCAAAAGTACAAGAATGCATTATATAGTAAGAATCAGTGAGCACAAGCACTCCAAGTCTATAAATTCTAGCACATCCCCATGCACTGCCTCACTTTATTGCTCTGCCAAAATGCAAGATATGAGAAGCTGCATTAGTAATATGTAAAATTTAAATATCTCTCACTACAAACCTGTCTGACTTAGCTGATACAAAGGAAGGAGAACAACCCCTTCTAAAGCTTCCCCAATTCTTCCTGACTCCAAGATGTAATTGAACCATTTTCTGGATTAAAAGAAATGTAACACTAAATTTTTTTAGTAAAAAATCTATTCTAACCGGCACTACAATAAGCACTGTCCTCCACAAAGTTTACCACTTGCAATGCTTTATTAAAAAAGAACACGCTATAACTCTGCTTCTGGTCTTCTGTGTAAAGGCGATGGGGCGACATTCCCTCTGCAAGATCAAACATGCGACACTCAACATCTCCTCCTAGCCTGAACTCTGCTCAAACCAGAAGTTCAATGTTACTGCTGTACGGAGGGTTTTTTCAGCTGTCTTGTAATATATCTCCGTCTTCATTTAATTTAGGTGCTGGGAGACGGTGCATATGGGCAGTGTTCTTCTTTCTGCAAAGACAGCAGTGGCGTAATTACCAGGGGTGCAGAGGGTTCAATTGCACCAGGGCCCCCACCCCATCAGAGCCATGATAATGGTTAATGGTTATGGCAGGTCGTTATCTAGGGGGGGGATTTTAAATACACCCAGAATTCATAGCAGAATGTATACATACCCACAGAACTTATAACAAGATGGAACAATGGCAATTCCATGCCATGTATAAATACCCCAGAATGCATGGCAGGATGGCACTGGCACAATTCCATGTATACATACCCCCAGAATTTATAGTAGGATGGCACAGTGCATTTCCATATATAAATACCCCCAAACCCCATAGCAAGATGGGAAAGGAGCAAGGGGCAATTCCATGTATAAATACAGGACCGATAGCTGGATGGCAACCAGACAATTATTCTATGTATAAATACCCCCCCCCAGGACCGATAGCAGGATGACAAACAGGCAATTCCATGTATACATACTCCCCAGAGCCCATAGCAGGATGGCAAAGGGGCAATTCCATGTATAAATACTCCACAGAACCCATAGCAGGATAACAAAGGGGCAATTCCATGTATAAATACCCCTAGAATTCATAGTAGGATGACACAGGGTCATTTGCTTGTATGAATATCCCTAGAACCCATAGCACAAGGAGCAATCCCATGTATAAATACCCCCAGAACCCATAGCAGCAGGATGGCAAAGGGCCAGTTCCATGTATAAATACCCCAAGAATACATAGTTGGATGGTGAAGGGGCAATTTTATGTATAAAACCCCACAGAATTCATAGTAGGATGGCGAAGGGTCAATTCTATGTATAAAACCCCACAGAACCCATTGCAGCAGGATGGCAAAGGGGACATTACATGTATAAATACCCCACACTGCCCATAGCCTGAGAAGAGACAAATAGATGAGTACATACATACATCCTCACCTAGGCTAGGATGATTCACGAGGGTGCCTGGTGGAATCCCAGTCAGCCGCAGATCAAGATGGTTCTCAGGAGCCTTAAATGCATTATGCAGCAGTGTGTAACCTAAACTAGATTATGCTGGCCCCAGGCGAAGGATGTGCACCACCAGTGCCCCACCCCCTACCCCATTAGACGCACTGGCTTTTTTACGCTGTGTGACGAAGCGGGATGAAGATTGCTTGCGCGCCACAGCTCCCCATAGTTATGCTGCCAGCCAGCCAGTCTCCTCTTCTGGCTCCTCTGTGGCAGGCGGGGTGGGGAGCAGGCCCTGGTGCAACTTCTCCCCTTGTTCCCCATAGTTAAGCTGCCACTGCCACCCCACCACTTCTTCCTGCTTCTTCTCTGCGGGGGCGGGACTGGAAGCAGGACCTGGTGCAACTTCTCCCTGTAGTTAGACAGCCAGCCCACCAATCCAGCACACACACAAAAAACAGCAACAAAAAAAAAACGACGCCTATGTATCTATTTCTCTATCTATCTATCATATGTCTTTTGTACTATCTTAAACATAAATTAACAATTAACCCTCAACACATGTTTGAGCCCCCTGTACCAACAGGTTTATACTAATGCCAGACAAGGCTGATTCCTGGTCTGCAAAAAACAAAGCCAGAGAGTCATCCCCTACTCTGCGGGCTTCCAGTGGGTTTGATTTTCTCCCAATCCGTCAGAGCCCATTGCCCTCATCATAATCTGATCGTTCGTCCATAGGATCAAACATGCAGCTCACCCCTGATATAGCCCTGCAGTTAGTGGCATATAGGGGAAAGATCGCCAAATGAGCAAATCTTTGCGTCTATGGCCAGCTTTAGTCTGGGACTATGTGCCTTTCTTCCAGTGTGGGCTTGTAAGTGTAGCAGTCACAAAAGAGTTAAAAGAATATCCGTCACCACACATAACTGTTCTAAACTGATACATTTAATGGATACATTTCTTATTTTGTCCCTGCTGAGCAGAATCTCTGGGTTTCATTACAGGCAGCTGTTAGAATTTATACAATAGTTGCTAATACTCCAGAGATGTTGCTGTGAAAAGTATCAATGAAATGTTGCAAAATTGTATCAGTTTAGAGTCTGCGCCTGAATTATTGAGCTCAAACACCAGACACCAACATTCAAATTTAAACTTAAATTTTGGAAAAACTGTAAAAAATAAATAATGGAAAGTAATTGAAAAAAGTCTTTATTTATGGAGAACAATCTGAAAACCACTGAACAGAAAAAAGTGTTTGGAAGGTGAACAACCCCTTTAAAGGTTACTGTGCTATTTCCAATAAATCTTGCAAATAATAGTACGTACATTACTGTTCACAAAGAATATCATATAGCACTAGAAGGACTTTCCTTTTATCCTTGGATAACCTAAATAAAGCCAGTAAAATTGGGAGGTCACTATAACATTACATGGAACAAATAACTTGGCATTGTTGTGTTCTCAGTCGTATGTGAAACAGTGTATTATTTTATTAGGGTTGAGAGTTTAACGCAATAGCTGACCACTGAGAAGTTGAAGATCTATGAGTGAGTGCTGGTTATGTTATGAAAACAAAGATACTTACTTTTCTATTAAATTTAATTCCATTTTATTGTATTGTCCTCTGTAGATGTATCATTTTTCAGTGATAGCTCATAGTATTGAAAGCATGCCTCATATGCAGCTCTGTAATAGCAAAGAAACTATAAATACTGATTGAATTTCACCCTCTAGACATCCAGGTTCATGGCATTTAAGATTATATATATATTATATATTTTCTATGTTAACTATCAGTTTTCAGAAGAACATTATAAATATTAAATGATTCCAGTGCTGAATGCTAAAATGCTCCTTTCATTGCATCTTCTTTCTTATTATCTTCATGTGAATAATCAGGAGACTCTTGTGAAAATTGCCTTTCTCAGGGCAGAGTAAAAACTACACGACTGTTGGGACAGAAGCTGCTTTTAATGAATATAAACACTATAAATCAGCAATCTGGAAGGGAAAGAAAGGAAATGAGGAGTTAATTGCAGTGGAGGGAAAACTAAATCTAAAAAGTTTTTAAAATATATTAATAGCAAAAAGATGCAGGTTGAGAGTGTTGCTCCATTAAATAATGGTACCAGTGTGGTTGTAACAGATACAGAAAAGGCAATTGTGCTAAATCAGTTATTTTCTTCAGTGTTTACAATAAAGGATTCTGGTTCCCATGCTCACTGATTGCTCAGCTCAATCTAGTCAGTGGCTGAGGAAATGATTATAAAAGCATTAATAACAATTTATGTAAACAGGGCTCCAGGGCCTGATGGCATACACCCCTGGGTTCTAAGAGAGCTTGGTTCAGTTTTAGACCAGCCCTATTTCTGATTTTCTCAGATTCCCTTTCATCTGGGATGGTTCCTATGGATTGGAGAAAAACTGATTTCATTCCAATATTTAAAAAGGGATTACGATCTCAGCCTGGCAATTATAGGCCAGTAAATTTGACATCTGTGGTAGGCAAATTATTTGAAAGCTTGTTAAGGGATCGCATTCAAAAGTTTGTCCTAGTGAATGTCATTATGAGCAGCAATCAGCATGGCTTTATGAAGGATAGGTAATGCCAGACACATTTGATTGCTTTTTATGATGAGATGTTGGACTGTGGATTGGCAGTAGATGTGATCTAGTAATTTGCACATAGATAGGAAACTGGCTACAGGATCGGGTACAGAGGGTTGTTGTTAATGGTACATTCTCTACTTGGAATAAGGTTCTTAGTTTGGTCCCACAGGGTTCTCGGTATGGGGTACACTTTTATTAAACTTGTTCATTAATGACTTAGGGGAGGGTATTGTGAGTAATGTATCAGTGTTTGCAGATGACACACAACTATCCAGCCAAATTAATTCCATCCAGGATGTGGCATCCTTGCAACAGGATCTTGGCAAACTGGCAATCTGGGTAGCTAAGTGGCAAATGAGATTCAATGTTGATAAATGTATGCACCTGGGATGTAAAAATATCCAAGCCACTTATACCCTTAATGGGACTGCGCTAGGCAAATCCATTATTGAAAAAGACCTTGGAGTCCTTGTAGATGATAAACTTGGCTGTAGTAAGAAATGCCAGTCAGCAGCATCAAGGGCAAGTAAGGTCTTGAGCTGTATTAAAAAGGGCATTGATTCACGGCAGAAAGGGGTAATTCTTCCACGTTATAGGGCACTGGTAAGGCCCCATGTAGAATATGCCGTACAGTTTTGGTTTCCATAACTCAAACAGGACATTATTGTATTAGAGAGGGTACAGAAGAAAAAAAAACCCAGAAAGGTCAACTAGGCTGGTAAGGGCTAGAGCAGACGGGGAGATTCGGGGGCATTTTGTCGCCTGGCGACTTGTAGCCGCGACTTGTAGCCCCCGAACCTCCCCGAATAGGCAGGTCCTGGGGCGCACCGGCGTTACTTGAAAACGCATGCGCCTATTCACACGCAGCGGCGCGATTTGTGGAATCGCTCCAAATTATTTGGAGCGATTCCACAAATCGCGCCGCTGCGTGTGAATAGGCGCATGCGTTTTCAAGTAACGCCGGTGCGCCCCAGGACCTGCCTATTCGGGGAGGTTCGGGGGCTACAAGTCGCGGCTACAAGTCGCCAGGCGACAAAATGTCCCCGAATCTCCCCGTCTGCTCTAGCCCTAAAAGGTATGGAGAATTTTAGCTATGAGGAAAGACTGGCCAAATTGGGGATGTTCACGTGGAGAAGAGGCACTTAATGGGTAATATGATAACTATGGATAAATATATAAGGGGATCATATAATAATAGTCTTTCCAGCTGACACAAGACCACCAATTGCGATTAGAAGAAAAGAGGTTCAACCTAAATATTCGAAAGGGTTTTTTTTTTTTTTTTACAGTGAGAGCTGTGAAGATGTGGAATTCTCTCCCTGAATCAGTCGTACAAGCTGATACATTAGATAGCTTTATGAAGGGATTGGATGTTTTTTTAGCAAGTGAGGGAATACAGGGTTATGGGCCATAGTGCAAGTTGATCCAGGGACTAGTCCGATTGCCATTTTGGAGTTAGGAAGGAATTTTCACCCTCTGAGGCAAATTGGAGAGCCTTCCTCTGGATTAACTAGCAGTTAGGCAGATAAAAAAAAGTTAAAAGGTTGAACTTGATGGGCGTGTTTATTTTTTCAACCTAACTTACTATGTTACATAATCACATCAGTACATAACTACAGGTATTGGATCCCTTATCCGGAAACCCATTTTCTAGAAAGCTCCGAATTACGGAATGACAGTCTCCCATAGACTCCATTATAATGAAATAATCCAAATTTTTTAAAATTATTTCCTTTTTCTCTGTAATAATAAAACAGTAGGTTGTACATGACCCAAACTACGATATAATTAATCCTTATTGGAAGCAAAACCAGCCTATTGGGTTTATTTAATGTTTATGTGATTTTCTAGTAGACTAAAGTAAGTAAGGAATCAGCAGCTAGGCAGACCTGATAGGGAACTATTGCCTTTCTTTGCGTGTGTGACTGCAGGGCTATGATTGGCTGCCCTCATCCTACTGTGCTTCTGCTAGGGACCGATAGGACATGCCCACCTGAAATGCCCATTTGAAATATGGACAGGGACCAGTCAACATCTATAGGGAGCACCAATAAGGGGCTTATTTTTAAAGATATTGTTAATTTTTAGCACAATGTGACACTAACACCACATATTATATATAATCTCCTACAAAATCATTTTTTTTTTGTTTCTCCTATGTATCCTTTAAGGAAATTACAAATTTTTATGAGTTCAATGTGTCATTTTGTCCAAGCTGTTAAACATCATTGTATGCTGTGGGGTATTTGAGCTCAGTATTGGAGTGTTTGTTTTCTATTCATGAAACATATAGCAAAGCATGGAATTATAGCTCGATGTGTTCCTAAATCCTCCCTTCTGAACCAGAATCTACTGTATTTATTGCCTCAGAAGAGACTAGCAGGCAGTGGTCATACTACGCATGGTGTGGATGTTTAGTGACACTTAATAAACTGGCTTAATTAATTGATCAGTAATCTAATACCATACAAAGGTGTTGCAGCTACTTTTGCAACTAAAGACTGAGGTGAAGATGAGGGAGAGTTTTCAGAAACCTTTTTTAAGGATCCGTCATTTTTTATAGCTATTTAAAATGTTATCCTTAGCAGTACACGCCATTACTTTCTTTTCCAAATCAACATTATCAATTGTCTCAGTAATAACCATGACAATTAGCAACAGCTGGTCATACAGTCAACTCTTCTGCTATGTGTTGACGTATGTAAACTGTTTATTTGATACAGTAGATGTAGGGATCGCAAGAGATTCCATGGAGTGATTAGACAATCTGTATGAACTGTTTATAAGGTAAAAGAAGACTGCAAACTATTCCAGTCTGTTCTGCAGTAGGGCTTTCCGAACTGTGTATTGCTATGTACCAGATAAAAGTATTTTCTGTCAGTTTATATAAACAATATAAACAGAGTTGTAATTTTTTTAAACAACAGCCACATTTTCCAAATAACATTGGAAAAATGACAAGCAGCACTAAAATGTAAAGTATGCATACTCAGTAATCTTTTGTCAAATATGGGTTTAATGAATGATAACTAACTGGCAAGAAGCAGATGTTCTTTTAATACTGTCTAAGATATGTTGGGAAGGGGTCAATATACAACTGTGCAAAATAAAAAATGTTCCTGATATAGTTAGTTAGCCAAAAATTTAATGTTTCAAGAGTGACTGGAAATCTAACATAACAGAACAGAGCACTACGTCCTGCTTTTCAGCAATCTAACTCTTAGTATGTTAGACATTCAGTCACTCCAGCCTTTATAGATTACATTTTTGGCATAGAACAATTTTTATTTTGCACAGCCTATTTACCCAGCTTTTATTTTTACACTGTACAATCCCTTTAAGAAATATTTCCAAAATCCTTTTTTATGATTTTAGTCAAGAAAAATAAACTTTACATACACAATAAAAGTTATTTAAATTTTGTTTTCTTTTTAGTCTTGGAATTCATAATAGTTTTCTAACAGGCATGTCACCATCTTGTGGACACTGTTATTAAAGGGGAAGTCATAATGCTAGTATTTTGTATACTAAACATACAGTAAACATGAACTTACTGCACCAGAAGCCTTATTAAACAAATTATTTATTGGCCATATATTGCAAAGATATGTAACTTTATTAAATATCTTTGTAAGACCAAGACCATGCACATATTCAGTTTGGTCTGGGCTTCAGTTTGGAGGTTAAGCTTAGGGATCATCATAAATTATCAAAACAGCACAAGTCAAATAATATCTGCTATAGAAGCTGATACATCAAGACTGATTAGTAATCAGACTATGCATACTGCACTGGGTCTGTAGATACAAATCTTTACATGGTCAACGGTTGCTCTACAGGGAATCAAACAAAGCTGCTCAAGCTCAGGGAAGTAAGGAGAGGGGCTCCCCCTGCCGTTTGAAAGTATGATTGTTTCCCTGCAGAGCAGTTAGGGACTGTCTGAAATTTCTTATCTGCAGCTCTCAGAGCAAGTAAAATGAAGGGGGAGTTTCACTGCATACAGCCAGGTTTCATATAAAAATGGTGCATTTTTTAATTAAAGTATATTGTAAATAGATTTTTTTTTCATTAAAGAAAGTAAAAATGGGATTGAAGTTTTGGATCATGTCAAAATCTTGTTTACTATCCTAAATATGGCTCATGCCAATATGCTGACTACTTATATAGATGATGAGGAAGGAGGGAGAATGTGGAGAGTGCAGTAACATTGAGGATGTGCAGAATGTAAAGTTAAAGTAATTGCCTGCACTGCCTCTATGTCTAAGGCATATCATTGAATACAATAATTTGGGTTCCATGTAACATTGACATATACTTTTATGTATGTTTATATACTTATGCTACATATCCAAAAACTCAACAGGGGTGATGTGGGCATTGGTATTGGTTTTTCTAGGATGAAAAAATCAACATTTTAAAGCAGGGTAATATTTAAGAAGCAGATTATATTGTGTGCAGTGTTGATCATGAGCAGTGGGTGGGTTGGTTATTATATAACATTTTAATGTTTCAAGTGAAAGGTTCAGAGCATGGGCATGCAAACCTGATTTGTCATTTGGTGAACACTTAATATTTTGTTTTTTAATTAGACTAAAACTTACGCTTAGTTATGAATATTTATGTACATAAAACAACAGTCAAGCTTGAGCAAACAAACTTCCCCTTTTGAAACTTCCCCTTTTTGTGCCTTAACACAAAAACATATGCTTGACAATTACATTGTAGTCAAGTTTATTAATTAACTGGTGTTTGTTAAATTAAGCTTCTTGCTTGAGATAATATTATAATTTAAACTGTTAAGTTACTTGCTGGCTATAAAATTAAATTGAGATAATAGATTCAGGGCTATGGCAGACATACTGTTTTAATGGGTATAGGGCGCTCAGAGAGAATTGTGGTAGAGAAAATGTTCTTAATTACCTGTCACCACTTCTCAAAGGAAAACATAGGAAATGAGCGGCATACAGCCGACACTAGCAGGTGCATGCCATAGCCAGAGCATTTCCCATGGCATAAGAAATAGTGCCAAGCAAATGACTGCTTCAGTTCTTGCTGAGAGCATGGTGGTGACCAATAAGCCTTAAGTGCCATAGCCTTTACAGTGCAAAGATTTACTTTTCTTGCTAAAAGCCTTTGTGCTTCACTGGTTTTGCAAACAGTGTACAGTATTTTGGCAGACCTGCTAAGTTTCTTCAGAAGTGAAGTATTGTTTTTCTATAGTATTTCTCAGTGTCAGTAATTCTAAAAAGTTTCAGACAGTGTTTGGGTTTTCAATTCCCTTTTGCTACTGAGATAAAGCAATACACAATGGTTGCTGTGAGTAACTGCACTGGTGCAATTTAGGAAATTTGTTATTGTCTATTACCCACCTGCTGTCTGAAAATTGTCCAAAGCTTGAAAATACAGCAATGCCTATTCCATCCCATCTATAACAAATACTGATTTGTTTTTTCTTTATCATTATAAGACAATACCTTGTACTTACAAGCTAACATAGATCCCAGATGATGGGAAAAAATTCCAATTGGGATTTTCAAAGGTTTAAGGCATGTTTCTTCACATTACATTATTTAGCCTTGTTAGAGTAAAGAAGATTATTTGTATTGAAAAATTTAATTGAAATAACAAATAAAGCCAACTGAAAGGAGCACAAAAAAAAAATAAAGGCAGAATAGCAATAGCCAAGAAAAGAAGAAACGGAAAGGGAAACCATAGGAAAAAGGAGAGTTGGCTCTCTGTTACTAAAGTCCAGAAAGAGGTATTATATGAGGGAGAACCTTATCACACATAGGGGCAGATTTATCATTGGTCGAATTTCGAATTGAAAATAATTCGAAATTTGACCATGTGAATAGTGAGGGAAGTAAAATCCTTTGAATTTGAATATCAAATTCGAAGGATTTTACCGCAATTCGAATACTCGAATGATCGAATAGGAAAATTAGATTAGATTAAATATTCAATCGAAAGAGTAAAACATTCGAATCAAACGATTCGAACGATTTTAACCCTTTGATTGAATTTTTCCTATTCGATAAAAAAAAACTTTAAAACACCTATGGGAGCTTCCCATAGGGTTTTAAAGCAATTCAGTAGGTTCAATCTGGCCAACTGGCCTATCAAATGATTTTTTAAAGGGGAAATATTTCGAACATTGAATATTCGAATACAATTAAATTCAAATATTCGATCGAATTTCGAATCCTTCATGTGAATTTGATAAATCTGCCCCTTACTGTAGCTTGTTGCCTTGAGTTAGTGGTTGTTAGCCTTTTTTGTTCCATGTTCCCCTTGAAGGACCAATTTTTTCTCAGCATTCCCCTTAGCTCACAAGGGTACCAATATAGGAAATCATTGGTGCATCAAAAAATCAGTCCCAAGAATGGCATGTATGTACTCACTCAAGGACCTTCTGGCTGGATTTTCAAGGGTATGTAGGAGAGCAAATTTCTCAGACAATTTTGTCCTAACTGATCTTCCTTCGCCAGAAGAACAGCCATACATGAAAGGTTGTATGGGGGTCTTGCCAACAACTGCCCCAGAATGTGTTAAAGTTTTATGACTAAAATGCTCTTTCTAAATAGATAAGACTCTATCTGCACAAAGTGTCTGCTTAATGGAGAAGGCACATACAATTTCAGTATCACGTCTTCTGTAAAGCCTTCGGGCACCATGCTGCATAGTAAAGGAGATCCAGTTTTTGGTTCATGAAAGAGAGAATATCTGATCAAAACAACAGTTCTATAAAAACATTCAAATACCCATCTCTGCATTACATTTTAGGCACATTTCAGGTCATCCTGGATATTTCTGTGCCAGCCTGTGTAGGTGTTATGCCCTGTTTCAACCATTTCATATGAATGTGTAGTAAAGACATATACTTTATGTTTTTTTCCTATATCTTTCAGTTACAGTTTTAACTGCTATAGAAGCAGATGGGATTAATGTGCAGGTTTTCTTTTCTAGGCCCAATGTTTGTGGATCGCGGTACAATGCTTACTGTTGTCCTGGATGGAAAACCCTACCTGGAGGAAACCAATGTATTGTCCGTAAGTAATCTTTGATTACTGCACCATTTGTTAGCCTGGCAATTAAACCCAACTAATTTGAGTATGAGACTGATTGTCACTAATAACATTTCACAAACTCTTGAACAATTTTAAAAATTGTATAAGTTGTTTCAAATAATCTGTTTCACAATTTAAATTTTTTTTCGGAGAATTCATATACACTTAACAATAGACATTCATTGGTTTATTTACTAAAACTCGAATTTATCTCATCTTTTTATTATACCAAGCTCGATCAAGCTCCCATCCAGAATTTTATCTTATTTATCAATAAAATACCTTGGAAAAAGTCGGGTCAGGAAAAGACAATAAAATTTAGTGAAAACACAGTACAAGTTTTATGCCTAGAAAAACCATGACCAGAAAAAAAGTTTAGTAAGTAGCCCCCTAACAGTATTCATTTCACATTTTCTCACCATTGAATATATTAAAGTTGTCAAAAATGTTTCCAGTGTGAAAAATTCAGTGTGAATTCAGAGCAGAACCTGAATTATTTGGCTGATAAGATTAGAAAGTGTTTAGCTTTTTAAAGCTGGAAAACTCTTTCTGGAGAAAAAAGTGGGGATTTGATAAAACATTTGTAAACTGTTTCAACCTTAAAGGGATACTGTAATGGGAAAACATGTTTTTTTCAGTTAAGAGTGCTACTCCAGCAGATTTCTGCACTGAAATCCATTTCTCAAAAGAGCAAACAGATTTTTTTAGATTCAATTTTGAAATCTGACATGGGGCTAGACATTTTGACAATATGTCTAGCCCCATCTCAGATTTCAAAATGAAATATAAAAAATCAGTTTGCTCTTTTGAGAAATGGGTTTCAGTGCAGAATTCTGCCGGAGCAGCACTATTAACTGATGCATTTTGAAAAATGTTTTTTTTCCCATGACAGCATCCCTTTAAGAATTTCAGGGAAAGTTTACAGAACGTTGGGAAAAGCTTTAGTGAAAAAAGAGCCTTAAAATCACAAGATAAACATAAAAATCGACCTACAGCACATTAACCCATGTAGGAAAGTCTTGCTACTCAGTAAAATATTTTTACCAGGTAGAAAGCACTAAGTAATAAAGATAATATGGGAAATTTTACAAAAAAAAAATTTTTTTTTTCACTGTATATTTTTTTCCAACCGTGTTTCAGAGTATTGCCCCAAAATTAGTAAATACATATCTATGAAGGTAATTATGTTAAGCATTTAATATTATTATTTTTAGAATTTTATGGGCGAATGAGATGGACGTTCTGGGTTAGCAGTTAAAGTGAGTAGTAAAAAAAAAGTATCCTCAGATATAATCTCAAAAAGAATAAAGAACACTGTACAGCTGCCTTCTCTAGAAGCTAATTTAAATCCTTCCAATAGTAATCCAATCCATGCAAAAGCAATTGTAATTTACTGTTCTATTTATAAACCATTGAAGTAGCAAAGTCCATAGGAATTGCTTAATTTTTCAGATTTCTACTTTAGAAAATTTAGAAAAATCATATTTTTTATAAAATTATTTCATTTCAATGTATTTTTTATTCAAGCTTCTTTCCTTATCCCCTCTTATTTATTCAAATTTCAAGCAAATATTCGGCATCCTTTTCTGCACCTGTGGTGTCATGAAATTCATTATTTCAAATGGGGAGGCAAATTAAAAGTAGAAAATATCGAAATTGTCCTGCATATTTATAAAGCTATTGAAATGTCATGATATTAATGGAATTTTGGTCAAGTTTTACTATTTTATTAAAGTTTACATTCTAATTTAAATCTGTTTCACTTTCTTTTAATTTTGAAAAAAAAAAAATGCTGCTTTATAAATAGGAAGTGCCGACTACAAAAAAAGCTTTAAAATGCATGGAAGTAAGGACATTTATAAATGGGGCCCTATGTAGCAGATTATTAATTTTTTTTTACATTTCTACACAGCTATTTGTCGGCATTCTTGTGGGGATGGTTTTTGTTCTCGGCCAAATATGTGCACATGTCCCACTGGACAGATAGGTCCATCATGTGGATCCAAGTCTAGTGAGTATAAGCAAGTATTTACTGTTGCTATTGTTTTTTATATCAATTTGTTTGATGTTTCAAATATAAAGTTAGGAGCACATGCAACTTGGTAAAACATTTAAGGAAAATTTAAGGAAGCAATTAACTTCTTCTCCTTCATCCTGATTCTACTCTACCTTTCTTAGTAGAAGTGGGTGCTTCTGAGATTGGTGCAGGAGCAGTTTTATCACACCCTTTTAACAATAAAGTTCACACCCGTGCTTTCTTTTCAAGAAGGGTTTCTCCTATGGAGATCAATTACGATATTGGTGACATGGAATTGCTAGCTATTAAATGGGAATTTGAAGAGTGGAGACATCTTTTGGAGGGCGCTAACCATGTTATTACTGTGCTCACGATGAGCCTGAATATTTGGCACAGAAGTTAATGGATTCTTGCCTTTCCAGAGGTAAATTACAATATCTGGTAGACTGTAAAGATTATCGACCTGAGGGAAAATCTTGTATCTCTGCCTCTGGTGTTCGGGCTCATCGGCTTATACTTCAGTTTTATGCCAAATTTCCTGATAAGCCTAGGGGTCCGGTGGCCCTCTCTGGGGGGGTAATTTGAGGTTACCTCCCAATGCCCACAGCTGTCTTCCTTGTAGGAACTTCTTATTCTGGCATGCATCCTTTTGGTTTGATGCACGTCCATTTGTGTGCCTCTTTTCTTTCAGCGCACTCGTAACTCGTAATCATCATAATAATCGCACTGGTGGTGTCATCCCATTTAAAGGGCTTGTTCACCTTCCAAACACATTTTTCTTTTCAGTTGTTTTCAAATTGTTACCCAGAAAGAAAGACTTATTTCAATTACTTTCCATTATTTATCTTTTACTGTTTTTCCAAAATCTAAGTTTAAAGTTGAATGTTGGTGTCTGTGGTGTTTGAGTCTGGCAGCTCAGTAATTCAGGTGCAGACTCTAAACTGATACAATTTTTCAACATTTAATTGATACATTTCACAGTAACATCTCTGGAGTATTAGCAACTATTGTATCAATTCTAGCAGCTGCATGTAATGAAACCCAGAGATTCTGCTCAGCAGGAACAAAGATAAGAAATGTATCCATTAAATGTATCAGTTAAGAACAGTTGTGGGGTTCGGCGACCATCCCTTCCAGAGCTGCTTTAGAAGGTGAAAAATGACACTTTACACTTCAATATTACAGTTACAAATAGAAAATAGACAGTAATTGGAAAAAGTAGTTATTTCTGGTGATATATCTGAAACCAACTAGTTGTTTGAAGGTGAACAACCCCTTAAACAAGAAAAATGTAAATAATTAAAGGTGCCACGTCTTACTTTCCATTGCCCAACGTAGGTCTATTGTACATCCTTGCTGGGTGCGCTTCTAATCTGGTTTCTGTGTTCTTGACCCTTGCATGTACCTGATTTCTGCTGATTCTCTGCCTATGCTGACCTTAATACTTCCAGATCCTGACTTTGTACTGTGTTTACTGTCTGGTTTGACCTTGGACTGTGTCCTTGACTACGTTTCTGGTTCCTGATTCTGTACTATATTGTCTAATTGGTTTTGACCCTGGCCTGTTCTACAACTACGCTTTGCTCTAATCAAATTCTTCCTGTTGCACATTACGGTTCCCTTGTATGCCCAGAACTCTCACCTTGCCTGTTCCTTACATCTGCTGATTCGCTGCCTGTACTGACCTTAGCAGTTACTAACAATTCTTCCGGATCCCAACTTTGTACTGCATTTACTATCTGGTTTTACCATGGCCTGTGTCGTTGACTGATTGTCTGATTTTGACCCTAGCCTATTGTATGACTACGATTTGCTCTAACCCCATTCCCTTGTCTGCCCAGAACTCTCACCTTGGTTTAAGACCTGGTGGCATCTGAGTAGAGGAGGGCTCCTCCCAAAGCGAAAAGCGCCTGTTATGGGTGGAAGTGTGAGCTGTGACCGGAACCTTGGCATCTGTTCTGGGTTTTGGGAAACCGTACATGAAACAGGGCTTCATTTTATTATAGGAACTCTTGTCTTTTGGCAGTGATCCTTGCAGCTGCTAGGTATAGAGCAAACTGTCAGTTTATAGCTGTCAGTGTAACAGACATTCCCGCAATATAGTTCAAAAGAGTTCTGACTCAACTAAGTTCTGCAGTACTTTGGCAGTGCTCCCTGGGTAGACTGGGCTGAAAGCCTTCTTATCATTGGGACCAGTCACAGGACTGTGTTCTTTTCCTTTTACAGAGATTGCATTACATAGAGACAGAACTGTGATTAATGAATAGCTGGGCAATATCAAACCAGCAGTTTTGCTAACACAATATGCCCACATCATCATTCTTTAAGAAAATACCTGTAACCTAAAGGGACAAAATACAGAAAAGCATCCTAATGGTATAAAAGAAAAATATCACTGCCTGCTACTGCACAGTCAGATAGCAAATAATGTTGTCACCGGGTGAGGGAAATCTTTTACCACATAATTGCAGTGCAAACTCTTCCTCAACTACACTCAATCACACAAATTATAGCACTTGCACTACACACATAATTATAAACCAAACTGTGTTTTGGCTGCAACCGGGAATCCTGTGAAAGAATCCTGCTTGCCATATAATCACAATGTACACTGCTTCTACTGCTGCCATAGAGTCTACTAGGGTCCATTTGCTCAACATTTTTCTCATTTGGGTGCATGGAAGTTGGACAGAAATAATAAAAACAATGCACATTGGTAGGCTTTGTTGCACCTTTATTTAAAGGACCAGTAATATCAAAATGGAAAATTATTAACTTGTATTGATATTTTCCAAAATAGGTATTTGCTGCCCTGATACATATTTGTGTGTGTTTAATTAGCTGCTGGCTAATTTCAGACATAGTTGTTTAGGTGAATACACAACTATAAAATGTGAAGGCTCGCAAAATAAAAATAAGGAATCTTTCATTGTGGCTTTATATATTCTATGAGACAGTAACTAAAATATTGCAATGCCAGACACAATATCTTGTTAAAAACTGATGTCCCCCTGTTCATGTGATGATTTGTCATGTGCTGAATCAACTGCTCACATATACACACATCATTCAGTGATTGCGCTGGAGCCAAGGTTTTATGAAAATACTTGCACTATCATTTAATCACACAGTAAAATGTCACTGAATGCAGCCAAATTTTCTTGTATAGCATTCTGGCTAGCAGGGGAATCTCTGTAAATGTTTGCCTTTCCAAATAATAACATTACTTGTACTGCAGCCAATTATCCTGGTTAGCAAAGTCATATCATATCCCATTGATATCAATGTCTTATTTTTTAATATTACACGATAACTATTCTCATAAAATCATTAAACTTTAGCTGTCCCCCATCTTTGCATTTTCAGTTCAGCAGTGTAACATCAGATGTATGAACGGAGGATCTTGCAGTGATGAGCAGTGTCATTGTCAGAAGGGATATACAGGGACACACTGTGGCCAGCGTAAGTACTTTGAGACTTCTAACAGAAAATAATGAACGATAAGGCAACTCTTACTAATTTCTTTATTTTGCACCATTGTAGCTGCTGCATCTGGCCCTAAATTGCCTGTGTAGTTTCTTAATTCTAGTACAATTGTAGCTGCTGCATCTGGCGCTACATGGCCTCTAGAGAAAATTTGTCAGTGGGGGGGGGCACTCTGATGTACAATATTCACAATCAATTTGAGTAGCTTAAGTTGCACTTGGCCCAGAAAGACCCCCATACAGGTCCAAACCATAAACTAAATACTCAATACATATATAGGGTTTGCACACCAAAAGAATAGACTGAGTGGTATTCCCCTTGAGAAAGGCATTCAGCTGAAACGTTGGTCTCATTCTGGGGCAAGGGTATCCACTTCATTTTCTTTGACTACAATTACAATTGTGACCATTTGTTGTATTCGATTTCTTTTGGTGTGCAAGCCCAAAAGAATTGTATTGAGTTACGTGGCCTTCATTTCTTCATTTTGCACCATTGTAGCTGCTGCATCTGGCGCTACATGCCTCAACAGCCACCACGAAACATCATTCAGTAAGTGCAGACTTCCATACGTTTCTGTTGGATCCGATGCCAGGCGACAAAACACCTCTGTCAAGTCGGATCTGACAGGTACAAGTAAAGTAATAGGAAGTCGGGTGGTGTCACAGGGTTGATCCGATGCAACACGATTGTCAGATGCAAATGCTGCAAGATGCGTCTTCATCAAACAGTCCTGTTGTGTCCGATCAGCCCTGCAACATCGTCCCACTTCCTATTACTTTACCTTGTTCCTGTTGGATCCGACTTGACATGGGCGTTTTGTCACCCAGCGTGAGATCTGACAGAGACGCACGGAAGTCTGCTGTGTAGTTCTGATGTGAAAGGGTGATCATGCCTCCTATCATCCTGAATTGGATTAAAGCTAACTCATGGCTGTTTGAATCTTTGCTCCAAGTACTGTTTACATAGTTCACACTTCTTGTTTGCTTACAAATCTCTGACTTCTGGTGTATTACAAGCAGCCATCTCTAAATATGTCATAGCCCTGTGTAGGAGAGGGCCTCCATAGCCACCTAAGCAAATTAAAGAAAACATGATGTCCACTAACTTCGTTGTTTGCCCTGTTACTTCAGCATATGTAAAGTTCCGAAAGGAGTCTTTCTGCAACAAATCGATAGATTGAATAATTGAAATAATTTCAAATGTTTAAAATTCCACACAATGTATTTGTCTAAAGAGAATGCAGTGCCCCTCCATTAGCCCCTTGTGTTGTTAAAATCGCATCCCAGCTAAATTAAGGTATCCTTTATTCACGTCAGTCTGATGATTAATGAGAAAATACTCCTGACACTGTCTTTTCATCTTTATGTATTCCTTTCAACCTGCAGCACTCAAACCCCTCACTATTACCTACTCTGGGTTACATTTTTGATGGACTAATTGTGATATGTAAAGCTAACAGTACCCATAAACCTCTTACAAATACACGGCTATGATTTTTGTTTTATAATTTACAGCTGTCTGTGAACACGGGTGCCTAAATGGTGGCAGGTGTGTTGCACCAAATCGATGTGCCTGCACTTATGGCTTCACAGGACCACAGTGTGAAAGAGGTGAGTGCTTTCATAGCTTTCGTATATGGATGCTTTCAAGGCTTAGGGGCAAATTTAGGGAGTTATCCAAATTCGATTTGAGTTTTTTTTTTTTAAATTGAATTCGATTTTCGAGATTTATCATACGCTGGCCCTTTAAGAACTATTTGCCACCTAAAACCTGCCGAATTGCTGTATGAGTCAATGGGAGAGGTCTAGGGATCAACTTAATGCTGACCTTCGAACATTCGACATCCTGAATTGAGTTTTTAACACTCAAAAAAAAATTTGATTGGTCAGATTTCAAGTTCATTGGAGTTTAAAAAAACAAACAACTGTGGGAAAGTTCTACTAATGCTGATTGCCCAGATGCCCAATTGGCTATGTACTTGATGCCTATTTGATTGTAACACAATAAGGGTTTGTAGGTTTGTTAAAGTAGACGTAAACACCTACCACGCTAACAAACAACCCCCACCCCCCGTAGACTCCCCTCCCCTGTTCCCCCCGGTCTACATCTCCCCCGGGGCAAATGCCCCATAATCGCTACTTACCCCAACGTGCAGGTCCCCTGCAACCAGCAATGTCTTCTTCCTTCTTCCGTCAGCGCATGCATAGTAGGATGCATTTGCCGTTTTGTACTACTGTGCATGCGCCGAAAGTTTAATCGGCGAATTTCGCAAACTTTCAGCGCATGTGCAGTAGTACAACCCGGGAAAATGCGTTCTACTGTGCCGCCAAACCGCAGACGTAAGAAGGAAGAAGATGTCGCTGTAGAAGATGGCACCTGAGAACCTGGCTGGAGGGGACCTGCAGGTTGGGATAAGTAGCGACTTGGGGGCATTTTCCCCCAGGGGAGAGGTAGGCCAGGAGGGAGGGGGGCCTACAGGGGGTGGGGGTTACTTCTCCTTTAAGGCAGAATGCTTCCAGTCAATCTGGGAGTTTAGGTACCAGTACCATGAAAAAAAAAAACTACTCAGTAACACTTCAAACAAAGTAATGAATTTTGTCAGGCATACTTATACAGTCAGCCATTTATATTTTAATTAGATGAATACAAAGATATAATTATTTCATCTTTTAAGTTTTGTTAAGCCAAACACAGGGGTAAAACTGCAACATATCAATAAACCACAGCAGACATTTGCTTTTAAGCAGATTAAGATAAATCCATGTAAGCCATTATGGGGTAATGGCATCTGTGTTGGATTTAAAGTCCATTTGGGCTTTGTTATTTTATGTGCATATCTGAAGTTAACTTTCAGTATGCTACATTATTTATTTTTAATAGATATATAAATATTTGCCTTCTTCTGACATTTTCCAGCTTTTAAAATGGGGTTCAGTGAACCCATCTAAAAATAAATGTGCTGTGAGGCTACAAATGTATTGTTTTGTGACTTTTTATTATTCATATTTCTATTCAGACCCTCTCCTATTCATATTCCAGTATTCAAATCCATGCATGGTTGCTAGGGTAATTTGAACCCTAGCAACCAGATTGCTGAAATTGCAAACTGGAGAGCTGCTGAATAAAACACTAACTAAATAAAACCACAAATAATAAAAACTAATGGAAAATTGTCTCAGCATATCACTTTCTACATCATACTAATAGTTAAATTAAAGATGAACAACCCCTTGGAAACTTCTCTGTATAAATTCACTTTACTTCTGTTTTTCTCTGTTCTTCTCTTTTTTCAAAATTCCATGGCCTTGCATGCTGTTTCTCAATGCTTCGTCTTCCTTACACCTTGTCTATGCTTGCTGGTGTCTCCTGCAGCTCTTGCTTTCCAGTCACAGCAAAGAATGACACTGGAGATTAATTCTTCCTTCCTTCCAAAGTAAAAAAGGTATTAGCTTTTTTGTTACCTGTGGGTTGTATCATTATTTATTTTCTTGTATATGGGTACAGCGCTTAAGCGCAGCTTGCTCTTAGGATAGCAGCTGCCATATTAGCTTGGTGTGACATCACTTCCTGCCTGAGTCTTTCCCTACTCACTCCTAGCACTGAGCTCAGATTACAGCAGGGGCGGGGAGGAGCAAATTGAGCATGCTCAAGCCCTAACCCTGGAGGTTTATGCTGTAAACAGGAAGTCTGATACAGAACCCCTTGTGTACAGAATACAAGGAAATAAATGCTATGTTTCTTTTGAAAGAGGACTCAGAGCAGCATTACTTTGAGAGTTTACTGGTGTATTTATATAAACCTTTCTGATAAAGCTTACTTAGGTTTAACCTTTCCTTCTCCTTTAAGGGAATGGTAATGCCAATGCAACTCTCCAATATACATGACTTAAAATTGTAAATCGTTTTGAAGTTGGTTTGTAATTAATTTGAAGTTTGTTCATGCCTAGTTTGGCTCCTAAAACCATGTACAGTAAGTCAGCTGATTAGCAGACATGGAGGGAAATTGAATTTCTACTTCTATAAGTGTAAATCTTTTTCATTTAAACTTGAGATTCACAGTTTTCCAAACAAGCTTTGGTGAATACCAAATGAAATCCAAACAAAGTGATGTATTAATTCCTTTAGAGAATGCTTCAACAAGGCAACAAGATTGCTCCTTCTGATATGTATAAATGCAGATGAAAAGAACAAAATATAATTATTTTTAATGATCTGGAATAATATTATTTTAATGTTATGCATAGTGATTGTTGTATTACAGTACCTGATAAAGGACTTTTAAACCACACCTATTAGAATGCATCCCATAATTAAGCCCAATAGTGTTGATTGTAAAAATTGTAAAGCATTTCTGTGGGTTAATTTGTCACAACATTTCTCAGGAAGAGGCTGATATGGTGCAACAATTTTGTGAATGGGCTTAATGCATTCATTGGACAATTTCAAGGTCTGCTGCTACCTACATTAAATAGACTCAGCACTGTGGAAGGGGTTCATTCTTTGTTTAATGTTGATGTTTAGAGATCAGGGTGACAAATACAGAAACATTTTGATACTACTCCCAGAAAACTAAGTCAGCCACTACCTGTCTGTTGGCTGTTAAAAGTAGATGGAGGATCCCTGTTTGGCTTGGCTGTTTAAAAGCTATCTGCAGAAATCAGATGGATGTAACCTGCTAACCCTTATTTCTGCTGCCTCCCAAAGGAAAAACAACACAAAATATAATTCTTCAGATATAAGCACATTGTTCAGGTTTTCTATGCAGAATTTTATAGTTTTGGAGGGATGTTCCATCAGTTGAAGCCCTCAAATTGCACGGGATTTATGGGCTGCATACATGAGATTCACGTGTCTCCTAAAAACCAGGGAATGTTAAAGCTGTGGAAGATGCAGCTTCTTCCCCAAGGAAAGGAAACCTCCCGGGAACATGGCCAAAAATATAAAGATTAATGATAAGTGAAAAAAGGGAACCGTATGCTTGTTACATTCTGTATGCAGTTGTTGAAAAAAAAATATACTCTATATATTTATTTTTAACTGCCTTTCTGAAAAATAAGAAAGTTTTCTGAAATAAAAAAAATGTCATTGCTTCTGAATACGGTGTTGTACATCACTGGAAAAATACACCTTCACAAATTACCGGAAATGGTCTAGAAGGGTCTGGCTTCAAGTTCTTTGGAGCGGAACACAAACAGAAGGCCAAAATGAGGGAAGGGATTTTATATGTGTGTAAATGTATCAATGCATGGAATCTGGGATGGAAATTCCAGAGTACAGACTCAGAGGCCATGTCTCGTTGTCTAACTGAAATACCTCTTTGGTTTAAGCTGCATTTTACACTGCTTGTGCACATTCCTGGGGGGGAATATCAGTCTTTTAAACCAAATGCACCTTTACCTCTCACTCAGGATCCACCCAATACACTATTTGGGATTCATTAAAGATTTTGTCGAATACCTAATCTGAATTCTAATTTGCATATGCAAATTAGAGACGGGAAAGGAAAAAGTGAAGTTTTACAAACAAAAAGTCATGTGACTGCGGCCCACACCTAATTTACATATGCAAATTAGGATTCAGATTCAGTTTGGCCACACACAAGGATTCAGCTGAATCTGAATCCTGCTGAAAAAAGCTGAATCCTGAACCGAATCCTGGATTCGGTGCTTCCCTACCTTTCTCATTATGTTGCAACAAATAGAGATACTCTTAATTCACTTTGTTCAGTTCAGTATGTTTAGTAATAGTGGGATAGACTACAAGTCCTTTAGTTTGGTTACTGATCTTTTTTATTTATAAAGCACCAGCATGTCTTTGTGCAACTTTACCAACGTTATACGCCATTCACATCATTCCCTGTCCACCTTACAACGGTCATTTACATTTGCACACACAGTCAATTACATCAGGGGCCAACTATATGTTTTTTTGGAGTGTAGGAGTAAACTGGAGGAAAGCCAAACACACACAGGGGGAACATAAAACTTCTTCTATGCTGGTAGTGAACTCATGACCCCAGCACTCCAAGGCCAGAGTGCTTACCATTAAGACGCCGTGTGTTGCTGGAGGGATGTTGTACAGTATTTTGTAGTTTCCTATAAAGCTCCTTAGTAGACATGCTTATGAACTCATCTGAAACAGGGGTGGGTTGCAATTAAAAACCAAAATTGAATAAAACAGAAAGGATTTAGCTATTGTATGTCTGATAATTTAATAGTCTGGATAGCCAAAAGCATCTAGTTACAGCTTCAATAACTAGCATGAAGTGCAACTTGTTGTACAACTGTGGTATAGCCAGGAGGCTCTAGGAGGTGTATTACAGTAATAGCTTATGTCCACTTGGATGTTTAGAGGTATTACTTCATTTGTACACATTTTATATTCTCCAGAACAGAAAATAATATTAAAGATGATTGTTTTTATCAGATACATGCAGTAGAATGTAGAGCTTTGAAGTAATATAAGGACTTAAATAATGTTTTAACTAGAACTTGCTGGTCTCCACGGCAGAATACAATAAAGTCTACCCTAGCTGTGTGCTACCGGTCCCTAGTAGCTGGAGGGTCTGCTGCACCTTCCTCTATGCCCACGTGTAACAAATGGTGAGCAAAAAAGCGTTTCTTTCCATGCCCGCACACTCCATGCAAGTAGTTCCGTATGTCAAGTCTCATGCTAAACATTTTGCTTCACACATTAATGTCAAAGCCAATATGATAAAACAAAAAAAAAATCCTCGAGAGAGATTTATTGAATAGACTTAGTTTGTGTTTCTTTCCGGAGAAAATATTTGCAAATATTTGGGAATTGTTGCTATAGTTTTACAATGACATGCTTGATGCAAGCATGAAGCCTATTAAGTTAACAACTTACATAGTTGTTAGTTCAGTTGACAACTGAATAACATTTACAGTGTCTATGGAATGATTTATGTCTTATTGTAGCTGTACGTGTATTGCAACTGTCTGCTGAAAACTGTTAGAATTGCTGGATAACAGAGTTTTATTTGCCACCCATTTCAGTGCAGCATCTGGTTCTTCCTAATTACTTAATCTGCAGTACATCATGACTTGGATCCTCAGCTATTTGGAAAGAGATATTCATTCTTGGACTAGAACCCCGAGCACAGATGTGGCTGTTTGGCTGCATATCACCCAGGGCACTTAGTAATTATTGTTTTGTAAAATATAAAGCATAATAGCATGGGACATTTCTCCTTTTTTTTTTTTTTTTTTTTATATAAAATTTTGATAATTTGAAGCAAGTGTGGATGTTTGGTTGTCTTCAGAGGTTTTTTGCAGTGTATTTTTCAGGGGTTTTCTAATCGGCTATCAATAAGCCAATGAAATTATTGGGCCCCAGCTAAATCTTTAGTATCTTTGGTACCCCAGACTTTGAGCATTTTTTTTAGATTACCAATGCCATCAGTCTGGCTACATAGCAGGTCCTCTATACTGATTTGCCCCAGGCAGCTACTGGGTCTGCTCTGTTTTGCTACTCCCAACCCCCAGGTAGTGTCCTATTAGTAAACCTCTCATATTGGTGTGTTCTTTTCCGATATATAAAATACCCTTGCCAGTTCACGTTATAAATTATGCCTGCTAATTTTGCAATGGCGGATTTCTTTTTACCGGCATCTTATTAACGCTCGTCATCTCATTTCTCATGCTGAAGTTTTTATGGCTTCAGCATTGCGTCCTGGAAACATGTTGAAACATTGAATTATACTAACAGAAGAAGTGCAGCTCACAGAGGTGTTAGTATCATAGTGTTTATTCAACTTGTCATTAACTAACTGGATTGTTTAAAAACCACGACCAATGAAAAACCCTAGTACATGTTACTATTTACATTAGCTGTGTGTTAGTAACTTTGTATCTACAAACAGATTTCAATTTCTTGTATAAATTTTCAAAATGTTGAGACAAAGGAATCTAAATGTCTGTTGGCAAGGACCTGGGTAGGTTAGGCACATGCCACCACTATGTGAAGCCATTGTACAAGGCCTGGCCACACGTCTCTGCAGTGAGCGCTCTCTGAGAGGGTGGAGGTGTTTGGTTGGTATCCAAAGAAAGTGAGTAATAATTGACCTAATGTACAGAGCACATGAATAACATATTCTTTTTTGTAAGGTATTTATGTTTTACAGGGTGTGCTAGAGTTCACATCCCTTTTTTCACATATTCCAAAGGACTGTAAAATGCTCAGCTGCTCAATTAAATGTCTAGTTCGACAAAGCCTCAGATGCAAAAACTTGCATTAGATAAATGTGGTTGATCTGCAGCCAGAATCCACCACCCCCACCCCAAAAATTCCTGATCCAACCTTGTAATGTAATATAGGTGATATCCTGTTAACTTTAATCAGAGAGCAAGTCCAGAATAATGTGTTTCACTTGATCGAAGTGGGGACATCCTTTATAAGTACTCTCAGCCCCTCTGAACCTTTCCTTGTACACAAAGCATTATATCAGGGGTCCCCAACCTTTTTTGCTCGTGAGCCACATTTAAATTTAAAAAAGAGTTGGAGAGCAACACAAGCATGAAAGAGTCCATGTGGATGTCAAATAAGAGCTCTGATTGGCATTTTGGTAACCCCTATATGGACTGGCAGCCTACAGGAGAGAATGTTTGGCAGTACACTTGGTTTTTATGCAACCAAAACCTGCCTCTAAGCCAGTAATTCAAAATTCAGCACCTGCTTTGAGGCCACTGGGAGCAGTATGAATGAGGCAACACGAGTAGTAGAAGGCAAAAAGAGTGAAAATTATCCTATCCCTGGGAATGAACTCCTGCTCCACTAATTTTGGGGCTAACAAGTTTATTGGACTGGAATTGCTTAGTGAATTTTGATATTCCTTACACTGAAGTTTTCACTATCTTAATTTTTATTTAGTTCAACAGATTTCACTCAGTACCTAGAACGTGTCTCTGTATGAATTCAGTCAAACTTTTACTTTCATAGATTTCACATTTTCCCAGAAATTATTCATTTGACTTCAGTTACACTTTCCTGCAGTTTGCAATGATATTGCCTTCTGAGCAGTCTGCAATATACTGTACTGCAGTATGGGAAAAAACAGAACTAGCAAGCAAGAGTGCTCTAAGAACATGCCTTGCTGTTTATTGCAGTGACACTATAAAATAAGTATAAAACTATGTAGAAAAACAGAGCCCTCCAGCTGTTTGTTGAATTGTGAGCATTAGCTGTGCTGACAGAGGGCCGCAGGTAGAGAGCCAAATAAATCAAATACAGAATAAAATGCTTACTTCTATCCAGTGCTCTAAATTTTGCTTTTTTAAGCAGTTGGTAGGTAGACTAACAAACATGCTCTTTCAAGTTGACAAGCTTGCTAAATACAGGGCCTGATTGCAATACAGTTCTGAGCAGCGGGAGCAAGGATGGAAAACACTATATGAGCATTAAAGAAACACGATGATTTTTCCATGAATGGTGCCGTTCTTTAGCTGTGGAAAGAAGCTGGCTTGTTTTTAAAATAGTGTGTTAAATATTGGTGCTGTGACAGTGCCAAGCATGAGCTCCAGTCCATGTACAGTCCACGTATGTAATAAGTATAATAATCATTCTGAAAGCAATGCAGATCTGAAATCTACAAACTATCAGGCCAAATCGTACATAGCACAAGTTAGAGGCTGAAACCTTAAAATCTAATGGTAATGTCAATGACTTAATGATATGGAGAATAGTTTGTGTAAAGATGAAATTCTCTGATATTTCATAGGACAGTAAACTTGCAGTGATTATATACAAATTGCCATGGGTGCAAATAAATGGGGCATTAATGATTCAGTAATTTTCAAAAAATGTGTTTGTTTTATTAAATGTGATGCAGTGTTTCATTATTTAACACGCAAGGGTGTAGTCACCACTTGCAGGTAATTTTTTTGCAAATTATTGGTGTTGGAGTGTGACAACCTTAGACTAAGCACCTGGTCTCTAAAGAGAGGAGGCATGGGTGGGCTGGTGATTTTCTTAACCACATTAATCAATTCGACTAGTTTTCTTTCACACTGTCAGGAATAGGAAAAAATGTGGAAGCAAAAGACAGAACTCTGTCTGCCAATTGGCTCATGTGACCTAACTTTATAGTTTGTTTGGTATGTTTGTGTGCACCATTGAATAATACAATCCCAGGAGGCTGTCCTTATTTTTTAAAATGGCAATTTTCTATTAATGATTACCCAATGGCACATGCTATTAAAAAAGTATATTATTATGAAAATGGTTTATTTACATGAAGCAGGGTTTTAAATGAGTTGTTTTATGCAATATCTTTTTATAGAGACCTACATTGTTTTGGGTGTATAGTTTTCCTTTAACATTTGAAGTTCATGCCACATTTGTTTTAGGGTAGGCTCATAGCAATAGACAATGTTTATTGTGATGTATGTAACTCCATATGTTCTATGTATGTAATTCATGTGATTTAGTTGTATAATCACATTCACTTTACAGCACTACAAAATAAGTTGGAGCTATAAAAATACATGTTAATAGAAATACATGTCAATAATAATAATAATAATAATAATAATAGAGGATCTCTGCCTTCCTTTTGCTTCCTTGGATATTTTTAATAATAAGTGGCCACTTCCAACAATTTCACCAACTTCACTAATAAATACATAAATATTACCTTTATTTGGGGTCTATACAGAACATGGTGGAAGTTTGATAAGTTAACCAGTAGCAAGTCATAATTTCAACTATTTCTGATAACTACTCCCAACCTCAAGCAGCTAGCCTTAGTTCTGATTCATATGTGGCCAGATCTTGCTTTTATGAGTACAACAGGATTATAATCTTTGGTTAGGATCGCAAATTCAGCTATATTTTTCTTACAGACAAGGAAAAACACAAATATTTTATAAATTGAGCATTGTCAGAATGTTATGTGTAGTTGAAAATGACATATTTTTCCTTTGTGGATTTCTGTGTTGTAGTCATAGAGATTCTTATATTCACCCAGAATAACCTTTTGGTTAGGTTTCACCATTCATAACTACCATCTGTGTTTCTGGGAATGGATCTCTAAGGTCCAGATGGAATATTACTAAGGCTGAAATGCTTCTTCATACCTCTGGTAGGGTGGTCACTTTTTTTTAAGCGTTTATGTTCTCTAGCAGTTATGTTCTTTGTGAAAAGTATCCAGAAATGCCACTTTTTCTAACAAATTAGTTATGTGTTGGATAGACATAATGTTGGCAGAACTAACAGATATGTTGGCATAGGGAAACTAAAGTCTAAAATAGAATAATGCTAGAAATTATGTATTTTGTATACTAAACATAAATATGAACTTACTGAGGCCTAATTAAACAAATGATTTATGCTTTCAAAGTTGGACACAGGTGTTAACATCTTGTAACTTTGTTAAACATCTTTGCAAGACCAAGACCATGCACATGCTCAGTGTGGTCTAGGCTGCTTAGGTATTGTCATTATTATCAAAACAGCACAAGTCAAATAATATCTGCCATAGAAGTAGAATACAGACTGTACTGGGTCCATTGTTGTCATGGAATCTAATGTGGATTTTATAGTTGTTGTATTGTTTAATACTCAAACTCTCCAGAACTAGTGGCTGCTGCAAAAAAAAAACTCTCCTGACAGAATTCCAGTTTATCTGTTTTTCTCTGGCTCCATGATCTTTGTCCCTGCAGTTGGAAACCCATCCCCTTTAAGGCAAGGGAAATTGTTCTTCTATAGATATGAATGTTAAGCTAGTATTGCACTGATTTGTGCATAGAAGGTTATAAAACTGAAAAAAGTTACTTTTGTGAAGGAATTATTACATAAATGGGCAATGGGAGGAAAAAAAGAAGGATTTGTTCATTATACAGTATGCTTATTCAAATCTATTATTTATAAGGACACCTTGCCTTTTTTCTTGTTTACGTATAAGTATATGGAAACATTGGCAGAGTGAAGGCTCGTTTATCTAGATATTTGTGTTTATCCAATAAATGGAAGCCATAATAATAGTTTCTCTAATAAAAATAAAAGATCTTACCTTTAGATATAATGAACATAAACCAATTGTAAGACAAGATTACAAATTATTTTGTCTAACTAAAAGCCATATATCATTTATTATGCTTTCTAAACACATGATTGGTCAGTAGATAGCCTTATACTAAATCAACTTGCCTTAGGGTTATCTCATAAACAGTGCATTTTCCCCTGGTATATTTAATCTAGTACAGAAATGTCTAAACCAACCATTTTCTGCTCATATTCACTTGAATGGGAGCCACCTGACAAAATTGGTACTGGTGCTAAATCTTGCTGTTGGAGGATATGCTCTGTGTGCCTTAATATTAAAAGGCATAGTGATCAAGTATAATGATGCACCTTTGCAGAAAGTTTCTTATGGCTTTGGTGAGTTTACAGTTATACTCCCAGTTGTGTAAGTGAAGAATTTTGACCGCTGTGCTGCTCTTGCACACTTGAGTGGGAAGTGGTTTAAGAGGGAAAGGTGCACAACCTGCCTTTCTTTGACAACCAACACATGCTCTGTGTTGACAAAACACAAAACAACACAGCTCATTAATCAGATTTCTGCACATTTTAGCGCTCAGATGTCCTGAACTAAAAGTCATATCTTTGCCCAGTTTGTTCCCTTCCCAGCCATGTGGAGCTCATTTTCTCAATATCTGAAACAAACACAACAGTTTGTACTTTTGCTTAGAATATTACTTATCCATCCAAAAATATCTCTAGTGTTGAACAACATGTGTTTGTGTCTAATTTTCAGATCTTCATTCAGGAAGATATCTATGGTATTTGCAAATGGGGTAGTTTACCCTATATACAAAGTGATTATTGTGTGTTTCCTTATGTTTCACATAGACAGAAAGTGATTTGTAACATACCAGTGTTTGAAATAACGACAGTTTGGTATTTGATGTTTAGCCTGCTTCAGCGACGAATTCCTCCTTGGGCAGTAGTGGCAGCACCCCTAGTGGCAAATTCCTTTGAAAGTACAACTTGAACAGATTTTTAAGAAGCGTTGGCCAGATTGGTACAGTATCTGCCTGGCTGGCATGTTTGAGCCAAGCTGGCATCGCTGCTGTGACTCTGTGACTTGCAATATATAGTGATCAAGTGCCAAAGCATTTGTGCCAATCTTAGTTACTGTTTGTTTCCTTTATTTTGAAATGGAATGACATGTTCAGTAATCCAGATATTTGCAATACCATGGAAACATTGGTGTTTTCTCCTTTTATGTTGCATATTTGGCGATAATACATAACATGTTTTCTAGAAAAGAATATTTTGTTATTTATTTGGACTTAGTTTCATTAAAACGGGAAGTGTTGCAAAACAAAGTAAAAATGTTACAATTGGGTAACGCAGCAGATCTGTTTTGCAATACAATTATTAAAATGTTTTTTGTAAACAAACTGTACTTTAATCATGTCCTAGGTCCTTAATAAATTATTTACATTTTAACATAATATTCTTATTTCACAAAATCTACTGAATTCTCCATTGGATAATTCAAATATTAACTGACCGTCTTAGGAGAGAATTTATTATTGTTACCGTTAATGTTTTCCATGACTGCTAGTTCCTGTACCAAGAAGTTGCCCAAGTGCAGGGGCCTATAGAATTAATTTGATACTTAATTGTATTATTCTATCTACATCATGCTTGTAAGAGTTTATTGCTGTTGGTTGTTATAAATGACTGGACAGGGGAAGTCTGCATTGCATTCTCTTAGACATATATTTTTTTTTGCAGATTATAGGACTGGTCCATGTTTCACAGTCGTAAGCAACCAAATGTGCCAAGGGCAGCTGAGTGGGATAGTGTGCACAAAAACACTATGCTGTGCAACTGTTGGAAGAGCTTGGGGCCACCCTTGTGAAATGTGCCCTGCCCAACCGCATCCGTGCCGGCGTGGCTTCATACCAAACATCCGAACAGGAGCATGTCAAGGTATGCAGTCCTCTTGAGCTGCTGGTGTCAGTATCTTTGAGCTACATTACATTGGATAGCATGCTTGAGTTTGTCCTCTAGCCTCTGTGGAAAGAATGGGGAAAAAGGATCAGCTACATTAATTCATGACTGTGTATATGATGTAAAGTAAGTGAATCAAGTGGAGGAGCCAAACTCTTAATGAATTTCTTTCTGCCAAGAACTCCCTCATTCCATAGAACCAAGAGCTCTTTTTACATACTAGACCCTCCCTTGCCTCTTGTATATTAAACCCTATTAAATATTGTAATAACTTATCACATACAATGCACAATAGTTGCTCTTTATTAGCATTACAGACAATCATTTTATGTTAAATAAAAGTGTGAAAAAAAGCAGTTGGCATATGTTAATAATATACATCCCAATTTATTGTACTTGAGTCTGCAGTTGGTTCAGATCACTGTATCCACCCAGATGTTGCTCGCTTATTTCTAAGCTTGCCTCCTGATAGAAAGCTCTGACACAGTGTTTGGCTTCTCCTCCTATAATTCCAGCTGTATAAATTCTTTTATTGTCTGGATGTCTGGCAGGAAGCAGAAGAAAGTTAACAGAGGCAGCCATATACTAAACTGTTGAGTAATCTAACTTTCCAGCACTGTGGGGGGAATTTTGCTAAATTCTATCTTTTTTTTTTTTAATTCTCACCAGGGCACTAAAAGACCAGATTAAGTAGTTAGAAATAAGACTTTATTTCTTGGTGCACTTTTATTTATATATCTTATATCTTAAAACATTTATACTGTATGTCAGGATATACATATATTGGTATTGAAAAATAAATATTTTAGTGCCTTTCAAGTGTTACACCTTTCATCTTTGTATTTAGCAACACTAGGAAATCGAATAATTGTCTCCAATGAAACCAACACATTGTCCTGTAGTTCATTATTTCATTCAGCCTTAATTTCTCTGTGGCAGATGTGGACGAATGTCAGGCAATACCCGGAATGTGTCAAGGTGGAACTTGTATTAATACAGTTGGATCTTTTGAATGCAAGTGTGCAGCTGGGCACAGGTTCAATGATATAACACAGAAGTGTGAAGGTAAGACTTGCTCAAATTTGCTTCTTAACATATTAACATCTTAACAGTGATATCCGATTAGCATTTGTGGATATCTTTGTTATAGTATTCTCATAGAATACTCTATTCTCATAAAACCAGATTGCAGGTGGTGCAGCAGGTTAGTGCCAAAGAGGAATAGCGTTAGTCGGCTGTAAACTAGGGCTAAAGTAGTTTAGAGATGAAAGGAAGCAGAGAAATCAGTCGGAGGTTATCAAGATTGGAGGGATCAAGACAGGGTTTTTCAGAATGGTGTGACAAGAGCATGTTTTAGTCGAGAGATGAAGATTCCATTTGAGAGCAAATTATTAAATAGAGTTAAAGCTTTGATAAGACAGGAATTGGCATTGTGGAGAAGTTTAGAAAGAATGGGAACAAGTGGGCAGGTAGCAAGGTGAGAGAATCCAAAGGTTTTGAGACTTCCTCATCAGTGACAAGGGAGAAGGAGCACTGGGGAGTGTGGAGGAAGGTTGGTGAATGTCTAGGGGGGGGGTTAAATAGTGTAATGTCACTTCTGATGGTGTCAATTTTGTTTTTGAAGTGCTCAGCAATATCTCGGGCAGATATAGATGTGCATGGAAGTAATGGGGAAGGGGAAGGGGAAAGAGAAGAGAAAAGGAGTAGAGAAAAGTTGTGCAGGTTTTTTTGTAGAAAGGGAGTTAATTATTTGAGCCAGCAACCCTCAAGTGCATGTTAATGTCTTTAGAGAGCTTTGTATGAGCAGTATGCCATGGTTGAAGCGGTTGATATCTAGTGAATTTTGTTTTGGCAGGAGCAAGCTCATTAAGAAAAGTGGTGAGAGTGCTATAGTAGACAGAGGTAGCCACATTGGGACAGGAGGTTGATATATTGATATATAGTATGAGTGCAATGTGAAGTGTACAGGAGAAAATAGCCTAATGCAGTGATCATCAAGTGAGCAAAATGACAGAGAAGGAACAGGTGAAAGAACTTTAAAAGTACAGCGGGAAGAGAGAAGTAATCCTACCCTACCCTCAGCTCTATTTCCAGGCCTGCGAGTATGATTAAAGTGTAGGCCCCCATAGCACAGGGCAACAGTTGAGGCAGTGTCAGTAGGAGAAAGCCAGGTTTCAGCAAGTGCAAGTAGGTTGAAGTAACTGGTGTTCCAGAGAGCACAGGAAAGATTAACTGGGTTCTTGGGTATAGGTATAAGATCTCTGTGATGTCGGAATTTACACCAAAGGGAAGGAAACCGTGGGTGTGATGTAACTGGGATGGGGTAAGGTCCAGGATTGAGAGCAAAATGTCCCCAGCTGCCAGCAATAGAAAGGAGAGATAAGCTAAGTGAGAGAAGAATTTGTAAGTTCAAAGTTTGTATAAAGAAAAGGAGTTACATATTGTCTTTTTTAACAATTAAGGGCTCATTTACAAATCCAAGCAAACATGGAAAACACTAGTTCAGTCACAAACATGTTCATGAGTTGATGCACTTCAGAAAGGTTTTTGCTCCATTATGGAAGCACATGCTATCATGTAAAGGAACCCTGCAATTGCCATTAGCCTGGAATTGCTAGTAATTCCAAGGTGCCTTTTGTGGGTTGCGTCAGTATCCTCAACAGTATCAGCAAGTAAATTGTTCACAAATGTTGCGAATAGAACTGGGGAAACAAAACTTACCACAGTTTGCAGATGCTCACTTAACTCTATACTGGTGTGCCACAGGAAAGTTGTAGAATTCTGGGGATAAAAAAGCACTGTTTTATTTTTGAATATTGCAGTTGTGCTCGCATTCATAAAAGAGCCTTGTACTGTGTATCAGTTTTGGTGACTATGGTTCAGAGCCATCTGCATGCCAGCCTTTACATGGCGCCCCTACTCATGCACAGTAGTACACTGTGAGCAGAAATATGACATTTTTTGTTTTTTGCAATCCATACCTAAGATACTTTGGTAAATGAGGCCTTTATATGTTCCAATTTAATTTAGTACAGGATAGTCTAGTTGTGGTTTCCTTTATTTTTTTGGGTGTGTTTATCGAAAGCAGATGAGAGTTGTTTGTGGGAATGAGTTTCAAGGAACCACAGAAGGAGGTTAGGAGCAACATTAACTGGGTGGGACTGGGAGAAGCAGCTGCTTAGAGATTGCCATATCTGATGCAGTAGATCACTCTGTTGACAGATTACTAACTAGAGGTCCATAGTCCCTGTTTGCACTCAATTCCTAGGAGACATTCTTGGCTATTAGGCTTCCTGAGAAGGAGCTGGCTTATTCTGAGCAGAATATTGTGTTTTGGCATTAATCACTAACCAGACATTTCTCCAGCTAATTTCTTTATTGTGCATGTCCTAGATTGTTCATATTTTTACTGAAAGCTTGCAGGATTTGCTATATAAACTCTATATTGCTACCACTGTGTACATGTATAATATACATACGCTGAACATGTGCAACCTGAGGCTGCAGGATATAACAAGCCACAAGTTGGGCAACTGTGTTCATGATTACTAGGATTATTTGTAATCGAAATGGAAACCCTTGTTGTCATTTCACCATTCTCCAGACTGCCAAAGACATGAAACTCCAGCCCATGGAATCTAAATGGTTGCCTTTTATGATGACAGTGTTCATAGTTTGTGTGATTCAGCTAGTTATATGGCCCAGTCTTTGATACAGTATTTGGCCACATCCATAAAAGTCAGCATGAGCGCAAATCTGTGAATACTAAATGCCTTCATTTGTTTGTTTTCATGTTTTTATTAAACTCTAAGAGCAGAGCTGGACAATAAAACTTGGGAAAATGCTTTTGGGAGTTATGATTCTGTTCTCTGTTTTGTTTACTCTGAAAAGAATGTCTGAAACAGCATGATTTGTTGGTTTGTGCTGCACACACACACACACAAGAGCTCATTGGCAGGCAACGGGCTTAGAATCCTTGTGTCTCTAGCACAAAAAGCATAACAGCCTATTATCAAACAGTTTGCGTGTCACTCTCTGGCATTTTCATGCAGTCTATAAAAATTAATTGAAATCATGTGTTCCTGTTTCTGCAATTGTTGGAAATAGTTACATTACATTATCTGCTTGGTGCTAGCAAAGGCAGACTAATAGCAACATTGCTCCATGTATCAACGTATTTGTAGCATCTTCTTGATTCTCTGGCAGTATAGACATAATATTATTATTGAGGAGATACAGGAGCTGATTTTCTAACTTATGTACTAAATTAATAGTGCAGCTTCTGTTAGCAACAAGGTAGATCTTTAGATTAATTCTCATGGATAAAACAACACACTTTTTATTTAGTGTTAAAAACAGCTGTTCCCATAAAAATCTTAAAACCTTCCATTTGTCTAATGTTTGCACTGCATTCTATTGAAGGTCAATTAATGTGCTTGAAAAGGCATGCATTGTACATATTTATTTCTACTGTTGACAAATATACCAGTAATCATTATGCTAATTAACCAAGTGCAGGGAGAGGTGCAAAGTGAAACATACCAGCACAAACTGCCATGTTTTTACTGAATTTCCAAAGGCCATAGCACTCCAAAACGGACTGCAGAGTGATTTTTGAGTGAATCTCCTTTGCTAAAAGCGACGTATTTAATAAGAAATCTGTACTATTCTGAATTCTTGCAAAAACAAATGCCCTTTTATATTTTATGCTATTCAGGCATTCCTTGTTTTATATTAGGCTTCCCCTTAAATAAGTAACTCAGACTTGTTGCAACAACACTGTTCCTTTCATTTGGAATGTTATAATCCACAAAATGTATATATAGCTGAGTAATATTTAGCTCACCTTAAACCATGGCATGAACACTGAATTCTGCCAAAACCATAACAGCAGCCACATTGCTGAGTGTTATGTAAACAGTAGTGCGCATGAGTCAGAAACATTCAAAATGAATACATATGCTGCTTTATTTTATGTCCGTACACAAGCCAAACACAAACCATAGATGTGTTTTCTTAAACCACAGACGTTCCCCAAGGTCTATTTTAGAGCTTGTTGCTAATATAGGGGGGAAAAAGTCATACAGACATACACTTCTGTAAAAAGCTGGGAATTAAGACCGTGCTTTCCCCAGATTACATAAAACTTAACACCTTTTACAGGGAATTCTAGGAACTACTCTGGGCATCATGGGGGATTTACCTTAATTTTGCGACTACAGCTATAATATTGATTTATGGTGCAGACAGTAGCTCTTGGAAACTTCTGTTTAGAGTATAAGAGTCTGAACATCATTTATTAAAATACAATGCTTATTGTCCTTGTATTAAATATAGGAATTAGGGAATTCATTTTCAACATGACATGCATATTTAACTCAAACATATTTAGCTTGCAACATAGAAGGATCTATTTTACTTATTTATTTTGAATAATAATCTGTATTATTTATGCATGAGCATAAAGTGACCTCCCCAGGCCTCTAGCAAATTTTAAAATTATAAAAAAATATTTGGGAACAAACATGTGACTGATACAGAACAGTTAAGGGGCATGGACCCTGGGGAAAAATACTATGCTTATGTCACTGTCAAGCAGACCTGGGTTAGTATAGTGAGACCCATTATATATTTTATTAAAATAATAGCATATCCCATATTTTTTTAATATAACTAGATCATTGCTGTTCATGAGGCAATAATGCAAGTGTGAATCACAGTACAATGTGCAGCATGGATAACAGTACAGTCAGGATCAATTTCCCCAACACAATATGTTATGTTTGCCACTGTAAAGCTTGAGGAATATTTCAGGGCAATACCTATCCCCTTATCAATTCCTAACACTTTTCTCCATGGTAGTAACCCCATTAAAGGTTCTTAAAAATGGAGGCAATCATAGTAATAAGTCTAATCAACTGGACTTGCTGTATTTTTCTTTTTCCTTGAAGACGTTCATTTGGTTTTCTCAATTCAATTACTACAGGCAATTGTACAGTGATTAATAAATTGCAAAACGGTTCCTTAGATTAGCGGAATGCTCAGTGTTTTATCTGGTGGCATGTGCCGATCCTCAGTGTTGCGAAAAGCAGCAGATGAGCCTTTTTCCACTGGCAGAGAAAATGGCAGATGTGCGACTAGCCCTAGGCCTGTACATAACAGCAATTGCCATACAGACAAATGGATACACTAGGTAACAAATGCCCCGCCTGAAGGTCTATCGTAAGTCACTCAGAAAAGGGTATCTGTGCCTTTTTGAACAACAAGCGATAAAAAGTAGTACCATATGATTCAATGCTGGCAATTCACTTTGCTCTTTAGTGGAAGATGAAAAAAATTCTCCCTTTGCGACAACATATTGCCTTGTGTGCAATTACACTGATTTATTAAAGTGTGAGTTTAGAGATTATTTATAATAATAATAATAATATAGAGCTTAATCATTTTCATAAATAAAAACTCACCCATGTTCTATTCTTTCCTATGGGGTTTTTAGGACCAAATATATCAAATGGGGAGTTCTAACTTTCACCCATTGATGCATAGAATTCTAAAAATCCCATAGGAACAAATATAATTATGGTTAGTTTTTATTTATTAAGTTCTAAACTCACATTTAAATCTGCCTTTTAAAGTTAAAGTTTTAAAGGGGAGATGAAATTTAGAATTTTCAAGATGTCATAAGAGTTTTGTGTTGTTATGAGAATGAAAGACCTTTGTTTAGGAACACAGAGTTTAGAATTTAGCATGTTATGCTTGGCATAAAAAGTGTGGGTTTGAGGCAAAATGCCTCATTTACAATTGGCAGGGCACAGTGCAAAGTAGAGCCTGTTGGTGCAAGTTCTTTTTCTCTTGAATCTTGGCATCATTCAGACCCTATTACAGAAAGCAATAATGGGTACACATGGGGTGGTGGAAATACATTGTGTGTGTCTAAATTAGGTTTTAAGAAGCAAGACGGCTTTAAAGAAGCTAAATTAGAGAGCTATTTTGACAGTTTAGATATGACAGAAAAGGGAAGATCAGATGAGGGTAGAGTGAGTCTCATGTGATTAAAGGTGGCACTGGAGAGCAAAAGAATGGAGACACTCTACATAGGGGAAGAGTGGAGCTCTAGAGACACAGCCTTCAAGGACCCCTCAAGAGAGTTTATTGATAGTGTCCCCCTTCATTTAAGTTATTCAAATAATGATGACATTGTGTCCATCCAGCAATGAGGTATGCATTAAAGGTTAATATAACTACAAGCCAGCACATTCACTTTCCCTGGTATAAGGGCTCAGCAGATTACTAACAAGTGCTATAAATTCTTATGGCTATGCCACCATTCCTTCTGTATTTGATGTAGATAATACATGGTTCAGAACATATGATAATCCATTGTGTTTGCTTTCTCTACAGATATTGATGAATGCAGCACTATACCAGGAATCTGTGAATCGGGTGAATGTGCAAATACAGTGGGCAGTTACTTCTGCAAGTGCCCTCCAGGATTTTTTACTTCAGCTGATGGTTCAAGATGTGTAGGTAAGAAATCCAATCACCCCAATCAAAATAAGGCTAAAATAAAGCTTACGAGGGAGAGAGGCAAAGGGCTTTACATTCACAGCAATGTATGCTTTATTGCCTTTTGGGCTGATCTCTATTCTTTTTAACAGAGCCATATCCCTAGTGTGGCCAGTTTTAGAAATAAATCATAATAACATTCTTTTGTTGCTGTAAAAATCCCTAAACCTACTGTACAAGCATTCATAGACATACAAAAATTACGAAAAATTGTTTTTAACTAGTGACATTAACCTCATTCCTTTTCTTACATTTTTTCTATTAGATATCCGTCCCGGGTATTGTTTCATATCATTAGCAAATGGAAGGTGCAACAACCAGCAACCACAAACAGTAACAAAACAGCAGTGTTGCTGTGATTCTGGAAGATGTTGGTCTCCAGGGCCAACAACATCACCAGATATGTGTCCCATTCGTGGAACTGGTGAGCAATTTTGTTTTATATTGGTTTATATTTAAAGTTATAATGATAAGCTCTAGACCAGGGATCTCCAACCATTTTTACCCATGAACCACATTCAAATTTAAAAAAAACATTGGACAGTGACACATGCATGTAAAAAGTTCTTGGGGGAGCCAAATATGGGCTGTGATTGGTAATTTGGTAGCCCCTTATGTCGACTGGCAGCTTACAGGAGGCTCTGTTTGGCAGTACACCTGATTTTTAGGTAACTAATAGAGGGATGCAGTTGAAGTACCCCAATGTGATCAACACTCATCCTAAAAGGCAACAAAACTACCTTGAAGCATGTATGCACTTATCCCAAGAAAAGGGCTAGATCAACTACATCATTCAATCCAAAACAGTGTGAAATCTGCAGGAAGCTTTAGAAAGTGTTTTTTTATGTTTCTCTTCCAGCAAATGTTTTGTATTTAAATTGGTTTATTCCCTTGATGTATTTAAAGTTTCATCATATCATCTCCTTCCCTTCTTTCTTCTATGCTATCGGAAGCTGAAGACCTCTCTTTTTTCATTTCAGATGATTATCGCAAACTGTGTATAATTCCAGGAGCTCCACCGCTTGGTCCAGGTCCTATCCCCCCAGGTCCAGGTCCTGTTATCCCTGATGTCATTCGACCATTTCCACCTGTCTTTCCACCTGTTTTTCCACCTGTATATCCACCTGCAGTGCTCCCAGTTTACCCAACCCGTGGCCCATCTGGTAAATAACGTGTTTATGGTTTTGGAGAACTTGCTAAATACAGGAATTTCATTTAAAAAGCAAAATAAGATCTAGATTAGTAATTATACAATGCACACAGGTAGGTTTCCATGGATAGCTTTTGAGATTCCTGCTTAATACAAGTTTTCATAAAACGAAACAATCTATTTGCAATATTATTTTCATTTAACATACTATTCTTCTCAGTTATGGATCCTGGTACACAAGATTTGAGGATCATTACATTTAATACTAGTTTATTATGTTCTATAAAGTTTTAAAACTCTAAAAGAAGATAAGAGTTGTATGGTGTCTGTATGCTATAATTTTGGAGACATCTTGAATTCTACATTGTATTTGAAGTTTGAGTTGTTTTCATCTGCTTCTTTTCAGTGGTTGTTGGTGTTAATGTGAGCCAGCAGCAGATAGCAGATTACTGTGCTCTATTCCGTAACCTCTGTTTACATGGCCGCTGTATCCCGACCCCTGGAAGTTACCGTTGTGAGTGTAACCAAGGCTTCATCTTGGATGGTAGAGGAGAATGCATTGGTAAGAGCCTTTGCTTATGTGACTTCTTTTAGCTGTTATATTTCATTCTACATGACTCTCTGCATATTCTTAACAGAGAAAAAAACATCTCCAACTGTTATGTAACATTTTTGTATCCCAGAGCATATCTGGGTAAGTTGAGGACCTCAACTTGGCTGCCCATCAGCCATGGTGCTGGTTTGTGGGTAATTCTCAATCTGTAATGAGGCTTTGCATAGAAACTGCACAGACACATCCTATTGCAGACAAAGTTTCCACTGTGAGCAAAATTCAAATTTATACAACGTAACATCATTTTGGAAAATAGACTCATCTGAATAATTATAGGAAATCATGAGATTTATGGCAATGGCTTGTACTCTATTGGGTAAAGTCATTGTGCAGGCATTTGAAAATCCTTGTCATATTACAGCAGCCACTGTTTCTGAAAATTTTCAAGTGCATTCTCTACTTTCAGTTACTGTACAGTGCTGAAACAAATGTCTGTAAAACATTTTGTGTGACAAACATGCAAAAGAATAAGAAATCAGGAAGGGGGCAAATAGTTTTTCACACCACTGTATTTGCAATTGGTTTTCATTTTTTATTATGGTTTTTTTAAAAATGTATTTAGCTTTTTTAATCAACATTTTGGCACACATCTGGTTGCTAAGGTCTAAATTATCCTTGCAGCCAGGCAGTGGGTTAAAGGAGAGACTGGAAGAATCATAGAGGGCCTAAATAGACAGTTAAGCAATAAAAAAGTTACAAAAAGAGCCAGAAGAAGAAGAAGGCAAACATTTAAAAAACTAAACAAATGGAAAATGAAGACCAATTGAAAAATTGCTAGGAATAGGCCATTCTATAACATTCTAAAAGATAACTTAAAGGTAAACTACCCCTTTAAGACTGACATTTGTAAGGTGGAAACAGAGAGCATGGTTATGAAACAAGACATCCCTAGATGTGGGTGAAATTAATATTGACTTTTACTGTAAGTTGCATTCAGTGGGTAACCAAGAAGGATGTCTCATAGTGACAGTAATATCTGAGTGGAGCGGTGTGGGCACTTATACCAATGCTGCTTCTGTTTTTGCTTGTGACATGCTGATTTTTAGCATGTTTTGCTTTATGGTACTGCACCTTTTTACATTGAAAACAGCAGGATTACATGCATGATTTGGATCGTTACTAATTTTGTGTTCAGCTCTGTGTTGTGTTTTTTTTAAGCTCTGAACAACTGAACACAACTAATTTTTGTTTATTTTTCTATAATTTAAATATGCAGAAATTGGGATTAGGTACAGGGTTCAGCCAAACCTTTTTGTGGAAAATTAGTTTTTTATCTGAATTCAAAAATTATGTATATGATAACACTCCTTTTTTAAATTCAGATTTATAATTGTTTTATTAGGTAGGCTGCCCAGGCACAGTTTCATGTTATAACTGGGTTATAATGAGGTGTAGTTTAGAAATAAATGACAACCTAAACAGAAATTCAGAGTCAGATGGAATGCTAGCAATTCTTCTAACAGTATACTTCAAGGTTGCCAACAATAGAATACATTATGGATACTAAACAAATGGAAAAAGGAGATCTGCCAAGAAATCTGCACGTTTCCCAAACATTATAGTATAGTTAAATTGTGATGAAGCTTTAACTCAGTGAGATATTTGTAGAATTCATCTTGAAGTCTGTGGATATGTTAAGAAACAGAGTTCTAAAACTTTTTGGTATGTCCCGAGCCTTTGTGGTGAGTCATACTTTAGGAAGCAAACTCATAAAATGTTTCCTAAGAAACCTCAACTTGGAAAGGGTAAATCTGCTTTTTATGAAATACTTGTACTTGGTAACAAAAGGGTACTCATATGGTTCCAGTTAAAAATGCATATCTGTATGATCGATAAAACTCCACAAGCAATTAGCTAGGACCTTTCAACATAATTCCCACCCTGGTCACACAAGAAAGTTTCACCCATTATTTAATCCTTAATTTGTCTATACACATGACACTCATTTGATTGGCCCCATTTGGCAATAGTTTCGAAAGTTTGAAACTATCCTTTTCCATGCTTACTAATATACAGATGATAAGATGCTGCCTGGATTATCATTCAGAATACTCTGTCAGGTCCTATACACAGACTAATGACTTCTCAGCTTACCTATGTTATGGATATATTCAGCCACTGAAGCAGGAGTTCGATCAGTAAGTCAGAGAAATGTGAGCTAAATATAATGTGTTCAGAGGTGGACATGGAGACATGAAATATGATGCTATAGTAGATTTAAACTTTGGTGTGCTGAGGTAATACAAAGCAGGAGACACACCACTGATATTAGCATAGGTTCAAGGGGGGCATTGATTGGGAAGTGGACATTACAGAATCAGTTTTGCAAAAAAAAAATGCAAGTATAATGAAGAGTAAACACACCGCAAAAAGAGGGGAGTCTAGGTGCATATTTCCAGACCTTTACATATGAGGGAGTAATCATTGAAACTTCTATGGGATCTGTCACCCCAAGAACTAATTCCAAATATTTTTTTATGATGTCAGTCAAGCAAAATAAACTTAATTTAAACTATATAAATGATTAAAATCCTGTTTCTTTTAGTCTTGGTCTTTTAGGCAAGCTAAAATCGATATGGAAAAGGATAAAGCAGTAAGCAGTAAAAAGAATCCAAAATTATTTTTTAAATATATTAATAGTAAAAAAAAAATAAAACGGAAGGGGAAGAACCTTTATTATCAGAGGGGGTCAGCTGGTTGATGAGAACAAGCAAAAAGCTCAGATTCTGAATGCATACTTTTTGTCTGTACACAAATGAGGAACCAACTAATGAAGGTTTCCTTATTAATAGTCCCAATTCTACTAATACATCTAATGATGCATGTTAAGATAAACAAAGGTCCAGGGCCAGATGGGATTCATCCTAGGGTAATTAAAGAGCTTAGCTTTGTGATTGCCAAACTGTGATTAACCAGTAACCAGAAGGTTACTGGTTAAATTAAGGAATGTTGGCCTGGAACATAGTAATTGGATAGAGAACATTTGTAACTGGATAGAGAACTGGCTAAAAGATAGACTACAAAGAGTGGTGGTAAATGGAACATTTGGACCAGTGTTGTTCGTGGGGTACCGCAGGGCTCTGTACTGGGTCCCTTGCTTTTCAACTTGTTTATTAATGACCTGGATGTGGGCATTGAAAGTACGGTTTCTATTTTTCCAGATGATATTAAATTGTGCAGAACTATAGGTTCCATGCAGGATGCTGCCACTTTGCAGAGTGGGAAAAATGAGGAAAATGGAAAATGAGGTTCAATGTTGATAAATGCAAGGTTATGCACTTTGGAAAAATAATATAAATGCAAGTTATACACTTAATGAGAAGGATCTTGGGGTTTTTATAGATAACAAGTTGTTAATTCTGGGCAGTGTAATTCTGTAGCTACTAAAGCAAATATGGTTCTATCGTGCATAAAAAAGGCATAAACTCAAGGAATGAAAACAAAATTATACCTCTTTACAGATCCCTAGTAAGGCCTCATCTGGAATATGCAGTGCAGTTTTGGACTCCAGTCCTTAGGAGGGATGTAAATGAGCTGGAGAGAGTGCAGAGACATGCAACTAAACTGGTTAGAGGGATGGAAGACTTATTATGAGGGAAGACTGTCCAGTTTGGGGTTGTTTTCTCTGGAAAAAAGGAGCTTACGAGGGACATAATTACACTTTACAAATACATTAGAGGACATTATAGACAAATATCAGGGGACCTTTTTACTCATAAAGAGGATCATCGCACCAGAGGCCACCCCTTCAGACTAGAAGAAAAGAACTTTAATTTGAAACAGCGTAGGTGGTTCTTCACAGTGAGGACAGTGAGGTTGTGGAATGCACTGCCGGGTGGTGTTGTGATGGCTCATTTTGTTGATGCTTTCAAAAGAGGCCTGGATGATTTTTTGGACAGACATAATATCAAAGGCTATTTTGATACTAAACTCTACAGTTGGTTTAGCTATGGACATATATGGTTTGTGTGAAAGAGTGGAGGGGTATTTGTGTATGCTGGGTTTTAATTTGGAGGGGTTGAACTAGATGGGCTTTGTCTTTTTTCAACCCAATTTAACTATGTAACTAACTATGTAACTGTTATTAAAGGAACAGTAAGATAAAAAAAAAAAGAGTGTTTTAAAGTAATAAAAAAACAATGCAATGTTGCCCGGCACTGGTAAAACTACTGTGTTTGCTTCAGAAACACTACTATAGTTCATATAAAAAAACTGCTGTGTAGCAATGGGGGCGGCCATTCAAATGAGAAAAGGCTCAGGTTACACAGGAGACACGTTTTGTAGAACAAAAATGTATTATCTTTTATCCACATTTAACTACCATATAGCCTTTTTTCCAATTTCCGCTTTTGCTACACAGTAGCTTATTTATATAAACTATAGTAATGTTTCTGAAGTCAGTTTTACCAGTGCAGGGCAACACTACATAATATTTTCATTACTTTAAAACACTTATTTTTTGGTGATACTGTGCATCATGACAAAATCTTGTTTATGCGCTAGAATGGTGCAACTGATACCCATGCCCAAGCACTGGCTACACAATTAGATGGTGAGGAGGGAGAGAGAACGTGAGGAGGACAGTGACATCTTGGAGGTGCAGAATGAAAAGTGAAAGTTATTTCCTGCCCCACCTCTATAGAGGAGGAGCAAGCAATATATGATTGAGACTTTTAAATGAGTTTATAATTGTTATGGTGTTTTAAAGGGATTGTTCACCTTTGAGATAACTTTTAGTATGATGTAGAGAGGAATATTCTGAGACAATGTGCAATTGGTTTTCATTTTTTATTATTTGTGGTTTTTGACTTATTTAGCTTTTTATTCAGCAGCTCTTCAATTTGCATTTTAATCCATCTGTAAACTAGGGCCCAAATTAACCTAGCAACCATGCATTGATTTGAATAAGAGACTGGAATATGAATAGGAGAGAGTCTGACTAGAAGGATCAGCATTAAAAAGCTGCAATAACAATACATTTGTAGCCTCACAGAGAATTTGTTTTTTAGAAGGGGATGGCTACGCCCATTTGAAAGCTGTAAACAACAAGAAGAAAAAGACAAATAACTATAAAACTATAAATAATAAATAATGAAAACCAAGTGAAAAGTTGCTTAGAATTGGCCATTCTATAACTTAATAAAAATTACCTTGAAGGTGAACCACCCCTCTAATGAAAAAAAAAGATTTTTGGTTTCATATTTCATTTGAAAAGGGCTTTTATTATACAGATTTTTATGTCTGGGTGACAGGTCCTCTTTAAACCCACTGGCTGGCACAAACTGGAATGAAATAGAAAAAATGCTGCTTAAAAGTTTTTATTTCAGTATCACAGAGACTGCAGAGAGAAAACCTCTATGGACATTACAGCGCATTGTTATGAGCAGACTGGTTGTTTTATTGTTAAAGCATAACCCATAAATAAAAGAAAGGGGAAGCTTTGGAAGGGCATTTGTATTTCAGTGCCATCTACCTTTCTGCTGGTCCACTTCAACTAACCAAATAACAGGAAAGTTTAGCTTTCATTTGCTCTTGTACTGTCTTGTATTATGTAACAAAGCCTGCCCCTTAACTAGCTGAACAGCATCAAAGGCCCTGTAGTGCTTTATTTAGGTGAAAAGTTCTTGATGTTGGTGCTAAATTAAAATGCATAAACAAAGTTGTGAAGCCGGCCATATTTGAAAATTCAGCAAATGTATAGCTCAAGTATGGTCTGAAAATAGACATTCAAATATTTTTTCTTTTTTTAATAATTGTAGCAGTTGCCAAACATTCCTGATCAGTAGAAGAGTTAGTCAGTGCTGCTGTAGCTAGGCTTGTTTGCTCACCAGACACTGCTCTGGCTTCACTGCATTCAGAACAGAACATATTTAGGAAGGTTGTTTAACTAGAAAGAGGTGTTTACACATTGGCTATAATTATGAATGCACAACTTTCTTCACTGGCTCTTGATCTTTTTTCCAGGTTGCAGGCAAAATTACCTTATAAAAAATGTAATACTTTCTTGATAGATTTTTTTTCCTTTGGAAGTAAATGCAATATGATATAGATCCAATGTGTTTTCTACTTAGAGATTATGAACTCTGTATGTATAACCTTATTTTATCTTCCACTTATAAAGGTTTAACTATGTCCTTTGTTAAATTTATGTGAATAGAAACTATATTACTAGAGTTTGAGAAATTAAAACTACATTGTGAAAGCTGTTTGTGGTGTAACTCTCTGAAGTATAGTTTTATACTAAACACAATAAATAATATATTTCAAAATGCCATAATATCTTCAGAAACACAAATGCAATTTGCAAATTCAAAAGTATCTTTAAAGAACAGTATATAGCAAACCTCTTCAGAGATGTTTCTCCTGAGAAAAAAGAAATAGATTATTTTGTTGACATACAGGTATTGAGACAAAAACACATATGACTTGGGGACAAGTGTAACTTTGATTGAAAACATGCAACACCCATTTGTGTTAAACTGCCTATGGTTCCTATGGTAATGACGTATCTATGAGTCTCCTGAGTGACCTGATGAAACCAGAAACAGATGCAGGTCCGGACTGAGAATTAAAATAGGCCCTGGCATTTTAGGTTCATAGAGGCCCAATCAGCCCACACAGAGGCCCAAACAGCCTTCACCAGCCCACTAAATACTGACTTTCTATATCACCTTATAGCAGCCCCTCTGGCATTTGCCAGAACCCACAGATTGCCAGTCAAGGCCTGGACAGATGTTACCAATAGATAAATAAATTATAAAAATACTATGAGATTAGCTGATTTACCCACTGGACAGTGAGTGAGACTTTTGATACCTAGAACTGTGCACATGCATCTTAGTGATCTGGGATCAGAGGTTATGGTGAGACAGAACCAATCGGGCAAAACAGCAACTAGGCAAAGAGAATAGCACATTTGTACAGAGTTTATTATCCCTTTTTCACACACATCTCTATTGGTGTTAAAACACCCTGTTTGCTAGGAGTAGGTTAGTAAAAACAAAATAATTACCTGCTTGTGGTTGCATATACTGTAGATATAAAGGACAAAAGAAACCAGATTTTAACCTACAGTTGATGTGAAGCATGCAAAAGAGGCCTTTGATGCACACAGTTTTTAGACCCAGGGTAAAATTTCATAATGCATACGGAGTCCTTCTTCGATTTTGCATGTAATCTTTTTTTGTAATACTTTACTCTTTGTAATGAAATGTTTTGTATTGTGTTTTCCCCCCTCTTTCATGAAGATATTGATGAGTGTGAAAAAAATCCATGTCGCCATGCTGATTGTGTTAACACACCAGGATCCTATATTTGCAAGTGCTACTCTGGATTCCAGAGTACATCAACCCGAACAGAGTGCAGAGGTAAGTGGGATAACATGCCTGAAGATGAAACAGGAGAGTGAATACTGTCAGTATCTTACAATTTTAAGGGGGATATATTATGGGCTGATAGTTTGTAAAATTTTACCCCACAATTAAAAATATCTAGTGATACATATATATTTATATATATACACATGCACAGTATTTCAGTATAAAAAGAAATCTTTGGTTTAATATCGTGTATTATAACTACATGGGCAAATAATGTTTAGGACTTTCTATTTATTGTTGTTTGTATGAACAACTACCCTTTACTAATAACATTTACTTTATTATACTTTATACTATAATAAATACTATTTACTATAATAGGATGTGCAGACCATGGATATAAGTAGATATGTAAATAATGGATATGGATTTTGCAGTGTTGATACCCCTACTGTGAAATGTAACTGGTTTCAAGTCTATACATTATCTTAAAGGGGTTGCTCACCTTCCAAATGTTTTTTTTTCAGTTGAGTTGTTTTCAGATAGTTCACCATAAACAGACTTTTTCCAGTTGCTTTTCATCTTTTATTTTTTAACTGTTTTCCCAATATCTAAGTTTAACGGTTAATGCTCCTTGCGCTGGTGTTTCAGTGAGCCAGGAGAGGATTCTGAACTGTCACAATTTGCTACATTTTGTTGATACAATTAGAAATACATTTCTCACAGCATCTGTGGAATATTAGCAACTATTGTGTCAATTCTAACAGCTAACTTTAATGAAACTCAGAGATAAGAAATGTATCAACTAAATGTATCAATTTAAACCAGTTAAAAAGCCTGCGACCCCCATGTGCAGCGCTGCTTACAAGGTGAAAAATTAAAAGTTATGCTTCAATATTAGAAAACGGTCGAAACTATAAAGTGATGGAAAAAGTTATTTTCGGTGAACTATCTGAAACCAACTGAAATGAAAAAAAGTGTTTGAAGAGGAACTACCCCTTTAAGCTGACTATATAAACATAGATGAAATTGGACAAAACAAAGGTGTGTACTATGGATTTTGTCTGTTTAGGAATTGGCAGGCTTGACATTTCATCTTCCAATGTTGTCCAGATCATGGTGCATCGGCAGTAGAGGAAGTAATTTGCAGCTCCTGTTCACTCACTGTTGAATGTTGCTCAGATTATTGGAACAATAGGAAGGCAACCATACAACATGTGGCCGCTGGTACACTCTCCAAATGTTCAGGCCTGTTGGCTGATCGGACAGAGTAGGGAACCTGGTCAACTCATGTATGGCCACCACAATGATTAAAGTTTAGCCCTTTATTCTATTACTGTTATTTTTGACTATATAAATAAAAATCAGATATATTCAATTAGATATGTATCTCAATGTGTTAAGTATATATGCATAAAAACAGCCCATAACAAATCCCCTTTATTATACAATATGATGATGATGCACATATTTCTCTATTAAATCATGATACCATTTGCCTCGATTACCACTAACATTACCCTACAGATCTATAAGGCATTCATGCTTTGGCATTTTCATTACAAACAGTTCATTATAATTACAGCCAAGCAGTTGATGAAATGTCTCCATCAGGAAACTGAAAGGTCCTCTATTCAGACACTTACATTTCCAGAATAACATTGTGAACTCATGATTGGCAGGCCAATTGCCAATTGTGATCAAAAAGTGGGGGGTTCCAACATACAGTATCAGATAACCATGCCAATGTGTACAGCAACACGTTTTCATTTGTTTTCTTACAGACATTGACGAGTGTCTACAAAATGGAAGAATCTGTAACAACGGGCGGTGTGTGAACACAGATGGAAGTTTTCACTGTGTGTGTAATGCAGGCTTTCAAGTTGCAGTTGATGGAAAAAATTGTGAAGGTAATTGTTTCCAATGGAGTCAGCTGTCTGGATTAAAGAAGTCCCGTCATCACTCTTCTTAAATTCTCACTTGTTTCATTGTCCAAATCCATGTGAAGCCTGATGAATCTCTTTCTTGCCGTTCTCACTCCCAACAATTTCCTCATCACTTGGGCTAAACATTAACATATCTTCATTTCTATGTGCGCTTCCTTTGCTTTCCAGACTCACTACATAGTACATTACCATGATGTGTTCAGTTAACCTCTGCAAAAACAGCAAATGTTCTAATAATTTATAAAGTAATGAATAGGTATCAGTCACTACAGCAATGAAAGTTTGTTCATCAGCTTTGCTCAAGTTTACAAATCTTTATCACCATCAATCTGCAATTATCCACCTGTTTTACACAAGTTTTCTCCATCTGCTTTCAGTTATCTCTGAATACACCATTTTTCATTTTACCTGGGAAAAAAATCTAGGGATTGCAATCTTTTAAAACTGAAAGCACATTTAGGGGAAGATTTACTAAGGGTCGAATTCGAGGGTAAAAAAACCCTCGGATTCGACCATCAAATTTTGGCCGAATTTAAATCCATCGAATTCAAAGAATTTTACCACTATTCGAACAATTGAATAGAAAAAATTTGATCGATCGATTCAATAATTCGAATCGAACTATTTTAACCCTTCAATCTAATTTTTTAAATTCGATCACAAAAAACTTTGAAACACCTATGGGAGCTTCACATAGGGTTTTAAAGCAATTTGGTAGGTCCAAGTTGGCGAAGTGGCCTATCGATTTCTTTTTAAAGGGGAAGTACTTTGACCATCGAATATTCAAATACAATAAAATTTGAATTATTCGAATCGGTCGAATTTTGAAAATTCGATGGTCGAAGCTGCCTCATTTGCATATTCAAAATTCGAATATCAAATCCTTCATGTGAATTTGATAATCTGTTTCAGCTTTGTGCTCTGTTTCTAAAAGCATAAATAGTTTATATATTGTTTTCTTTTTAGTCAGACTTCACATTGAAAACTATGTATTGTATTTGCACCTACTGTATACGTACTTGGCCAGAGTCAAAATTGCTACACTATGGAATTGAGATAATTAACTTAATTTCTTCATGGGAGGAATGTTATTAGCATTTGCTATGTGCTGATGAACCAATCCTTTATTTAGGACCTGTAAAATGTGCTTGAATCTGAATTTCTATTTACTATTCTTGATCTCTTGACATCAAATATCCGATGGGCATTAATCAATGGACAGGTTGAATTAAATGCTATCTCCTTGAAACTATTTTTATTTAAAGTATAGAGTACATCTGTAAAATATATAAGTATGCAGGAATTTGGTTTGGGAGGAAGTGAGAAGTAGTAGATAAGAGAAAGTATTATTAGGAGGGGTCTTTGAATATTTTATCGCACTAAAACATGGTGTGCATTTTGCAGATATGGATGAATGCAGTGTGCGGAATATGTGCCTAAATGGCATGTGCATAAACGAAGATGGAAGTTTCAAGTGTATTTGCAAACCTGGCTTCCAGCTTGCTCCAAATGGGCGATTCTGCACAGGTATGTATTGCAGTTAAACCCCTCACCTTGTAGTTCCATAGTTTGCATTGATACAGAAAAGAGAATATTGCCTGGGTGCCATTTGCCTTCTTTTAATTTTTAAAACTTCTGGTTCTAAATAATATCTAACGTGGTTCCTAGCCTTAATAGGACTCTTACATTTTTGACATTATACAAATTGTATAAACCACGCCTACTTTTAAAAGCCACACCCACTCCTACAAGCATAGGGGCAGGCACAATAACCAAGGAGGTTGTAATCAGGCCCAGGCTAACAATCTGTGGTTTCTGGCAAATGCTGCAAGTCTGCTGCAAGATGCCATACAGAATCACTGTTGTGGGCTCATGAGGGCTGTGTACTTGAAATGCCAGGGCCTATTTTGCATCCCAGTATATTCATATCATAGATTTTGACAATGTCACTGAAGAAACACTGGGACATTTAGTAGTGTTAAAAGGGAGGATGGTCCTGGTAGTGAACCTGGGAACACCAGACCTTATTGGAGCTGAGCCTTGAACTCATATAACAGAGAAGGTTAAAGGAACAGTTCAATGTAACAATAAACACTGGGTAAATAGATAGGCTGTGCAAAATAAAAAATGTAATGTATAAAGACTGTGATTGGATGTCAAACATAATAGCCAGAACACTACTTCCTGCTTTTTCAGCTCTGTAACTCTGAGGTAGTCAGTGACTATAAGGGGGGTCACATGGGGCATAACTGTTCAGTGATTTTGCAATTGATCCTCAACATTTGACCATGTTAAAAAAAAAAAAAAAGCGATGCACTGTCTGTGCATGCGTACCAGTGCCATCTGCACATACTCATCGGCGAAAGGAAGGGAACCTGTGCAGCAAGGGGGGCGGGGAACCCTGGACATTTTTGCCTAACTACATGAGAAACATTTTTTTATTTTGCACGGGCTATCTTTTTACCCAGTTTTTATTTTCATACTGAACAATTCCTTTAAGTAGCAGGTAAGACTTAGAATAAGGTAGCTTTTGGTTAAAATTATATGTCAGACCCAGAATTAGTTAGTTTAACTGGGAACAGAAAGTGAAAGTGTTTTGTGTTTAACAAAAAAACCTTCTAAAAAGCAAAACAGACACAGATTAAGAAATGGTTGGTCAGGTTTATCTGGTTATTTTGTCCTGTCTCATAGAGTTTTGATACAGTGACTGCAAAGTCAGAAAAAAAACAGCTGTTCAAAATCAAGGCTGTGTCTGTCTAAAATGTGGATGTCTGCATAAGTGACTGATAAATTGTCAAGGCCTAAAGTTCAAGTACAAAACATCAAACCTTGTAATAGCTGTTCTTTTAACAGGGTTACATTTAGTGGCTGTGTTCCCACAACAGTTGGCCCAGCATATCTGATGTTTTAAGGATCACTGAAACATTGGTTCTTTCGGCTATCCAAGAAGAACTATGAATATCCTATTCCAAGCATCTCTTGCAATAAGTAAATCATCCACATGCACAAATTATTCTTGATGACTTGGTGCTTGCTTATATAGTAGAGCACCCCCAGGTTGTACACCAGGTAGTATATTGGGAGAATTTCAAAAATTTTGTATGCCACAATTTTCAGTGAGAAGCCGAAGTGGCAAAATTAAGAAATATGAAATTCTTTAAAAAAAAACATCATTGGCATATTTCAGTCTGTGGAACATTACTCCTCCAAAGATGAAGATTGCATTAAAATAAACAACACAATACTCATTCTTTTTCAAGGACTTCCTGAATTGATAGTTTGCTGCCTCTGAACCTTAATACCTCATTGGAAAGAATTTAAAAAGGCAAATAAATTCTTACAAATATGTAAAAAAAAAGCATAAACTCTTAGCGAGATGTACCAGTCTGTTTAAACATTTCCCTAACTGTCAGAAAACTTTTACTGAAAAACTGCTGGGAATCTCACTATAAACCAGTGTTAATTTTAATAAACCCCCTCTTCTTTATCAGCTGTTTTTTTTCAGCCTAATTTACTATGTACAGTATGATTACTGTGAAATTTTAATGGTACGTTATGGAATAGGGCAAGCAGCTATAGCCTGCTCAACGCTCATTTACTGACTAAATGGATATGAAAATTTCTCTAGGAAGGTATAAGCACTGGGGAAGGTTATTTATTTATTTATATAGACTGTTCAACAAATAAAATCATGTGTAAATCATAAATGGACAATTGTGGCTAATACACCAACTTTTTCTGCTAAGTGAATTTCTTAGCATTAAAATTCTTCTTTTACTGTTGTAATATGTGAGGCTGATTAAGCCAGTTGGTGTCTGAAGCATATGCTATAGCCAAAAGCTTCTGACTGAGGTGTTTCTTTTTCAGTTTGTCCTTTTAAGGCCAAGAGAGTTGCACATTAAGCTTTGTGCTGTGTTTAATGTTAGTATGCCCTACCAGAAAGGAAAGTAAATGTGATCTCCACTGGCAGAGGATTTATTAAAGGGTCTTATTAACAGGAATTATTAACAGTAACATACTGTAAGACAGAGGATCCTGGATTTATTCTCACTTACAGTTAAACTGTGAGTTGACAAAATATTACTCACACAAACTGTATAATTATTGGAAATTCCTTAAATCATGATGAAAATGATATATATATACACACACACACACGCGCACACACACATCTAAATAATCCTTTAACCTATATGATTACAATGCAAATGGCTTTTTACTGATACTGCCGTTTTGCTGTCTGTGTCTGTAAGTAAAATCTCTAGGATTTGATTTAAATTTGAATTTGCAGTAAGTACCAGTGACATGTAACATGCATGTAGGTCTTAGTATTTGAAGGGAGGTCAGACATTGTATCAGTGAATACAATAATAATTTTTAGTGTTTATGCTGGTTTGTTTTGTTTGGTGTAGGAGCTGACCATATTCAAATTCTATTTCATTTTAGATATTGATGAGTGTGAGACAGCTGGCATCTGTATGAATGGACACTGCGTTAATACGGAGGGTTCCTTTAGATGCGAGTGCTTCCCTGGTCTTGCAGTTGGACTTGATGGGCGTGTATGTGTTGGTAAGTAAAAACGTATCTGTCTTCTTTCATTGTACAAAAGTGTCTAATCATTTAGAAAATGTACAGTGCACAATATTGAAATTCATGCTGCTGTACCTGCTGCTGTAAATGGTTTTCAGTGAATCTTATTTTAACAAGCTTCTGAAATGTTTCAACAAGAAAATACTGGCAAAAAAGATCTGAAAACTGTCATCAATTAGCAAATCTCAAATTAGTAGAGAAATGTTTTTGCTTCGAGATTGAGCAGAAGAGAAATCTCAGCACTGATAAATCTGCCTCTAAGTGCTTACAGTGTGCCACGATGTACTGGTGTTAAAACCTTGGGGCAAATTTACTGAATTGGCCTTTGCTAGCAAAAATTTGAGAAAGCGGCAATTCGCAGGGACATCACCAATTTACTAAAAGGTATAGAGCAGTGATCCCCAACCAATAGCCCGTGAGCAACATGTTGCTCTCCAACCCCTTGGATGTTGCTCCCAGTGTCCTCAAAACAGGTGCTTATTTTTGATTTCCAGGCTTGGAGGCAAGTTTTGGTTGCATAAAAAACCAGGTGTACTGCCCAACACAGTCACAATATAGGTTGATATAGGGGCTACCAAATGGCTAATCACAGTACTTATTTGGCACCCCAAGTATGTTATTTATGCTCGTGTTGCTCCCCAACTCCTTCTACTTCTAAATGTTGCTCCTGGGCTCAAAAGGTTGGGGATCCCTGGTATAGAGTATAATTCACTAGCAAAAGAGCTCAGCACTAACGAATATTCTCGCCCTTTCATCAAATTTTTGCTCAGGCGAACGATTATTCATCAAAATGCGAACTTTCCACTGTATTAGCCTTTCACCAGAGTCTGCTTCGCCAGGTTGTATCTAGTGAACTGATTAGATGAAGCTACATCCTCAGCAATCTTGTCAGTGACATCATATCCTGTATGCCAAAAAAGTCATAAAAAAGACAAAACGCTGGTGTTTTTCATATTTTAAATTGGGATTATGTTTAAAAGTTGTACCTGTTAAATATGTTTTATACATTTTTTTAACCATTTGAAGCTCATTCCACATTTGTTTTAGGGTGGGCTCATGTCTAGGACAATAGAGGATCTCCTCCTCTCAATAACTGGCCACATCAAGCAATGTTACCAACATCACTTATAAAAACCTATATATGACCTATATGTACTTGCCCCCATTTAAATGACGTAAGCATGTGTTAATGAAGTTTCGTTATGAAGAAAGTAATGCTAGCGAAACTTCACTTGAAAATGCCTGTGCTGATGAATTTTTGCTGGTCAGCATTAGTCTGCCAAGACGTAACTTCACATGTTGATAAGTGTATGCCAGGGCCGGAACTAGGGGTAGGCAGAAGAGGCAGCTGCCTAGGGCGCAACAATTGGGGGTGCTGGGCAGCTACCTCTTCTATCTACCCCTAGACCGGATCTGGCATTGGACTTGTGCTGGTGAATGTTGATGGCAAGCATGCCCACAGGAACGTTGCTGCACACATGCACACAAGAACGTTTAGGATGCGCACAAGAATGCTGAGAATACGCATAAGAACACTGCCGACGCGCATGCGGACACAAACTCGGATGACACGGATGTGCACGAGAGCGCACCTAAAGCGCATGAGTGAGAGATGGGGGCGAGCTGACCAGATGGGCCGCCTAGGGCGCCTGGCCAGCAAGGCCCACCTCTGGTGTATGCACTTAGTTTAGCTCCATTAAGTTAAATGCCAAGACTACATCAAATGTTAGTGCCTCAAGAGGTAGTTTTTATTTATTTATGAAGAAACTGAGGGAATATTATCACCTTGTCTTTTATCAGAACCCCCTTCCAGCTAAAAGAGGAAATTTAAATATCTTTTACACATTTATGCCATAGGATGTTTACATAGGTTTGGCAGACCTTTCATCCATTCTTCAAGAAAATTGGAGTTTAGGTTGCCCAAAAAAGTCATCAATAGCTGCTATGACATCAGAATTGGCTGTGCATGGATTACTAGCCAACTCCTAAACAAATGTCCCAAGGAGGGCATGTCATACATAACACTCTTCAGGTGCTGTGAGCTACTGCTTCTAGAATTTTCATGCTGAATGCATCTTGCTACATATAGTGGTGGAAGTTCTATTTCACAAAAACGGTATGTTTTCAACCAAGGACTTATATGCTACTCATAGACAACACCCAGGCCACACACAACAATCTTTTCTGAAATTAAATTTAGGTTTACAGATCATCTATCTATCTATCTATCTATCTATCTATCTATCTATCTATCTATCTTTCTGTACAATCACTTGGGGGTACCAAATGTCAGACATTCCCCAGTGATTATAATCGTTTATTTGAGATGCTGGACCAGGGCTCCTGTTTTCTGAACACAGCAAACGTATAAACTGAAACCCAGTGTTTCTTTTCTTTCATGTGAAGACACACACAGGAGAAGCACATGCTATGGAGGCTACAAGCGGGGACAATGTGTCCGACCATTGTTGGGAGCAGTTACAAAGTCCGAGTGTTGCTGTGCCAGCACTGATTTTGCTTTTGGAGAGCCATGCCAGCCTTGTCCTGCAAAGACTTCAGGTGAAAAGATCAAGTGGGAAACTGGTTATACTTTCTCTGAAGCAGAATTGGGAAATAAGTCAAGATGTTTGAAATTCAGCTCAGAGTTTTGTGAGGCTTCAGTAGGGCTTATTATTACTTAAATAAATGCTAACAGCACAACAGCACAACCAGTCAGTACTTTACTTTCATTCTAACTCATCTAATTGCTGATTGGTTGTGATTGCCAACAGCTATTTAGCACTTATGTTCCAAAATCTATATTTTTGTGTCAAAGTATATTTTCTGAATATGCAAACTACTTACTGACATGATCCTTTTATTATAATGGGTGGAAACCTGTAGTAACTACTATTACTATACAGCTTCCAGCAGCCACATATTGTGACAGCTTGAGGGTGAGAGGAGGCTGTTCTTCTAAAGTGATGAATTCTGCCTCTCTCCTGAAATACGCCTAAAACACCTTTGTAGTGGGAGTGGTACAAGAAGTTCAGTGCCAAAAAAAAGATACTGCATATAATGCTGTATCAATCTGGAAAATCACCACGTCCAGGTGTCCCTGCCTTGGAACAGTTTAGACATATTTTGTTGTTTGTAGTTCCTGTTCAACAATTTATATATTTAATAACTCTTAATATTTTCCTGTGTTTGCAGAGGAGTATCAAGCCTTGTGTAGCAGTGGGCCTGGCATAACATCTGTAGGAACTGGTATGTATGACTATATATTAGAAATGTGCTTCATTGTCTTCTATGGAGCAATTAGCCTATAACCCTACAGAATCCGTGAAGTCAAGCTCTAATTACAAGCTAAAATTATTCAATACTTTAGTTTAGTAGGTACAGTCCCTTCATGTGACTGCAGTTCCTGTAGATTTTCCATAACACATAAAAAAAAGATTAAAAAGAATTAATTAATATATATACATTCAGTGGGGAAAAATTTACAAATTATATAATGAGTACAAGTAGCTTTTCTAAAACCAGGACGACTGCCAAAAGTGATAACATTGTGAAAAGGCTAAATAGTTTAAATGGAAAACTGTAACACAATAGAGTTTCTTAACTTATTGTACCTGCTATATCCCATCTGGGAGATGCATTGAGCGCTTAAACATGGAAACTTCATGTGCTGCTGGACTTTTTGAATAAAAAATAAGTATTGTTCATGCTTAACTAAAATGTACCCAAATTAAGGCAATACTATAAAGGAAAATAAACCTGGTAGCTGTGGTTTATATGTTAAAACTTGAGTTCAATCTCTCTGCATAAAATCCATATTTTAAATGTAAAATATATATTCCTGACAGAGTCATTTTCAAAATTGTTACAGATCTTGATCTGTAACAGGAAAGTATCTACAATCATCTAAAAAAAATGCCAATGAAAAATGACATAGCCTTAAGGGACACGCATTACAAAGGCATGATGTCACAAGTCTCTGCCCCTGCTATACAATGATACAAATAGGGGATTCCAAAAAAATCGTTCTTTCATTCAGAGAATTATGATCAATTATTAGTGTATGTGAATATTAATGAATCTGTTTAGAGTGCATTCCATACAAGCCCCATAACATGAGGAAGTAACTATTAGGTCATTCCTGTTAACTACGACACTTCTATTTATACACAAATTAAAAAGATAACCTATAATCATCTGTTTCTTTTTCCTATACTTATTAGGGATATGTTTGAGTTTTAAAGGCACTTCAATGTAGAAGCTTCTTTAAACTGAGTTACTAACAAAACTTGTTGTGTGCTTCTGTAGATATCAATGAATGTGCACTGGATCCTGACATATGTCCTAATGGAATTTGTGAAAATCTTCGTGGAACCTACAAATGCATCTGCAATGCAGGATATGAAGTGGATGCAACTGGGAAAAGTTGCGTTGGTATGTATCTTTTGCTCTCTCATGTTTGAAAAGGATGTGTGTAAATGTCTTGTGCTGTGAGATTTGTTGGTGCTATTTACGCAACAGATAATAATATATAATACACAAGAGCCATAAATATAATTTAAATTATAGGGCCATTTTATTTACCCAGATGCAGCAAGCAAAGTGCAATATCAAGCAAAATCACAGAATTTCTAGAATTCATGCATCATTTTGGGAGCAAATTTTAATTCAGTTGTGCTGCATCCACTTTGTTGCCAATCTGTCATTTCTGGTGTTCCCAGCATGCGTAAACTATGCTTGTATTTTTTAAGCACTAGTGACACGCCTATGGACGCAGGTTGCTTAGGGAACCCAGGGCCCACTGCCTGGTCAGGGTTCCCCTGTGTCAATAGGAGAAGCAATGCCAGATTTAGCACAGAAGGCTAAATGGCGCCAAGCGCAAATAATAGCTTTGCACCAAATCCAGTATTCAAACTGCAGAATTTTCAGCAGGATTTGGATTAATATGAGGATATTAGAAGTCACTTTGAAGTTCCATGAACTCCTTGGTGAAAAATATATTATATTTTTCAACAGGTGGTACATTATTTACTTCCACAATGTAACTATTTCTAGCCTGATTCTTTATAACCTCTTTTTGTACTTTTTTCACATTTCTTGTAGTCTACCTGTATCTAATGCTTTCCCCATCCACCCACATTCTTACAACTTTTCGTTATTTTTTTCCACCTTTATATCCTCATCCTTATACATCTTCCACTATTTCATGCTCCTGATTTCACATTGTTTTATTTTTCTTCCATGTCTTCCTATGCTTCCATATATATTTTACTCCACTGACCCATTTTATAATTACTTAAAGTACTATCCTTGTTATTCTATCTGGATCCATTACAGTATTTCGCCTCCCTTTTATGCTAAACCCATACTTCACTTTATTTCCTCCATAACTTCCCAGCAAGCATTTACATATATTTCAATATACTCTCAAGTGTCCAATTTCCCTAACTAATTCCCTCTCCTTCTCTTTAACCTCCTTTAGATCCATCAATTTAGTGCCGATTATTCTGATCAAGTATCTGCCTGCTGTTGTCTCTACAAAAAACTGGTCAAATTTCCTTTTTAGTTCCATCTCACTCCTTTTGTCTGCTGGTCATTATTTCCTATTCCATGCCATTATTGCCTTACCTAAAGGTGGCCATACATGGGCCGATAAAAGCTTCAGACAGACCAAGTTGGGGCAGCTAATTGGCCCATGTATGGGGCCCTCCGACGGGCTTTACCGATCGATACCTGATCCCAGATGTCGATCGGGCGGGACTAAAAATCCCGTCGGATCGCGGCCTCATCTGTTCGTTGATGCGGTTCTGCAATCCGACTGCCCGTATCTTTTCTATTGTGATCTGATCGTTGGGCCCTAGGGCCCACGATCGGATCACCCCGATATCGCCCACCTCAAGGTCGGCTTTTTTTGGAAGAGATCCTCTCCGACATCGCCAAACGAGCAGATCTCTTCCCGACATGCCCACCTTAATCCGATCTCTCCGTGTATGGCCACCTTAAGTCATCATGGTAGCAAAATTATTTGAATTATTTGTGTAGTATTCTGTTCAGTCTGCTATATTCATATAGTGTATGATTCATTGCTCAGCAAACTTACTTTTGCTTAACTAGAAAACCAGGTGGGTAGAAATATATTTATTGACCATAACAGCAAGTAGTACATAGTTTCATCTTAATCTCAGAAAAGATTTGCCAGGCATTAGATGCCACCCCAAAATGTTTTGTTTAGTTACTGCAAACACATAGGGTTTTGTCAAGTTTGACAGCACCCAGTTAAACAGTAGTTTGGCTGAGTTTGAACTAGAGGGTATCTAGCTCATGCATACATAATGGGTTGTCTCTTTCAGATATTGATGAATGTGCATTAAACAGGCTGCTTTGTGATAATGGACAGTGTCGGAATACACCAGGAAGTTTCTCTTGCAGTTGCCCTAATGGATTTGTCTATAAACCTGACCTTAAAACGTGTGAAGGTAAGAGATTCCTGACTAAATATTCCTTGAAAAAGTGCTAAAAGCCAACAGTTACATTAAGTGATAAATATATATAAAGTATATGCTGAGTATTTTGTGTTCATTAATGTTAAAAGATTTAATGGGAAATCTTAATTTAACAAGAACTTTGGTTCCTCTGTGTTTATAATACCAAGAGTGCTTAGCTCCAGCTCTCAAAGATGGCAAGGAGCCCAAATTACAAGAGTGGCCGGATTTAATAATTTAGTTTTGGCACCAGTGGCACACTGGAGAATACAGTTTTGTGAATCATGCATTAAAGATCATGTAGTGATTCCCTCAAGCAGAATCTCCCAAGTTCAATCCTCAAGAGCATACAAAAGACTAGGGACGCTATTCTGAAAAAAAAGAGGGGGTGGAGTACCTCTGGTGCAAAGGGATTGCTCCATATTTATAAAAGACAATACTGTTCAAATAAGATAGTAAGTTTCTGTTTGAAAAACAGCAATTTCCTTCAACCAGAATTACCTCCACTTCTATACATGACCTGGATTTTTAATTCAGCCCAAATTTAGGTAAAAAGTCTGATTGATTAAAGAGATACTGTCTTTGTTTACTTCATACTTTTTAACCACAACAGTTAACATGCGATTTCTTATTAGTGAATACACTATTTATAAAAGGTTTGAATAAAAACTATTGAAATTGAGCTGGCTCTGTTAGACTTAAATCTAGTCTACTGCAGCCTTAGACTTTAATCTAGCTGAAATGTTCTATTTATCACCATTTAAAACAATATTTGTTTATCATATTTCTTGTGGAGGGATTCTCTAAAAGAGTCCACTTGCTGTAATTACCCCTGCTGAGACTCCAACAATTGAGAAGCCACAACATTTCTGACCAGTAAACAGAGATTGAAATGGTGTTGTCATGGAGTAAAAAGAAAGGGGAACTTTTCAACTTGTAAAAGTACTAATAAAAATGTTAATTTACTGTTAATACTCTAAACCAGTGGTTCTCAACCTGGGGGTCGGGACCCCTTTGGGGGTCGAACGACCCTTTTACAGGGGTCACCTAAGGGGTGTCCAAACTACAAAACCATTGTTCGGACAGGGAGGGTTAAACAATAGTGTTGCGTTGGCCATTTGTTATTAAGGGAATGTGCAGTAGCTGATAATTTCAGTGCTATCAGCTGCTTCCGGGTAGCAAGAGAGAGAGTACTCCAAGCTGAGTAGAGGGAGCTGAAGACTGAATGCAACGTCTCCCGATGGGCTTCCTCTGATTGGTGGATTTTTGCTTTTTTTCTTCTGCCAGACTCGATATTTACATTACGATTCACAACAGTAGCAAAATTACAGTCATGAAGTAGCAATGAAAATTATTTTATGGTTGGGGGTCACCACAACATGAGGAACTGTATTAAAGGGTCATGGCATTAGGAAGGTTGAGAACCACTGCTCTAAACCCTATCTACCAAACTGAGAAAGTTTACTTTTTTTGCAGGAACAGTTTAACGTTTAACAATTATTGTATAGGCTAGACATTAATTCAATAGCATTTTAGTTTTCAATTAAGACAGGAATAGAAAAAACAAGCCCATGGAGGCAATGCATCGTTACAACAAAGGCAAAGATTACTCCAGGTCTAGTACTTATCATTACTCAGCAATCATCAAATGCTTTTCTTGGGAAACACTTTTCCCGAAGTAATGAAACCATGCAGGGAATGCGTATATGTAAATGACCAGAGCTAAATAGTGATGACCTCCATATGGGGTTTACTTCCTATTCATACATTTGTAACCATAACCTTTGTTTTTAAAACATATACTTGAAAATAATGTATAATTAGTAAAACAGGGGGAAAGGAAATGCGCATTTATGATTCCCCTTTTTTGTATGCACAAGTCAACTCTGTCCTTAACTCCTGCCATAGGACAGGTCCCCATTGTGGCCTGCATTGTGTATTTGAATAACTCACAAGTTTGGGGGTAGTTAGGGTTCCTGCTACCACCCCCTTGGCCCTAACAAAGTCAGTGCTGCATTTGTGGGATACACAAGAGCACAGAGACCTGTGGCAATTGGTAAAGACAAAAACTTGGCTAACTGTGGCCATTTTATGCACTTTGCGTTCTATTTTGTATATCACTTAGTGGCAGATTTACTAAGGTTCGAATTGATTTGCAGTGAAAATTCAAATCAAATTCAAATTAAAAACATTCGAAATTTGAATTTATTTTGGGCTTATTTGACTATCGAATAGCCCAAAATTTGAAAATTTGAATTCGATTGTCGAAGTACTGGCCCTTTACAAAAAAATTCGATATAACAATTCTGCAAATAAAACCTACCGAATTGCTTTATATCCCTATGGAAAGTTCCCATAGGATTTTGACAAGTTTTTTTGATCGAATATAAAAAATTTGATCGAATGGTTAAAATCGTTTGATTCCAACTATTTTATCGATCAATCAAATTTTTTATATTCGATCGTTGGATAATTCGAATTGCGTTAAAGCCCCTCAAATTTGAAGGGTTTAAATTCGAATTTAATTAGCCCTCGAAATTCGACCCTTAGTAAATCTGCCCCTTAATGTCTTGATGGTAAATAAGTGAATCCATATGTATTAATCCATAGATGTAAAACAATACTATTGTGTTTATTTAGGGGTTATTTATCAAAGGTTGAGTTGTGTTTTTCCAGTAAAAATGCAAATTTAACATTTATTTTGAGATTTATTATGCCCTGAAGCTGCAAAAAGCTTTACTCTAACTAAAACCTGTCAATGTCACGTAGAAGGTAAAGGTCCCTTAAACCATTTGAATAATTTTTTAAGTCTTCTCGGTTTTAGGGGTTTTTCAGTGGTTTGCGCTAGAAAACTTGATCGATTCGAGCTATTCAAGTTCCAGTTTTTTTACCTATAACTTGATTAATTCGAATATTCGAGTTTTGTCTCCTCTGATTGCATTCATTTGAGTTTTTTATTTCAAGTTTTTTCAAAAATTCTGTAAACAAACATTCGAGTTGTGAGTTTATTCGAGGTATAAAAAAACTCACAAATGGGATCTTTGACAAATAACCCCTGTAATGTTTAAATGTTGTTGTAGAAGATAAAGTATAGTGATCCATATTACAGAACAAAACCTTATAAAAAAATCCCAGGTCCCAAGCAGATAAAAAATACTACACCTGTACTTAATTAGCCTTCGATAATCCCTTTTGTACCAATCAAATATTTACATTAAAACAGGGGTCACTTTTGACTGGTTGCAATGGAACTGGAGCATATTTTCACCTGTTCGTTCATTACCACTGTGTTTTGTCATTGTGCAACGGTCATCCTGGTAACTGCTGCAGCTGTTTCACATAACAGTCAGACTCTAGACAGGGCAATAGTTTGTTCTGTTTCTTGTACTTGACCAGAATTTCTATTGTTCTCTTTCCGTTACACCATGTGTTGCATTATTTATAATGTATAATTATGTTGGAAGACAATTTAAATCATTAGCCCATTGTGTTAGCCTTTTCCATGTGGCAGACAGTAGCAATACATATATAATTTTTACCATATGTGGTTTGTGGCGCTTCTAAGTTGAAGTGGCCTGTATCAGGCTAGATTCCTCTGAGCTTCTCATCAGCTTTGTATAAGCAAACAAATAAAAATAAACCAGTCATTCTACTTTTTCAGTGAAATCTAAGAAGCAATGTATGCAGAAAAGTTCAACCATGTATACACACGGAGATGTTGGTGCTGGCAACATGTTTACTGTCAGTATATGGGGGTTAGGCATTTAAAGGAATGGTAACAGCAAACAATTTAAGTGTTTTTAAGTTTTCCTACAATTATTAAAGGAACCGTAAAACACCAACAAATTAAACTGTAATTAAAATATAAAATGTAATTCAAATATAATGCAGTGTTGTACTGCACTAGTAAAAGTTATGCGTTTTCTTTAGAAAGAGCACTAAAGTTTATATAAATCAGTTGTTGTGCAGTCAGGGGGGCAGCCATTGAAGGAGAAAAGGCACAGGTTACTTAGTAGATAACAGATAAGCTCTGTAATGGAATACAATGGTATTCTGCAGAGTGCTACTGCTACCCAGCAGTCTTTCTGAAGGAAACACACAGCTTTTACCAGTGCAGGGCAACACTGCATTATATTTTAATTACATTTTATATTTTAATTAGAGTTTAATTTGTTGGTGTTACGGTTCCTTTAATAATTGTAGGAACACTGTCAAAAAAGTTGGATAGAGGGTAGTTCAAAGGGGGTGAAGAAACAATTCAATGGTGCACAATAGTGGGTAAGAAGAAAAGAAGAAGACAATAACAGGAACCTAAAATAAATAAAAGGTACAATTGAGTACTGTAAAAGTCATGTTAGAATAGAAAAGAGTGGTAATTACTTTTTGTTCAGCAGATATTGGTTTACCATATAACCTTAGCAACCAGCGAGTGCATTGAATGAGAAATTGGTGTAGGAATAGGAGAAGGCCTGAATAGAAAGATACATAATAAAAAGTAGCAATGACAATACAACTGTGTTGCAGAGCAATAGATTTCTGGCTGCTAGCCTCAGTGATCCCCTTTGAAATCTGGAAAGAGTCAGAAAATATATATATATTTTTTTAAACTATAAAAAATTAAGATCATTTGAAAATTGCCCAGAATACTATAACATATCAAAAGTTAATTTAAAGGCAAACTACTCCTTTAAGGTAGGTATGGCAACTAACTTTATACAAGAGATGAAATCTCTTGAAAACCATGTTTTATTCAAATATTCTCTTATGTACAGATAGCAAAAAGGTAAATTGTTGTTGGTCTTTCTCTTAATCTTGCTGATCACCTAACACAGGGAACTATTAGTAAAATGCCATTCAATTTTGTTATTTCAGATATTGATGAATGTGAGTCCAACCCCTGCATTAATGGGCTATGCCGCAATATCCCAGGCTCCTTTGTGTGTGAATGTCCCACTGGAAGTACCCTGGATAAGACAAAGATAATCTGCATTGGTGAGAATATAAGTGTACATGCACACATTCATATGTGATCATTATGTTATAAACACAAGCAAAAAGAATGCAAACATTATAATGCTATTTGTTGCTGTGCAATCCTGAATAGCATTTTAATAAAATTACATTTTCACTATTATTACAGTTTAAACAAGAAAAAAAAAGAGTTCCAGTCAGTGTAAAAACTCTATTAGATTTGAATATACTCGTTATAAAAATTATTATTAAAAAATCTAACACTCAGACTTATTTTCCTGCCCTGAAAACTAATCGAATTCGACTGAAAAAGAAAAAAACTGGACCTCTTCCATTAACTTATACATGAACTCAGCAGGTTTTAGGTAACGAATAGTCAAATTCGAGTTCTTAAAGGGCCAGAGTGTGATACATTTTTTAATTTGAATTCAAATTAAAACTCCAATCGAGTTTGGATAATTCACAATTCGAATTTGAGACTTTTGACCATAATTATTTCTAAAAAATTCTGTTTTTCAATTCAACCCTTAAAGCAATACTGCCACATTCCTATAAAAATCATAGGAACAGGTCAGTATAAATTATGTGCTGCACCCGGAATATTTTCCTTCAAAGGCCCCCTCAGAGCCGCCCCCAGCCCCACGCACCTGCACACAACCCTCCAATACTGTTTGTAGTTTAGTTTCAGTTACACTGGGCTGGTGATCCATCCATAGGCTAATAACTATTGAAAACAGGAATTCAGCCTATGGAAGGATTGCTCCGCCCCCAGCACAACGGAAGCAACCCAGAAGATCAGTTAGTAATGTGAGCCATCGGCTGCGCAAAGGTGCGCAGGGCGGCTTTGAGACTAAATATTCAGAGTGCAGCACATACTTCATACTGACATGTTCCTATGATTTTTATAGGAACATGTCAGTATCACTTTAATAAATCTGCCCCTTAGTGTGCAAAGCATTAAAGCATTCAGTCGATGCTGTATCACATGATATTCCCTGTCATATTTTACTTTTTTTCAGCTGGCATGTCTAAACAATATTAAGTGGGTAAATGTTTACTATTTATCTTTCTCTGCATTAGAGGAGATCCTCTTCTTATTTAACAATATCACTTCTTATGTGATTTACAGAAACCGTAAAAGCGACCTGTTGGCAGAACATTGTGAATGGAAGGTGTGAGGTCAACATTAATGGTGGGACTCTGAGATCTCAGTGTTGTGCTACACTAGGAGCAGCTTGGGGAAGTCCCTGCATGCCCTGTGAGGCAGGTAATTATAACCGAGTGGTCACTTTAAAAGGCATATACCTGGGTGTTTGGGATATACAAGTCCTTATTGTTCCATAAAAGAGCTGTGAATGAAACAATTTCTCACTTCTTGTCTAAAACTAACAAGATATACATTCAAACCAGACAATAGTCTAATTATAATCTAAAATAAACTGTCTTAAACAGCATGCACAAGAAATATTGCAAACCACTACTAGAAACAAGGGTGGTGGATGTTCGAGCTTGTTGTAGCTGACTGGATGCCAATGCCATGCCAAAGTCAGTCTTCTGTAGATTCAGTAAGAGGAAACAACATCCCAGAAAGCTCTAAATATAAAAACACAAATATGTGATAACTAAAACTAATGGCTTATGTGCCTTCAGTACAGCAGCTCTTTTTTATACCTCTTTTTACACTAATTATCACTGTAGTGAGTTCAGTTATAATCTCTCCAGGTTACGATAAACCTAGTGATCCTATCTGATGTTCCCATGCGGTATGGTTAGCAAAGAGGATGAATATATATATATATATATAT
>CM044435.1:96529387-96543278 GCA_024363595.1 Xenopus borealis | reverse complement strand
TATATATATATATATATATATATATATGCCGATTGATGGCTGCAATTTTTCCTAAATATTACTGGGACTGCACTGCTGTACTTTTGTAAATAAAAAATGATTCATTTAAGGTAACATAAGGCCAGCATAGCAATTATTATTCTTATTTTGCATTGGTTGTGACCATAATTATTTTATTTCACCAATTTGTCAATTACCGCATCCATGATATTGTTCGTTTCCTCCACAGATGCCGTCTGTGCGAAAGGCTTTGCTCGGTCCAAAGGCACAACCTGTGAAGGTAGTGTGACTTATGCTCAAAGCCAAATACATGTCATGTTTCTGGCTAAGCCTGCTGGTTGGTAAAAGCCTACAAATACATCAAATGATGCTAAATGGGGCAGGCTTCACTCCAGTAGACTTATGTACTTTGGTCACTTACAGGCACTGAAACCTACTTTCAGTTTGATAAAAACTTACCAGCTACAATTTGTCTTATCTGGCTTAACACACAACAGTGAAATACACAAAGCTCTACAAAAATATGTAATTTGGGGGAATGTATACTTAAGTATACAAAAGTATAAACAATTTGTTCACCACTTCACTGAAATCTATTTCAGGGATTTTAATATTTAACAGATATTAGAATACTGTATAACTAGATCCAAATGTATTAATGTATAAATACATTAAGAGCCATACTGTATGCCCATATGTTTTACATAAGGAAACAAACCAAATTATACCCTATACTATACTTATCACAAACAACAGTTTGTCAATGTAGAGAGAAGCATTATAAAACAAAATTGCTGTCATGATCCTGTACATTTTTTTACATTGTGATATATTTGACAAGGCTGGAGCATCTGTGAAACAAGAGAAAAGGGAAATGTGAAAATATGTGACATCAGAAGTAGTTACTTTACTAGTTTTCCTACATCTGGGGAATGGGTGTATGTCCCTCAATCCAACAACATGTGCCCAAAACCTAGAAGACCCAGATCAATGGCCAGCAAGATTCTTCCACTGACACGCTTAGGAGAATGCTCTTCCCACATGTTGAGTCTCCAGTGGAACTTACATTAGAGGCTCCCTCCCAATGACCAAACACTTTGGCATATATGTTTGTCCTATGTTCCCAATGACTAACCTGCACACGCCTTGGAGAAAGCTTTCCAGTAACAACACTAATAAAAAAGGGTGGTCCTGTCCATTTTATATTTGTAATTATCACTATGCAGGAAACTAATTTCTGTTGCAATGTCCCTGTCCAGATGAGAATTCTATTATAACAAAGAATGCCTGAATAGCAATAGGTGTTCCAAGCTAGTGTCAAGAACAATTATTCTCCTCTTCACCTCTATCCCTTCTACCCATCTGCAAGAGAGATGTACACTTCAATGATAGTTTTCATTTTCATAATTAAACATTTACTTATAAACTGCTTGTACAAATACATCTAACTCTTTAAATGGAAGTGGGCTGCATTTTGGCCTACAGCTTGTTCAGTATAGTGCACATTATCTGAGTGCGTTCCTTGGGAATCAAACGGATTTAACTTGATAAATTGAATTTGTTTTGCCTTCTCTATACTAAGATTGTGTTTACTTTGGATGCAGATGTTAATGAGTGTGATGTATTTCCTGGATTGTGCACTAATGGCCTGTGTGTTAATACAATGGGATCTTTTGTCTGTCAATGCTCAAGTGGAATGACACTGGATGCTTCGAAACGCACATGTCTTGGTAAGGTTTCATTTGACCACATAAGGAATATTTATTGTATCATTTTACAAAATATTATCTCTGGGGTAACATAATTTTGTTCCAATTGTTTTCACAGACTGTACATGTTCATGAAATATTGGGATTACTTTAAAGAGAAGCCTACCAAACTATACTGGTTCCACCCTCTTGGTTTCATTTTTAATTGAACATAGCACAATGAGTAGAAGATCAGTACCCCTAGCTTGTCAAAATTAGGCAAACCAAGATAGCTAAATCAGGAGGTCAAAAATAAAATAGCCATAGCAAATATTATTTAAATGTCATTATTTTTCAAATTCTCCAGTCTGATAAACGTGAATTGTATATGTATGCCTCTACTTTTATTGTCTCATTCTGTTAGACCAGGGGACCACCATGATGCAGTGATACTGCAATAATTTAGAGTTAAAAATATTTATAACAGAAAGTACACTTTATTTAGAGTTATACAATCCCTGTACAAATGGTTAAGGAAGACTTGCTAAAGAGCGCGATGGCTCAATTTAATTTGCAAAATATTTTTACCAGTTGACAGAATTGGATGAACATATATTTGCATTGTTTTGGTAAGCAAATATTTATCATTTCAGACATCCGCCTGGAGATTTGCTACCTAAAACATGAAGATGAAGAATGCAGTGCACAAATTGCAGGTCGGCACAGAATGGATGCATGTTGCTGCTCCGTGGGTGCTGCATGGGGTCCTGAATGCGACGAGTGCCCTGATAAAGGAACACCTGAGTTTGAGACTCTGTGCCCAAGGGGGCCAGGCTTTGCTTCTAAGGAGATATCACCTGGAAAAACATTCTCTAAAGGTAAAGTATTTTATGGGGTGCATTTCATCAAGTAAATTTGATCCTTCAGAGTAATTTGGGGGCTCTGTGATCTTTATGTTAACACTGGCCATTAGAAAAGAGATCTGAATTCTTGAAACAGATGAAGAAAACAGTTAACCAGTTAAAAAGTAGTTATAGTGAGGTTTTCCTTATGGTATTATATGAAGGCATGGCTTATCTGTTTTGACTTATGGCACTGCTCTAATATCCTAGTATGACAAATCATCAGTTTGGTACCTCTGTTTTCATTCTTGCAGATATCAATGAATGCAGAATGATCCCGAGTTTGTGCAAGTATGGGAAGTGTAAAAACACCATAGGAAGTTTTAAGTGTAGGTGTGACAGTGGATTTGCTCTTGATGCAGAGGAAAGAAACTGTACAGGTAAGATGCATTTTATACAGTGCTTTTGGGTTGTCACATATTTGTGACTTGCTTATTTTACAGGTGATCTTAACATTGTTGGGTTCTTGCAGATATTGATGAATGCCGAATATCCCCTGATGTCTGTGGACAGGGCAACTGCGTTAACACTCCAGGAGATTTTGAATGTGACTGCTTTGAAGGATATGAAAGTGGCTTTATGATGATGAAAAACTGTATGGGTAAGTATTTCTGTGCAGAATAGCCCTTGCAGTGTTAATCCGATGTGGCAAACTACTTCCCCATGCTCTCCTTTGCTATGTATTTAAAGGTACAGTAGATGGATTATTGCAGAAAGGAATGGTAGTCATCATTTCATATTCTCTTGTTTAAGTCCCTGCCTCCCATGGCAACAAGAGGTTGACTCTCTGCCGTCACTGGGAACATAGTGTACTGCTGGATTGCTCTGGCAGATACATAGGGAGATTTTACGACCTGCTGGTGAAATATGTTTACTCTCACAACTGCAATATCTCTGTACTTTGTTCAGATTCTCTCTCTCTGCTGCATGCATTGCCCAAACGTTGTACATTGCATTCGTAAAAATAATATTTGTACATCTCATTTGTAAAATTAATATTTTGTATGCAATTATATTTCTTTTTATCTATTTGCTATCACTTTTAAAAAAAACATGTAACAATTATATCTTCTCTTTGTTTTAGATATTGATGAATGTGAGAGAAACCCCCTGTTGTGCCGTGGTGGTCTCTGCCTGAATACCGAAGGAAGCTTTAAATGTGAATGCCCTCCTGGGCATGAAGTGGCTCCAGATAATTCTGCATGTATAGGTAGGTTTATTGTTAGAAGCACAGTAAAATTTGGTACTCCTATATGTCTTTCGTTAGTAGATGAGATTTAACTTATTACATAGAGCTTACACCTTTGTAGATGTATTCCTAACCCAGTAGTTAGTACTTGTTTAATGCACATATATGGCCTGACATAGTGCTCTCTTGTTTCTTGTAGATATCAATGAATGTGAGCTCAGTACTGATCTTTGCAGACATGGCAGATGTATAAACCTGATTGGCAGATACCAGTGTGCCTGTGAACCCGGATATCAGTTAACACCAGATAAACTTTCCTGTGTTGGTAAGTGTGCTTTTAAAAGTTTACTACAGAAGCACGTTTTGTATGATTAAAGATACCTCCAATATATTATTTCATTACCCTGAAACTGACACCATGTGCACCAGAATCCCAGATGACACTTAGCGGCATTAGGCTAAATATGTTGCTATTTGTCAATATGCACATGTGCATGTCTTTATCTCTAAACGTCAATGTAATTGAATGCTCTACTTACAGCACATTTCACTGATGCTGTCTATAGTGAAAAAAAAAGCATTTTGGCAACTTTCACTTCTTTGCCCTCACACATTTCTGTCTTTTGTAAGAAAAATTCCTAGAATGTAGCTACTCCTTGTGAGGAAAGTATGAAAACTCTTAAAGGGATACTGTCATGGGAAAAAGAGCAAACAGAATTTTTTATATTCAGATTTGAAATCTGACATGGGGCTAGACATTTTGTCAATTTCCCAGCTGCCCCGGTCATGTGATTTGTGCCAGATCTTTAGGATGGAACTGCTTTCTGGCAGACTGTTTTTCCTTCTCAATGTAACTGAATAGTACACAGTGGGACATGGGTTTTTACTACTGAGTGCTGTTCTTAGATCTACCAGTCAGCTGATATCTTGTGTTAGGGAGCCATTATCTGGTTACCTTCTTATTGTTCTGTTGTTAGGCTGCTGGGTGGGGAAAGGGGGGGGGGTGATCTCTCTCTAACTTGCAGTACAGCAGTAAAGAGTGTGACTTGGGGCAGCTGGGAAATTGACTATATGTCTAGCCCCATCTCAGATTTCAAAATGAAATATAAAAAAATCTGTTTTTTTTCCCATGACAGGATCCCTTTAAATGTATTCCAGGTATAGACTAGTCATGCACCATTACAGCAAAACTACCTTTGTGTATTGTGCATGTGGGCTGTTTTTTTCTTCTCTGTTAGGAATGTCAGATTTATAAGACTCCAGTCTGCATTTCCCAGCATGCTTAGTTAGTCAGTTATTTCAAGATGAAATAAGCCTACCCTTTGGTGCCCCTTGTCTCCTGGGGAAGTAATTGACTTGTGAGGTTTCACTCATACTGTACATGTACACAGCTTATAAAATGCGCATTTATGTATATATAAACCATATGTACCCAGCACCTAATTGCATTTTAGGTTTAATAGCTGTAGGTACCATTCCTTAGGTCTCATTGATATTGCTTATTTTAAATAAGAACTTTAGCCTTGTGTTGTGTTGTGTTTGTGTTTACATCAAAAAAACTATAATTACACTGTCCTGTCGGTCATAAGAGATGCTATAGTAAACAGGTGCCAACAATTTTTGGGTGCTAACTTTTTTTTTATTTTTTTAGACACGAACGAGTGTGATTTCTTCAATGGAGGGTGTGACACCTTCTGCACCAACTCTGAAGGAAGCTATGAGTGCCACTGCAGAGACGGCTTTGCTCTAATGCCTGACCACCGAACATGTACTGGTAAGTTCCTTCTTCATAGGAAGAAATAATGGAACTAAAAGCATATTAATGTCCTCCACCCTGTTTAAATTTCATATCATGATGTGCAAGAAGATTGAACGAACACCAGTTTAGCACATTCATCTATTTTTATAAATGGCTGACACTTTGCCATAGGTTGAAAGGCTGAACACGGCCACTGAGTAGTTATATGTGAGAGGGGGGTCTCGGCCAACACTTGAGTCTGAGCCCTTCCATACAAGGAACTTTTTTGGGTGACTGTCTGAAACAAATTAGTTAGTGTATGTTAATTGAAATATATAGTTGGGCTCATATATAAACACTGTACCAATTTGCACCTGGGCAGTAACCCTTAGCAACCAATCAGTGATTAGCTTTTTACAGTCTGAGGGTGAACACAGAAAGCAGTCATCTGATTGGTTGCTATGGGTTACTGCCCAGGAGCAAATTTGCCCAGGGTTTATAAATGAGCCCCAGTATTGTCTTTGATTGGGGGGCAAACTATACTTATAATATAAAACCTCACCTCCACAGAACATGTCTTGGAACACAATCTTAATGGTACCAATATTTGTGCATATGTTGGATCATGAAGCAGGGCAAAGTAGGTCTAAGCCAAAAAAAGATGGTATTTCCTCAGAGTACCAAAACCAGCAAGTTTTGATTACCATCATTTTACGGGCAGTTAAATAATAATAATAGTTATAGATAATCCCCTTATCTGTTAGCACTGGCGTGAAGAATTAAGAAAATACATTTATTTTGTGTGGGATGCAACAGCTAATCTCTTTGCCAGCATCAAGCTGTTGCCATAATAGAATATTTACCAAAGCCCAGATTTATTGTAATAATACTCAGAGCCTTTTTTCTCACTTTGTGATGGAATGCTGAAACAATAGAAAAATAAGTCTCAAGCGGGCTCTCTGCAATATCAGATGAGTGACGATGCCTAATTTATTTCCCAATTTATTGGAACAACTTGATGAGATAGTTTTAAAAACATTCTTGTGTGACTTTGCATACTTTTTACCCCATACAAATATTATTATTCAATATTTATAGAGCAAAAAAAATTCAGATTTAAATATGTTCTATGTTAAATATAATATATAATAATATTTTGTTTGATTATTTTAGTTTTATAGTTATATTTGATTGACCTATTTTTATTTTATTCTGCATGAGCTGTGTTGGCATACTTCATTTAGTTAGGTTATGGTTAGTGAGGGTTATGAGGATTTTGTGCACTTATATGAAGTGTTCTTAAATGCAGATTATTATGGAAGCTGGCTTTTACTAGAGATGCATGAATTGGAAAGCCAACTTTGTTAGGAGGTGATTGAAAAGAAGGCTATTCAGGGAAAAGATTGTTTGATGAGAAGGCTTTCAGCAAGATGGCAGCTTGGGGGTTGACTAATTGGTCATTGAGTAGATAAGGAGAAAGTTGTTTGGATGGATAATGTCTTTTAGCAGCATAACACATATAACAATATTTCACGGATATGCATGAAACACATTATATACACTTTCAAGGACTGTTAATGCATACTCTCAATTTTTTTTATCTACACACTAATATACATCTTTTCTATTTGTATCTGTAGATTAAGTAGCGTTCTGCTTTCTTTGGTATTACATATTCTTATTCCAGTTTTATATGATTACATTATTTCTCCATAGATATTGATGAGTGTGAGAATAATCCAAATATTTGCGATGGAGGCCAGTGTACCAACATTCCTGGAGAATACAGGTGTTTGTGCTTCGAAGGATACATGGCTTCAGATGATATGAAAACTTGCCTGGGTAAGTTTGTACACTATAATCCTATATTACTGTTGCATTTACTGTGATGTGACAGATTGCATGTGGACAGCACCATGTCTCAAAGTAACATAGCATGCAATAGATTTAGTTATATATGTTAAATGTTTACTGGGCTCTTGAAAAAAAAAATTATTTATCCTGGAATGTGCTCATAATTGCATAAATGGGACGTCTGTTTTTCATTCCCAGGTCATTAATTTGGGAATTTTAGGCTAACTGGCTTTAGAACTGACGCATTGCCAGAAAATTCCCCCCTATCCTTCAGTTTCTCCTGGGATACGTGTTGTGCAATAGGCTGATAACAACATAAGCTTTTATTAGACGTTGGGCAGAATATTAGTACAGGATTAGCTCTGTTTTCTTTTAAGAATATGTACATCATGCAGGATTATTACATGGCTTACTTAGAATGGACTGTATATTATGATGCAAAAGCATTTTTTATTATTAACATATATTTATAGAGTGCCAACATATTTTGTAGCACTGTTCTGCATAACTGTAAAATAGGAGGGGTATAACTGAAATAAAGATGTAATATACATATATAAACAGGTTGTAATTTGTTTATTAATATAGACCTAGATAACGTTATGAATGTGCGATTGCCTGACCCTTTGATTAATATGAAATGGCACAAGCAAATCGCAGATAGACTAATTCCAGTTCCATTTCTTATTCTTGTGTGAAACCCAATATCTCAAGCTCATTTTAGTCTCAATTTAGAGAGTTTCTGTCCCAAACATTGTAAAATTAAAGTAAACATTTCATACTTTCCCCTTAAACTAGGCAATACATGTAGATTTTGTCCTTAATTTTTGTGTTCATTATGATTTCAAACTCTTTTACTTTCTCTTTGTCTTTATTTTTTGTTTTGAGTGTCATCTGGGTATAGATAGGCTTACTTTAAAATTCCTATTTTTATGACTTTGGGTTTCTTTCAGATGTTGATGAGTGTGAACTCCATTTGAACGTCTGTCTTAGCGGAAGCTGTGAGAACACTAAAGGTTCATTCATCTGTCACTGTGATCCTGGTTATTCTGGCAAAAAAGGACAAACTGGATGCACAGGTAACCTAAGATTTATCCTTTGTTCCAAGTGCCCATCTGTCTAACCATTCCATCATCCTGTGGTGCTTCATCTTATTTCAAGTACAGTTGCTGGGTAATCAGCAGGTTGTCATAAATCACAGTTAACATACTATAATAATCTCTTCTCCATAATAATGGAATAGTAATTACATCTACTTAAGTCACAAATGGGTACTCTCCTAGAAATGTTGCACCCTGGATTTAAGATTTTATAAAAGCCTACATTGCCCAATTTCATGATACTTTTTATTGGGTCTGATTTTGGATGCTGGGACCTTTGTGCCCTGATAATATTAATGATTAATTTCCCTACACACAAAGCTAGGGTTCTTTAATCCCCCCACTGTATAACCTGTTCTCCAAAATTTATCAAAATTCGAAATTGAGTTTAAAAATTCACACATTTGAATTTGAATTTTAACCCCCTATTTGAATGTAAATTTGAATGTGAGATTTATTACACCTCAACCATGGAAACAATCTTAATATGAATATTCGCCAACTTAAACTTGCGAGTTAGAGATGTCAAGAGCCCTCCTGACATTCGAGTTTTTTTTCGGAACCATTTGATCGAATATTAGAATATAATTTTTTCTTAAAGGAGAATTCAAACCAAATACAAAAAAACCTACCATACATACAGCACCCTCCTTCCTCCCCCCAGCCTAGCAGTTACCCTGGGTAAATGCCCCTAACGCTTTACTTACCCCTTGATGCAGATTCATGGCAGCGGAGTTCACAGCAGCCATATTCTTTTCTTCGGAAATCTTCGGGTCTTCTTCTGGAGCTTCAGCAATTTCCCTGACTTTCGGTACATGCGCAGTTGTCGCAAACCCGGAAAATCATTCCAAATGTACATGCACTGATAAGCCACTTTCTCTGTGAAGAGAAGAGCATGGCTGCCGTGAGCTCTGAAGCCCTGAATCTGTTCCGAGGAGTAAGTAAAAAGTTAGGTGCATTTACCAGAGGTAGCAGCTAGGCATGGGAGAGGAGGGAGGGGGTCAATGTAGGGTAGGGTTTCTTTTAATAAGGGGTTGGATTCTCCTTTAAAGAACCTCCCAGAGTATATTCGAATTAAAAAAAATTTACATGAATTTGAAATTTGACCTTTGGTATATGGGTCTCTAATTAATAAAGCCCATGAAGCTTTCACATTCAGACTGTGCACAATTCTGCATTGAAGTTTCTTCTTTTCCAAATAAATTCTTCTTTCCGATTTTCAAGTTCATTGACATAGTTGGTGGTTTTGACCAACATGACTGTTACATGACAAAATGTGTTATGGAACAATCCTAAAAAAAACAATGGCAACTGCATAAACATTTATTTGATGCTTCTATACTTGTTTCCTGAGTCTGACTAAATCCCAGCACAGAAGGAATTTCTGTATACCCAGCTGGGTTGATGGGACTGAGACAACTCTGTTACCAAACAAGTTAAAGGTAGTTCTATTAACTGCTGCATTCCGTTTTCTAAGTACTAAAAGCAAACTAAATCTCATCTGGCGTAATGGATCTTAATTTAATGCAAGTTGATCTAGATCCTAAATATTATTAGATCAGCTTTGTTTTATTATAGAAGTATACATTGAGTGTTCTATCTTATTCGCTGCAGCACACAAAGTAAACAGCTGGCTCCCTTATGGTTGCTAGCGGAGGTCATATAAACCTATGTTGCTGTTGATCGTCTAAAAGCCAAATATGTAATGCATGGTAGGAAAGCAGAGCTCATGCATAATAGTATGTGCAAAGTTAATGAGGTATGTACCACTTCATAGATAGACATTCTTCTGTCATCAGCTAAACAATTTCACTGTTTGAGTCTCTCCTTGCCACTGCTCCTTGCATAAGAAATTACAACATAATAGGGACATTACAATGCTTTGTGAGATGATAGGCATACTATAAGACATCACATTATGAAAAGGTAAATTACATTGCATTACAAAGCAATAGGGATATTATCAGACGTTAAAAGATGAGACAGATGACAATAGGGATGTATCAGATTTGACAAGATAATATAGCTATTACCGTGCATTACAGGGTGATGGATATATTCTCAGACTTTACAAGATGTTATGGACATTATAAGTCGATAGTGCTGGCACGTGGTCTTGCTACCAATACTGACTGTGGGTAATTTTACATAAATATGAGTTATTTTAATGTAAAAAGCTTAACCACACACTAGAATTATATCTAGAATTCTAGAAAATAGTGTGTTTTTTTGCAGAGAGTGCTGATCTCTATGAATTATCATGTTTCATTCTGACTTAAAGGGGAAGCATACTTTAAAACACCCATATATTCAGCACAGTAAACAATAACATTCCTAATGTATCTTATCTTTTACTGCACTTTGGCTAACTGTACTATATCAAAAGCACTATAATCACAATAAATGGAACAAGCTCTGCATGTTATCAGTGCTAATCAATATTAGACAGTATTTTTTTTAGAACAGTGCTAAACCTTTTACATGTAGTAGGCTGAATATTTGTCATGTCGAACTTTGAAGGGCTAGATATTATAATACTAATTTCATAGAAAGATGTCTAATGTTTTAGAACAGGGGTGTTCAACTGAAGGCCCTCCAAGGGATTTGCATGGCTCCACACTGCTCAAGCGCTTTCTTCTAATGTGCTTCTTCTAGGTCACCCGAGGCATTCAGAGAGTTGTATTGCTCTGACTCTCAGGTCTCCTCTTTTTGCTCATACTCAGGCCTGTCAAAATAGGTATAATTTACTATCAGCAGATTTGCCTTTGAACAACTGTAAGGAAACCAAGAATGGTGTAGAATAAAAAATACGTATTGACCCATATAGGACATCAAAATATAAATATATGTCTTTAGCAAGGGTCATAACTATGCGGATGTTTGGCCATTAAAAGAAAAAACCAATGAACAAAAATATTATCGAGTATATTCAAAGCTTGAGTATTCATGCAATGACATACAGTATATCATGTTTCTGACCAGATGTTAGTTTCACCACACCCCACATTTTTTGCTCAGATGCCTGGAGGTTTTCTGTATATGCAAACCATATTCACTTACAGGTGTAGTTTATTTTTATTACAAGTAAACTGATCAGTAATGTTCAGAATATTTGCATTCCTGTATACTGTACAATTTTTGGACCCTTGAGGCTGTATCTGTGCCCACTGTGGGCCTGAAAGCCAAAATTCTAAAAAAATGTATATTGTTTTCATAATTGCTTCATTGCTGTATCCTCTGTGTTCCATAAGAGTAGGTCTAAATATTTCATTTCCCTTGTCTTTATGGATTGTTTCCATTTTAACAAATAAACATGCTTTATTTCCCTAATCACTCAGTGTTCAGCATCCACCCACTATCATGCAGAGCATTCCTGTCCCACACAGATGTTATTTTCTCCTAAGTAGAAATGTAAGTAGAATGCAGACAAATGTGCTGCTCCTTGACCAGCTTATATTACCCTAAGAACAGATGGATTGCCTGCAGTAATCAGAATGTAAAAACCCATGAGAAAAATGCAAAACATGACAATGTACTGTACATCAGAGCAACAAAAGTTTAACAGAAAAGCTAGCAGTAATCGTGTAGCATAAACTTTATATATTTAGATTATACAAATGGCAGGCACAATGTTGCTTTGTGTCTGCCCTGCAGATGTTGAGCAATGCTCAAAATGTAGACTGTACTGGAAAACTGGTCTTGCAGTTTTAATCTATAGAAAATTCTGAGTTTTGTTCGTAAGTTAAAAACACCACAGGTAACACACTGGGATGTGCAATTAACATAATAATGATGAGCAGTGATTAACTCCATCAAATAGTCATCATAGAGCAACAAAACTGAGAGTGTTATAGAGCCGAGATATGTAAGTTTAGCATGCAAGGAATGATACTTCTTCGATAATAAGGACATTTTTTGTTATTCTTGTAGCTTAAACTGTTTATTATATATACATGTATAGGATCAGTTTTCCAGAATCCATTTATCCAGAAAGCTCTGAAATAAGGGAAGGTCACACATAAGCTCCATTTTAATCAAAATTGTAAAAACATATTACCTATTTTGTTTTAAACAAAATAATACCTTGTCCTTGATCCTTACTAAGATTAATATTATTAATAATATCTTATTGGTGGGGAAACAACCCTATTTCTTTTTTAATGTTTACATGATTTTTAGTAGACTTAAAATATGAGAATCCAAATTACAGAAAACCCCAGCTCCCGAGCATTCTGGATAACAGGTCCCTTACCTGTATGTGTATAGCCCTAAATGACTTGCAGTTATGTAGCACTAATTTAGTTTGCATGTTTTGTAAATAAACCCCTAGAATAGATATAGTCAGTCAGGTCAGGACTTGGATTCACAATAGGCCCTGGCATTACAATACACAGAGGGCCAAGCAGTCCCCCCACCAGCCCAATAAATAAGAATTGTCTACAGCAACTTACAGCAGCCAGAACCCATAGATTGCCAGTCTGGACCTGCAGTCAGTAATAAAATGCTAAACTTATATCTATCTAAATGTGTGCCTTACTGGCATGTTCAGCTGCTGCCCCATCTGTGATGGGCAGCAGTACATTATAATTAAGGTATAGAAAACCCTTTCATTTTTTAGCATTTACTGGTCCTTTATGGATCATCTTCTTAATAAATTTGAACCATTTAAAGTACATTTATTAGCTGTCAGTCCCATTTGCAAAAATAGAATCAAAACGTTATTAATCCTCACATGACCATGTCCCAATAGATTTTCTCTAAACACAATCTAATATATGGCAATGCTTATATTTGCCATTCTAGAGTGGTTAATGGCAAAAAAAACTTATAAGACTGTCACATTAAGGTGTGGCATATGAAAAGCCTCTCTCTATTATTCATTAGAGTTAGCGCCTGGGGGTTTCGAGTTAGCGCCTGGGGGTTTCATTCCCCTTTAAGAATTCTAAAGCTCATAAGTCCCCCCCAATTTACAGTTTAGATTCTCATACTGCAGAGCATTTTTCACATTCCATAATCTGCATAACATGCCTAATATCGGTTTCTCAAGCTTTATAAAGCTGTGTGGGAAAAGGCAGACACTTGCACATGTCAGTACAAAAGATCAGAGAAACAACTCTTAATAAGTATGATTGGAATTAATTCTCATGAATTCACATTTCTGGCAGTGGCCCAAATTATACCTACTGGGGCACATGCTTGGACCAAATGCTTAACATATTGTAATAATTAAATGTTATTGAAAACACAAGAAATCTGTTGATTCTATTATGGTTGCTAATTGTGTACCGGATACAAATACTGTTGGACGTCGCACACCCTACCTACTCAGCAGAACAAAGATGCCTGGTGCACACAGGTAGAGGCTCGGCCACCTCCCAACAATTGTCCAAAAGAAAAATCCCAATGGCACACAGGTCTGC
>CM044435.1:96472175-96521004 GCA_024363595.1 Xenopus borealis | reverse complement strand
CCGGTAAATTTGTAATACCAGCCCCGGCCCTTGCAGGTATTTTACCGGCTAGGTCAGTAAAATACTGGCTGGGTGGCAACCCTGCCTATAGGTAACTTTTAGTGTACATTTATATTTTAAAAAGTAGTTTTTTTAGCGGATTTAAGGTATGGAGAAGCAAATTGTGGAAAGACCCCTTATCTGGAAAAACCCAGGTCCCAAGCATTCTGGATAACAGGTCCCATACTTGTAGTTACATTGCATCAATCACCCAGTTACATCCTAATATTACATATTATAATAATACATGTAAGCCATATTATTCTAGCAGCAATGAGAATGAAAATTAAAATATCAATGAAGCCTGCAATGTGAAGCTAATCATAATACTAATAATAATTGCATTCATTGTGCCCCATATAGTCATTAGAACTCTCATTTAAATTAGTGGAAGTCCATTTGAAGCAAGTGTGTATTTATTTTAGTTTGCAACTATGCTCCGGTGACCCTGTGCCTCATTCCCTTTCCTTCATTTGGCAAAATATTTATGTACAGCCTCTCTTGGAATAAAGTGTTATTATTACAGCAAGACGTTAATTATCCACTATGCCTTTTCTTCCAGACATTGATGAGTGCTCAGAAAATCTGAATCTATGTGGAAATGGCCAGTGCCTGAATACCCCAGGAGGATACCGCTGTGATTGTGACATGGGATTCTTACCAAGTGAAGACAGGAAGGCATGTGAAGGTAGGAAGTTCTGGATGCACATGACATTTGTAGAAAATTCTAAATTCTGCTGCTTTTTTCTTTGTTGAAGCTGGGATCAGTTTTCTGGGGTTTAACAGCCCACGGCACAATCACAACTCATGAGAGAATAGGCAGTTTATTTTCACCTGCAGCAAACAAACCAAATAAATAGTTCAACATAAAATCCTTGCCACTTAATGGGCATCTAGCTAACCAGGAGGAGGCCTACTGCCTGTCTCCTCAAAACATAGAACATTCAGGAAAATACAAAATCCCAAACCATGTGGTGATTTCAGTCCCCTCAGTGAGCTCACACAGGAAGCTTTTCTGTGTCCTTTCCTCAAACTGGAGCTCAACACTCTGGCTTGAGCTGCCTATTTAATTAACCACCTGAGAACACCTGGGCTGGTCTAGGAACCTGGGGCATAAATAAGCTCCGTCCTGGACTTTACCAGGTATCCTAATAGTGACCTCACCACAGTATATAATGATAATCTTTTATACTATGCATATCAAAACATGCAGTTTGGAGGTTATTTTCCTGATGGCCCCATGGTCTTTGTAGATCTTTGCACCATGACAATGCCTAGATCCTTTATTTGTTCATCAGGTTATATTTAACACTAATCCCTTGTGGGCAAATCCCTCAATGCCTGCCTTGCCAGGCAATTTGGAGCAATTTCAAAAAGCGCGCCGCTCCGTGTGGATACGCGCCGGCGTTTTCAAGCAACGCCGGTGCGCTTGGGTACGTGGCTATTCGGGGAGGTTCGGGGGCTACAAGTCGCGGCGAGAAGTTGCCAGGTGACAAAATGCCCCCGAATCTCCCCGTCTGGCCTTAGCCTAAAGTGTAAATATAATGCTGGTGCGTGGTGCATTCAGTTACAAAAATAAACATATTATCTTTTAATCGTGACATGAGAGCTCTTTGTATTTATTTTAGTGAAAAGAGATGTAGGGTTTTGTATAAAGCATATAGATCTAGAGAGGAAATATAATCTGCTGCAAATACATCTGGGTGTTTCAAAAAGGTACAGTAAAAGATAACAAATCTTTGGGCCAAAAGTAGCTGCGTGTTGTTTTTATAAAAAGCACCAGATTTAGATTGGCCTTGCTTACAGTCTTTTAAAAGGGTTGATGGACCCAAGCGTTTTATATTCAAGCTAATTTACTTAATGTTACTAAATGTGGCAGATGTGCTTGACAAACACAAAGCAGCATAATCTAAATATGCCATAAAACTGGTGCAAAATATCACTGCCTTGTACATGCCCTGCTTGTTTTTTCTATGGTTTACCACAGATAAGCATGATTAAAAAACATCCTTGTATACCCAGAACTAATATGTTGGTGTATGTTTGTAGATATTGATGAATGCACTTTGCCCAACATCTGTGTCTTTGGAACGTGCCGAAATCTTCCTGGCCTGTTCCGATGTGACTGTGACACTGGCTATGAGTTGGACAGGACTGGGGGTAACTGCACAGGTAATTTTTTTTTTTTTTTACAAATTCTTGACTGTAAACACTTCTTTAACTCCCATTAGAAATATAGGCCTACTACCACAAGCAATTATTCCATTTTGGTTGGCTATTTAAAAACTCAGAAATCCCCATGCACAACATTGTTGTATATCAAACTACTTGCACTTTTGTAGATCATCAAGTGGGAGTTTGTGATGCCAGCAAATGATTTATATCTTAAAGAATTATAAGCCTATGGAAAATCCCTAAAAGAGGCAGCCCTGGGTTCAACCAGTGGAAATATATCTTGTAGTTTTGAAGCAATTCTTAGCAACAGTCTGTAAAAGAGTTGACGTTCTTCACTGAGAGAGCTACTGTGCTCCAAATACCTGGGCTATGGGAAATGGGTGGACTAACTGTAAACTGCATGCAAATAATTACCAGATGTCTTAAATTGTGCACAGCAAGTCTGCAATATCTTTTTATAGCTTTAGCATTTTCACAGCAATATTACAGGGGCATGTAAATTGTTACATGTGCAGTCAGGGCAAGAAAGAATATATATGGTTATTTAATGGGGAAATAATACCTTTATAGTATGTTCAATTATCTGTGCGCTGACATTTTTTCCAAGGCATTTTCTGTCCCACTAGAACTCTAATGCAATATTGAGCTTAGTATATTTAGATTAAAGTGGACCTGTCACCCAGACACAAAAAGCTGTATAATAAAAGTCCTTTTCAATTTAAACATGAAATCCAATTTCTATTTTTTTATTAAGCATTCATAGCTGTTTCTAATCTCGGCTGTCAATCGAATATTGTCTGCCACTCCTCTATACCTTAGGCATAGAGGCAGGGCAGGCAATTACTTTCACTTTCCATTCAGCACTTCCTAGATGTCACTGCTCCCCACACATTCCCCAGTCATCTTCACTGTTTAATTGTGTAACCAGTGCATGGGGATGGTCCTCAGGTCCTCAATTCTGGTGCACAAACAAGATTTTGAGATGATGCATCACTTGCCTTAATAACAGTGTCCACAAAATGGCTCCTGCCTGCTTGCTATAATTATGAATTCCCAAACTGAAGGAAACATCATTCATATAATTTATATAGTGTAATTAAAGTTCGTTTTGCTTGACTAATGTGATAAAACTGTATTTTGAATATTTTTTTTGGGGTGACGGGTCCCCTTTAAAGTTAAAAGTATGTATCATTTTTAATGGGGAAAAAAAATTTGTATCAAGAGCACTTCTCCCCTTCCTTAAAACAGCTAGGCCTTAAAATATCAATTACATAAAACTGCTTGGGCCTCAAAAGAATATAATTATAGAGATATAAAGACCCAGTATAGCATTTCACTTGCATAAAGGAGTGCCTTTTGTTCTGAAAACTATGTAAATATATATATATATATATATATAGACGATAACAACACTCCAGGGATTCATATCCAGGCAAAAAGGTTTAAATAAATGGTGGATTTATTGTGTCCGACGTTTCAGTTCCTATTGGAACTTTCTTCAGGGAAAGAACAGCATAGTGCACAGGAAACAAATTTGAATGCAATTTTGGCGCCAAAGTTTGTTGCTAGGCAACCTGGTTGCAGTGTGATCGCTAAAATGGATTCAAAAAATGAAAAGCAGTGTAGCCATACTATTGTATATCTAGTGATGACAGTGTGCCTGCTCAGCCACGTTACTACTTAGCAAATACATTGTTGCCAGCATAAATAATGAGACCAGAAGCTATCAGACAGAAAAGTGGGTGTGTCTGGGACTGGAATCTAGCCGACAGTCATGTGGGCGTGGCTAGCCTGGCTGTTCGAGGTCCTGCATTGGTGGGGGATGCTCATTGAGCTTAGAGGGGCAGTGAATAAGGGTAGTCCCACATGTGTTCATCGGTATCTAGGCACGCCAACGCCTAGCAACGCTGCTGCATTGCATAGTGCTCTCAGGAACACACTGCTTGTTGCAGGTTACAGTGAATTGACACAACAGTTCGAGTGTTCTGCGATAACAGCGCTAGAATGGCTTCGTTGGGGAACTGTACCCTGTCACTCGCACACCCTTACCCACATTCCAGGACCAAAGCCACTACTGAGGGGAAGCGACAAGCTATTTAAACTGTCAAAAATTGTGAATTCAGTGATACTATTGGTGAAAAATGTGACTAAAAACAAATATACAGGAAAAACCTGTTACACAAATCAACAGTCTAAGGCAATATTGATGTTAAACACAGAGGCTCATGTGGAGAAGGAGGAAAATAAACAATAGTTATAGAAAATTCTAAATGAAGCATCCCAAGGGTAAAGTCTCATTTAGACCACGTAGGCTCACTGTGTCCAATCTGTAAATCCATTTTGACTCCCAAAAGGAGTGCTTGGTCTCTGTTGCCTCCTCTTGCCAGTGGGGGTTGAAAGTCAATTGCCATGCACCTAAAAGTGGGTAATGTGTGTCCTTTCGCTAGATAGTGTCTAGCAACTGGTTGTAGGGCCTTACCCTCTCTGAGTGCTTGACTGATGGCCGATCTGTGATTACTTATTCTTTCTCTCATAGTGGTAGTTGTTTTGCCCACGTAATACAGTCCGCATGGGCAGGTGATGATATAGACAATGTAGGTAGACAAACAGCTCAGTCGATGTGTTATCTTGTATCTTTTACCAGTGTGAGGATGAGGAAAGTCCGGGCCGGTGAGAAGACATCTGCACGTAACACAATCCGGGCACCTATAGCAACCCAACTTGGTCTGTGTTGAGGGCCAGTTGGTGCTGGATTGAGAGTTCTTGGTGAAATCTGTTCTGACCAGAAGGTCTCTTAGATTCCTACCCCTCCTGTAGCCCATGACCGTTTTTTTGGACTTGTGAAAGCATAGTGTTTCGTCCATGTTAAGCATTGGCCAATGTTTGTGAATACTGGCTGACAACTGGTGGGATGCCGAAGAGAATGTCGTAGTGAAAACAAGTGGATTAGTGGTCCGTGCTTTTATGGCTGATGTTTCCAACAAATCCATTTGTGTATATGCATGTGCCTTGTTCAACTGTTGATCCAGTTGTGATCGTGAATATCCTCTCTCAATGAATCTGGTGTACATATCCTGTAGAGCCAAGTCTAGTAACTTAAAATGAGCATTGAATGGTTCTTGTATGGAGGTGCATTTAGAACAATGACAACAAAGTGATATTTAAAGACAGACTATGAAACCATAAGACAACTGATTTATTGCTCTTGGCCACAATTGCCGGCTATTTCCAAAGTTCAAAGTTACCTTGAACTATTTGAATCTGGTAGGGATATTCATGACTAAAAAATTATCTGCTTTATCACACTAAAATACCTTGTCCTCTAGCATAATTCCTTTTTTTTTGTTTAGATGTGGATGAATGTGCTGAACCAACAATGTGTATCAGTGGTACTTGCATGAATACTCCTGGCAGCTACAGCTGTGATTGTCCTCCAGATTTTGAGCTGAACCCAACAGGGGTTGGATGTGTTGGTATGTATTATCTGGAAACACTTTATCCGAAAAGATCCAAATTACAGGAAGGCCATCTCCTATTGACTACATTTTAAAGAAATAATTCAAATTTGTTACAAATTATTTCCTTTTTTCCTGACAGGACCTTGTACTTGATCCAAATTAAAATATAATTAATCCTTATTGGTGGAAAAAAATACTATTGGGTTTATTTACTGTTTAAATTCTTTTTAAAGTCTTTTAGTAGACTTAAGGTTTGGAGATCCAAATTACAGACAGATCCCTTAATTGGAAAGGCCAATGGTTCATATCATCCTGGATAACGGTCCCATACCTGTAAATGGTCACCATCATGTAGAGGGCTTAGCATTTATTTTTGGTTTTATTCCCTTGTAAAATACTCCAGTAATTTAATTAAAATAATCTATCAATAATGAAAATAATTATATTTTCCATTTTATATGTTTCATTGCAAAAAATCTATGCTGTATATGCTGCCATAGACAGATTTTACATTAGACATCTTGTCTTTCTTTTACCATTTAGTTCATTGCTTAAAATACCTAATCAAAGTAATTTAGCAGGCCGAAAGGAAAGCTAATACTTGCTAATATTTACTGAAAAACATAATAGTTTCAATTATCCTGTAGTTTAAATGGTAGATTTTGTAACAGTTTGGTTTTTAGTTAGAAACCTAAAATAACAATGTCCATCTTTAAAGACACCAGGTCCGGGACTTGTTATTTGGACATAAAACCACGGGGAGATAATGGAGACTTGTCCTGCAGTAATGAAATCGGAGTTAGTGTTCCAAAGGCTTCTTGCTGTTGCTCCCTTGGAAAAGCCTGGGGAACACCATGTGAACTGTGTCCAGCTGTAAACTCAAGTGAGTAATGTTTACCTTCCTGCAGTTTTCAGGAACAATTCTTCTGTTTTATTATGACTTTTCTCTATATTGACACACATTCCTTTATCTGTACAATTTATGTGAAATCTATGAACTTAATCATTATAATATTATATATAATTAATATATAGTTTCGGTTTGCAGGTGAATATAAAGTCTTGTGTCCTGGTGGAGAAGGTTTTAGACCGAATCCTATTACCGTTATCTTGGAAGGTATGTTTTACATGCGGTATTAGATACAGTGCAACTTCCTGCTTGCTCACACATTGCATTGTGTTTTCTACATAAGGAAATCATTGAAACTGAACATTAACAATGAGTCTTCTTTTAGATATTGATGAATGCCTGGAGTTGCCTGGTCTTTGTCAGGGTGGAAAGTGTATCAACACGTTTGGGAGCTTCCAGTGTCGCTGTCCACCTGGCTTCTACCTTAATGAAGAGACCCGTGTTTGTGATGGTATGTGTGGTACTCTATTTGCACTGCTGGGGCACTCATTTACAGCATATGTGCTAAACTGCACCAGTTCAGTAACCCTTAGCAACCAGTCACATCTTCATTTTCTAACTTAAAGTAGACTATTTCTAATTGGTTTGTGTTGGGAAATACCCTTGTACGATGTAGGACCGATGTTTGTAAATTAGCCTTAATTGTACTAGCCAGCATCCTAAGCCCTTTGGCTGGCATTATACATAAGAAAATTTAAACTTCTAATTCTACTGGAGATTTGGTTTGGTTTTAACCAAATTGTAATGCAGCTCATTCTTATAGGCTATTGTTGTTTGCTGCTTTAAGGAATAGTCAATACCATTTAATCCAAGAAAGTGGCCGTTCTCTGGGCATCTTAGGAAACCATTTGTATTTTCACTATCTGGTGTTTCCTTGTAGGATTGTTTGTTTTATATTAACTAGTAACATCATCTAACCCCTAAACCCTGATCTTATTATTTTCCCAATCTCCCTAATTACAGTGCTGATATTTTGTGCAATGCTTACAGATGAAAAGAGCAACTCATGTGAGAAAATGTATTTGATTGATGTATTTTTAATTTAAGATGTCAACGAATGTGATCAGCCTGGCATTTGTGGACCTGGAACATGCTTTAACACTGTTGGAAACTATACCTGCATATGTCCTCCTGATTACATGCAAGTGAATGGAGGAAATAATTGCATGGGTATGTAGTGGAGAGTTTTATACATATGTACTATTTATTATAGAGCAGGGGATGGTAGGAGTGGTGGCAGTTGGTGGTTTCATGTTGTCATATGGAAAAGGCACATCACATTATCAGGTCATTTTCACATTTCATCAACGTTTTTAAGTTTTTTTTAAAAAAGAGGCAATTAATACAGAATCACTTTTTTGTATGTTTGCATTGAGCTGTGTGTTTATGTTATTATTTACATAGGTTGTATACTACAATTAATGCTCAACTAGGTTATAACCTGCAACTCTCTAGTAGTAAAATGTTCAGAATCCCTTGATCCCTGATGGAGTGCCTAGTTATGCAGATGCCTATCTTTTCTATAATTAAAAGGAGGAAATGCATTTTTTTTAAATTAATGCTTCTCTCCCTCACCTATGGAAATACGCATTTAACACAGCAAATACTAGACCTCAGTTTTGCCACTTTTCCAGTCCTCAGATTGCTCGAAAGTAGATTACATTTTTGGAATTATGGGATGTCCTCATTATTTTATTTTTCTATGCAGATATGAGAAGGAGTTTATGCTTCAGAAATTATTATGCTGAAAACCAGACCTGTGATGGAGAACTGCTTTACAACATGACAAAAAAAATGTGTTGCTGTTCCTATAATATTGGCCGAGCATGGCACAGACCTTGTGAGGAATGTCCTTTGCCAAGTACTGGTGAGTAAGCAGGGCTACCAAAATGGAGGCTGCCCTGTCCCATGGTTTTACAGAATTATATATATGAAGCGAAATTAAATATAGTCTGGCAGAAAGCACATTAAATAACATTTGTACTGCATGGAAGTTGAATAATATGTGGTTTTAAAATAAAAATATATTGATAATGCTTTAGCACACCTCTACCACAAACATATGTCAAACTGACCACTCAGAAAAAAACCCATTCCTCTTCTATTGTCTAATTTTAGATGAATTTGCAAGTCTGTGTGGAAGTGCAAGACCTGGATTTTTGATTGATATTTACACAGGGCTGCCTGTTGGTGAGTATAGCCATGAGTCTGCTTAGTGGGCAGTCATCTGTACCTGCATACTGTGGATTAATTGCTGATTATTTGTTTGCAGACATTGATGAGTGTAGAGAAATTCCTGGAGTGTGTGAGAACGGAGTTTGTATAAATATGGTGGGCAGCTTCAGGTGCGAATGTCCCATGGGATTTTTCTACAATGACAAGCTACTGATATGTGAAGGTAAGGAACTTTATTATGTGTATTCCATGGTGTAGAGCAGGAATCCCCAACCTTTTGAACCCATGAGCATCATTCATAAGTAAAAGTAGTTGGGGAGCAACACTAGCATTAAAAATGTTCTTGGGATGGTGCCAAATAAGTGCCGTGATTGGCCATTTGGTAGCACCTAACAATGAGGCTCTGTTTGGCTGCGCACCTGGTTTTTAAACAACCAAAACATGCCTCCAAGCCTGGAATTGAAAAATAAGCACCTGCTTTGAGGCAACTGGGAGCAACAGCCAAGGGGTTGGAGATCAACATGTTGCTCACGGGCTACTGGTTGGGGACCACTGGTATAGAGCATTCAACAAAAATACAGTAGCATAATACTTTCAGACATGATTTACATGTATAGTTGTATAGTTATATGCATCCCTAAAGGCATTGGTTAATTACCAATATCACTTAGTATTTATTCTTTTGAAATAATGTCAGATGTGTAATTTTATTACAGCAGGTAGAGGTGCCGTGCCACATAAAGTCAAATACAAGAAAATTTCATGAAATATATGTATTATATGAATTTCCATGAATGTTTCAGTCATACATTAAGGCTCATGGCTTGCTTTGAAAGAAAGCACAGAACATTAGACCAAAGACCTTGCCCTATCTATTTTTAAAAGATCAACAACTAAGTGACTGTGCAAGCCTGAAACTTAAAACTAACAAATTCAGTGATGTAAATAAGCTGTTAGCATGCTTGCCAAACTGTAAGCACAGTACAGGCTTACAGGGGGTACCGGTGCCATTCATAAAAGCCTCTTTACAGACAGAGAAGTAGTCAGAGGAATATGGGGAAAATGCCCTAACTGTGAAAGCAAACATTACTCAAAAGAAGAATAAACAGGGTACTTATAACATTAGCCACTATGGAGTACTGTTTGTATCAAGATGTTCCTGTAATGTGAAAGGAAAAAGTCCAGAATTTGTGGCTGTTTGTCATTCTGAGATATAAAACTTCTAGTTCTGTTCAGTTTATTGCAAATAGCTATGTTATTCTAATGTGCTTTATTATCAAAAGGGGTTCTAAACTGAGTTTTGTCATGTAGGCTGTCAACGTCTTGGATAATTGAACATAAACAAGCCTTTAGACTAAAACAAGGAAAGTAGGAGAAAGGAACCACTTCAAAATGGCTTCCCAATGAAAGGAGTGAAAAAAAAATTAGATTAAATCCTCCTAATTACAATGGAACAGCCTTAAAACAGCAGGTCTCATCTCATGGCCATTGCCATAATGTCCTTTGGCTGAGTATGTATGCTAGGATGGGGGGCATTTGCAACAGAGCATGTTGCAATACTTTTGGACATCAGAAAATATCATCTGCTACTGTTGGCAGGTGCATGTTATATTGGCAACAACCCCTGCCTAGTAGTCTATTCAGTGTCATAATTGCACTTTAAAAAAAAAACGGGACACTGTTGACTACTGGAGTACTAGAGAACCCTGCCGTTCCAGTTGTTCAGACTGTTGGCAAATACAAATAAAACAATGAAAGGTTGCAACAATTGTGTTGCATTTCGCCTGACAATATTTTAGATGCTCTAGAAGATTAATCGGTATATGGCCATCTACAGATATTGCTGACTGCTGGAGTCCCTTGCTTACCTATTTAAGGAGAAGGGCAACTGCTGGTCCAAATGCTTTGGTCCTTGTATGACCTCCCATAATATCAGGCCAATATTTTGGATTTTGTATGTTTTGAAGGCATCTCCATTGATATTTTTCCATTATCTTTGCTCTTGAATGTTATGTATGAAATAACTAGACATCTAAACATTTCTCTGATCAATACTTTTTAGATATCGATGAATGTCAGAATGGACCTGTATGTCAAAGAAATGCAGACTGTGTAAACACTCCAGGAAGTTATCGATGTGACTGCAAACCTGGTTACAAGTTTACATCCACAGGACAATGTGTTGGTAACGTATGCCACAGACTGTGGTTTGACACTTTTTTTTGGATATGGCTTTGGTAATGTTGGCAGCACTATAACACTAGTTATAGTGCTGGTGTGTGTGGATATTATATGACGTCTCTATGAACTATGAACTTCTGTGTTATCAGTTTTAAATTAGCCTTTTACTCGTTCATTCTGTACCGTTCATCTTTACCTTTAAGAAAGATTGCTATGCATAAACATTCTTCTAGTCGCTCCTGAAGCCCACTGATTAGGGTTTTGTTCATATTAAGGCTTTGAATTATTCCTGTGCCTCAGCATCAGGTTGTTTATGCCCTTGCTAAGAAATGGCATTGTATACTGCTCTGATAAACAACAGAACAGGAAGGCCAAAAAAAATATCAGATGGAAGAAACAATAACCGGAAAAGTTATCGATTTTCCTGTAATTCTTCACATACCCGTTTGTTGAGTGCAAAGAGAACAGAGCCTGGTTGTATTTAGCCAGTTGGAAAGCTCCGGAAATACCAGTCAATGAAGGTCGTCCAAAGAGTATGAAGTTCACACCAGCATTTTATTTAGAAACCTGTAATCTGAGGAGATTATGTTTAAACATATATTTCTAAATGATGTCAGTCTTTTTTTGTTACATTTAAACTTTTTTAGCTTCCCTTTATAATGCCTTACACTATTGTAAGCACAAACTTATGGCCCTTTCTTGACATTCTTTAATGGTTAGAATGGTAGAAGGTTCTAGGTGTTAGGTGTAACAGAAGACATCTACTCTTATTCAGCCTGTACTTGGTGTAAGGGAGGGTATCTTGCCTTACTTTGCTTATGTTTGGTGTAAAGGAAGATATCTTCTCTTACTCTTCTTGAGCTTGCTGTAAGGGTGGATATATTCTCTTATTTTGCTTGTACTTGGTGTAATGGAAGATATCTACGTTTATCCAGACTACGCTTGGTGTAAGGGACAATATTTTCTCTTATTCTGTCTGTGCTTGGTGTAAGGAAGGATCTCTCTCTTACTCTTACCTTACTCTGCCTGTGCTTGGTATAAGGGAGAATATCTTCACTTACTTTGCTTGTGCTTAGTGTAAAGTAGAATATCTTCCCTTATTTTACACTGTTTGTAAGACAGGAGAGCCCTCTAACCAGGGGCAGACTATTTCTACTTTCACCACACCTGTGCCAACTCTCCCCTACCCCATCTACTATTTCTCTGTTCTCTACAAAAATGGGGAAATCTTTCTTTTTTGCAGTATTTTCTTTTTTATGAACATGATAGTGGACATGCCAACCCTCATTATCTGATTGTGTGGTTCCGTGTGTATATGGACATAAACAAATATATAATTTATTTTTAAATGGAGAAAATGATTTTACTTTGTTTTTGGGTGGGTCTCAGTTTCATTTTTTATACAGAGCTGTTTATGGGTTTTTTTAATTCTCTTTGAATCATTTTTACCATCTATAAAGATCGCAACGAATGCCAAGAAATTCCAAATGTATGCAGTCATGGAGAATGCACAGACACCACAGGAGGGTATTATTGTGTTTGTCACAATGGATTCAAAACAAATGAAGATCAGACGATGTGCCTGGGTAAGACTCTTGTGTTATTTCTCTGCTTATGGATACCGTCACTGGCTGTTGATCAGGAATCACTTAAACTCATCAGAATCACACTAAGCACTATAAACATCAGATCATTTTTTACACTGCACCTATTTAATTAAGTAGATCTGGCCTTTGTTTGGAATCTAAAAAGCCTATGTGGCTCTCTTCACAGTCCATTAAAATTGCAAATGTCTTGAATTCTAAAAATGCCCTGAATGATCTCAGTTGGCCTGTGTTCTTGCCTAAATTCATTACACTTTTAAAATATTTTTAAGAAATCATAAATATATTTTAAAGGTGTAATCAGTTTAGGCAAGCACTTTGATTTGTTTGAAGCAGCATGGTCATGACAAGTTAAATACAGGAGATTTTATTCCCTTTCACACAAATTCTTACTTGTAGTTATATAATATTTATGGGGGAATGTAATAAAAGTCACAAAGAGAAAAACAATTCACATAATAATAATAAAAGTTCACATCTCACAATGTAATATTCTTCCTTAAACTGTTATTGCATTGCAAATTTTAATTGCACACTTTTAAGAAGTGTTCGAAGATGTCATGATCTTTTGGAACAAACATAGCAACTTTTTCAGTAAGAAGTTGTATTACATTCACTGCATATTGGCTCAAACTATAACATTTGCAAACTTCCTTCAACTGTTGGAAGAGGTCGCTAAACAGGTTCCAGGTTCGCAAAAGCTATATTAAATTAGGAAGAATTTGTTCGCGCAAAGGCATAACTTTTCACATTGCGAATAGTTTTTCTGTTACCGACTTTTATTACTTTCCCCCTTTTGTCTTGTGTCAAGTTGAGAAATCTGGCATGATTTGTCTCCAGCCGTGCTTGCCAGATCCTATCAAATTGACTAAAATTGACCATGTAACTCTTAATTTAAAGGAATTCTTCCATCTTAAATGTCCACCAATAATTAATGTAATTTTTTGGATGGTCATGGCAGGGGAGTCAGCTTTGGCAGGTTGTTTTGCAAAACATGGAAAATTCCTCTGTCAATGCTCTAGCAAAGCGCATGAATGGGACTGATGTACTCTTTTCCACTGGATGAAGAGAACAATGCAATCTGACCATTCCAGTGCATGGCTAAGTCAGACAGTATTGATTATATAGCTCACTAGCCAATATCATTGCTCTCTAATATATAAAAACCAAATGCATTAGTATTAAGAATTCATGGTGCAATCCATTGTTTGGGGAAAGTGGATCTTTGACTTTCATTGTAGGTGAGAATGATTTGGTTTCCATAGGATGTATGTTAAAATTAAAGGAACAGTAAAACCAAAAAATGAAAGTAAAGAAAATATCATGTATTGTTGCCCTGTGCTGTTAAAACTGATCTGTTTGCTTCAGAAACAATACTATAGTTCAGATAAACAAGCTGCTAAGTAGCTGCTATATGGCACAGGATAAGTAATGGATAACAGATAACATTATGTTCTACAGAGTTTATCTGCTATCTGCTGTGTAACTTGAGCCTTTTCTCCTTTGAATGGCTGCCACAAAGCAGCTTATTTATATAAACAGTAGTAGTATTTCTGAAGCAAACACTGCAGTTTTACCAGTGCAGGACAACACTGTATTATATTTTTATTACTTTAAAACAATTTTTGATGTTACTGGTCCTTTAAACAACAGAATTGAATATATCCCACAAAACATATAAAGAGGATTGTGATTAAAGAAATCTCATCTTGTGCCAAGCTCACTCCACTGTTGAAGCAATACGGGACTTAAGAATCATATTATCCCGCACAATATACAGCTACAGACTGTGCCGGGTTATAATTTTAAAAGCCTCCAGTTCTGAAGTTTAAGGGGCAAATTCACTAAGCGCCAAAAATGCACTAGCGCACTTCTCCAGGCAAATTTTCACCAGGGCACCAATAATTCACTAAAATCCGAAATTGTGCTCAGGGAGGGGAAAAGTAGTGAAGTTGCACTGTTAGCAAAGGGGAATTTGCATACGACGGTATGTTAAGTGTGAATGTATATGTCAAAAATACATTACACTACACAAGCTCAGGGAACCTTAATAAATAGAAATAGAGTTGTTTTATTGCCCTACACATGTGCCCCCGAGTATAGTTTATGTGCCATATGTTAGGAGAAGTAGGGGGGAAGCAGTGTACCCAAAAAATTTTTTTAGTCCTTTTGCAGCCTATCACCCTGAAAAATAGAAAAATACTCCAGCATTTTTTGGGGCTTAGAAAAAAAATCTCCCAAATTTTTTTGAAGTCCTATCTACTCAGTTGCACTTCGCCAGGTCTGAGTTGGCGAAGGTAAGTCTGGCGTAAGAGGTAACATTCAGGAAAATCAACATCTTAGTGAATTTGCGTAATAACGATTTAAGCCATGGTGAAGATTTGCCTGGCGTTAGAGATACTAGTTACGCTAGAGTCTATCTCTAGAAAATTCGCCAGTGACTGTTAGTAAATTGGAGAAGTAACAAATTAGTGTAACGCTACCGAATTTTCACCAGGGTTCAACACTTCGCACTTGTGAATTTCCACCTAAGACTCTATGGACTGTATAGATCAGGGATCCCCAACCTTTTTTACTCGTGAGCTACATTTAAATGTAAAAAGAGTTAGGTAGCAACACATGAAATGAAAAAAGTATTTGGGGATGCCATAAATGGGCTGTAATTGGCAAATTTGTATCCCTATATGGACTGGAAGCCTACAAGAAGCTGTGTTTGGCCTTAACCTGTTTTTTATGCAACCAAGCCTGGAATTCAAAAATAAACACCTGCTTTGAGGCCACTGGGAGCAACATGCAAGGAGTTGGTGAGCAAAATGTTGCCCATGAGCCACAGGTTGGGGATCACTGTTATATAGGATAATTTATTCGAGATGAACTTTTAATTATGAATTGATCCTTGAAATTGTTCATGGTTTTTAGTATATGAAATATAGCAATATATTGTTTTAATCGGTAAGCTATAATGGTAAGCTGGCCAATTTTTACTGGTATGTATGTCAGCATGAATTCTTAATACTAATAAATTTGGTGTAGTTTGATTGCCATTTTTAATGATTAAAGATTGTTGAGGTGCATAAGGTCCCCACCTGTTGGTATTCTGAATTGTTTAGTGCCCCAGTCAAAGATATTTAATTCATCTCTATTATATAAGTAATTTGAAAATTAGTACAATTGGGAGATATCACAGAACTATAAATCCCATTCATACAAACAAAATAGAATACTAAAAAAGGTTAACATTAAACAAAAGCCCTTAAAAAATTATATCACATAAAGCGCTTTTTTTCCATTACAGATATTAATGAGTGTGAACGAGATCCTTGTGGAAATGGAACTTGTAAAAACACTATTGGTTCCTACAACTGTCGCTGCTTTGATGGATTTATTCTGTCCCACAACAATGACTGCATAGGTAAGATCATGAAGACCGTTTTCTTCAGCTTCTCCAGAAACTCAAACCTTTAATTATTGAGACCAAATGGCATCTTAGAAAAACAGGATAATGTAAGAAATGGCACAATTTTGCCTTGATCTAGCAACTGATAGCATCCAATCAGATATGTATTTTCAGCAGGTGACAAGTAAATGCTATCTGTGATTGGTTGCTATGAGTTACTAGACCAGTAGCAAAGCTTAAGGATGTTCAAAGGAGTGAATCAACAAATGTCACACTGAAGAACTTAGGGTAAGCAGAGGTCATTTTGTTCCTCCTGAGACAGCATCCATGATGCCTCCCTCCCTTTACACTTACCAGAGTGGGTCAAGGGTATGACTATATCTTGCTCATCCAAAGATCACCCACACATTGGAGGCCATCACCTCTGATCCGATCTGTCACATGTTTTTCAAAGGTACTATGTACTGAGCCATGTTTGGCTTGCCATCTTGCATGCCTGTCCGGCTCACACATATTGATGCAAAATGCAATAAGATTTTTAAATATTGAACCAATAGCTATATTTATATAGTTTTCTAGGTCTATATGGGAGGGGGGGCATTGAAATTAACTATGTTGGGGATATCCCTAAACTAACCTAGAAATGATCCTATATCCTATATCCAAAGGCAAGTGTAATTGCATGTTTGCATTGCTAAACTAGAATGTTTCCTTTTTTGTAACATATTTTATGTAATATAGAAGATTAGCCCCATGATTTGTGTAGGAAGAGCCCCCTCAGACTGAACTGTCTCACAAATATTTGTGTTCGCCTACACAGCCACTACCAGAGTTTCCTCTTTGATAATAGTCCAAATACTAACTCCAGGGAAATGACCTATTATATTGTGTTTGGATAATGCCTTAATGAAATTATAATGACTATTTTTTTTACTGATTGTGGTTTCAGTGTTATTAGCCTCTTTATTGGTCACTAACAATACAATTTTGCTACTCTTACCTACTTCCCCCCTTTCAAAATTTAGAAAAGAAATACCCAGCACCACCTTGCAAGTTATATGGTAAAAAGAGTGTGTGGGGGTGTAGCGCAGATTATGAAACATGTGGAATAGATTATAAGAAAGCATATACCACACTACTTCCAATAGACAGAAGGGGCAGATTTATCAAATTCATGTGAAGGGTTCAACATTCGATCGAATTGAGAATTTCTCGAATTTTTGAATATGCAAATTAGGCCACTTCGACTATCGAATTTGCAAAATTCGATCGTATCGAATACAATTCTATTCGATTGTTCGACCATTCGATGGTCGAAGTACTTCCCCTTTAAAATTTTATTCGATGTGCCAATTCGTCAGATTGAAGCTACCAAATTGCTATAGAAGCCTATGGGAAGCCTCTATAGGCTTTTTTTTCTAAATTTTATGTTCAAATATAAATCCTACTATGGAATGCTTCAATCCTTTTTTTTTTACGATTTTTTTCGAACAGCCGCAAGAAATTTAACGAAATTGTTCGACTTTTTTCAAAAATTGGAATAGCGGTAAAATCCGATAAATTCGATGTTCGATTTTGTCAGATTTTACTGAGAAAAATGGTAAAACAAATTTGAGGGCTAAAAGCCTTCGATATTCGACTCTTGATAAATCTGCTCCAAAGTGTTGAACCGATCTGCAGGCTGAAAGTGTTGAACCATCTATGTTGCACCTATCTATAGGCTGAAAGTGTTACCCCTATCTATAGGCTGAAAGTGTTGAACCACTCTATATACTGAAAGTGTTAAACCGCTCTATAGGCTGAAAGTGTTGAACCACTCTATAGGATGAAAGTGTTAAACCACTCTATAGGATGAAAGTGTTCAACCACTCTATAGGATGAAAGTGTTGAACCACTCTATAGGCTGAAAGTGTTCAACCGCTCTATAGGATGAAAGTGTTCAACCACTCTATAGGCTGAAAGTGTTACACCTATCTATAGGCTGAAAGTGTTACCCCTATCTATAGGCTGAAAGTGTTGAACCACTCTATATACTGAAAGTGTTAAACCGCTCTATAGGCTGAAAGTGTTCAACCACTCTATAGGATGAAAGTGTTCAACCACTCTATAGGCTGAAAGTGTTCAACCACTCTATAGGATGAAAGTGTTAAACCGCTCTATAGGCTGAAAGTGTTCAACCGCTCTATAGGATGAAAGTGCAAATCCCTCCTCGTCAGATTTATAATCAATTTATAATTATTACGCAAGTTCACTATTTGGACCGTGTCCAAATTTGTTTGAACATCTACGCTATCTCTTGCATGGCTGTTTGTTTTTAGTCCCTTTAAATAAGGCATGATGTTTTAGGAAAAACATGTAAATAGTCTTTCAAATCTAATCACTGAATTGTGAATTAAAAAAACTAAGAAAAAGAGCTTGGTTTTTTTGCTTATTATAATAGTGATTCACTGGTCACATGCTCATGTGTGTTTTTGAAATGTAATCCCATAAAGTATTTTATCTAGGTATTAAACAGGTCTTGCTTTATTTTTCTTACAGATATAGATGAATGTACCACTCTTAATGGACAGCTATGCAGAAATGGACAGTGTGTTAATACCATTGGATCTTTTGAGTGCCTGTGCAATGAGGGATATGAGATGGCATCTGATGGAAGAACATGTCTTGGTAATTGTTGTTAAATAAAGTTTAACTTGCTCTGTTACAAAGGTATCCACCCCATTTTTTAACATCAAAAACATATTATTCATTGCCACCTCACTTGTGACTGTGTTTGCAGTGAAGAAACTTTCACCTGCTAATATGCAGCAGCCTTAGTAAAATGAGTCACTGAGTTTTCTTTTTCATTTTAATAAGCCAGAATAAAAAAAAACTACTTTCAGCTGCTTTTTACTTCTTTTTGTTGACCAACAAACAATTTTGTCAGTATGGATAATCTTCAATCCACCATGAATTTAGGATTATCTGGCTGAATGTCCCATGACTGCCATGTCTGGCCATAAATGTTTGAAATCGGCCAAGCCAAATCTGGGAATTGACTGCTGTGTAACCTTCCATTATTCTGGACACTGGTTGGCCAAATGTGATGGCAGTTGTAATTTTGAGACTTGGTACTGTTGGCTTCAGCAGAAGTTACACAGATTTCTCTTTGATTTACTTTGCCATGAGTTATTAAGTCAAAGCTGCCTTGTATCATCTTGTTCTTTTTAGATATCAACGAGTGTGCCCTTGACCCCGGCAAATGTGCACCAGGAACTTGCCAGAATCTAGATGGTTCATACCGGTGCATCTGTCCTCCTGGATATTTGTTGAAGGATGACACATGTGAAGGTACACAAAAAATAATAAGTTGAAGACTTTTCAAATAAAAGATAACTATTCTCAAGATTGTGCTGGCTGAACATTTTCTTCATACCCATATTTTCATTGCTTCTTCTAGACATTGATGAATGTGTAGAGGAGCCTGAAACCTGTGCTTTGGGTACCTGCAGCAATGTTCCTGGGAGTTTCACGTGTCTTTGCCCTGAAGGTTTTGTGCTGTCATCTACAGGAAAAAGATGTCAAGGTAGAGTTCACTTGTATTAAAATAAGTAACAACATACTAAAGACATACATACAAGTAAATACAATGTATTATACAAATGGAAGAAAGAAGATGATGGCCATTGTATTTAAACATATTTACACAGAAATGGAAGGTGGGGTACAGCAATAAAGGCTGTGTAGAGGGGCATTGTAATAACTTCATTTATTCAGTGGTACAACATTCATGTTCAACGTTATGTGGTAGAAGTATTAAAATAACCTGGGTTGACATTTGTACATTTATATGTATTACTGCTGATGTGATTGAGCGATTCTCAAGACAGGAAAGACACCCTTATTTAAATGATTGCTTTAATCACATTAATGCCTGCACCCAATAAACTAAATTATACACTTGATTGTAGATATGACCTCAAGATACTTAAGTTTGGCAACTATGTCAAGGAAATCTAAGTAATTCAAGCCACAACCATTTATTATGTTCCGAATGATAATGTAATAAAATTCCGAATAATAAAGTAATATTTCCTGGAATTATCTCAGATTAATAACCAAGGGTCCACAAATATATATATATATATATAAAACTTATAAAGCTATGGTGCCAGCACTGGTTATTTGCAATAGAAAGACAGCTTGCGGCACTCACAGGTTTTATGTTGCAAGAAACAAAAAAAGATTTATTTAGCCTCAACATTTCGATCCCCCACAGGGATATTCATTTGGAGCAGTATACAGACAAACAAAAGCATCTGTATACTGCTCCTGACGAAGATCCCTGTGCGGGATCGAAACGTTGAGGCTAAATTAATCTTTTTTTGTTTCTTGCAACATAAACTCTGTGAGTGCCTCAAGCTTTCTTTCTATATATATATATATATATATATATATATATATATATTTCACTCTGATAACGGCACTCTCGATAACTGCGGTAAAGGTGCCTGGGTGCAGAGACAGCAAAATAAACTAAATATATCCAGAAGAATCCGCTTTCACAGGTTTTACTAATTACTCACAGGTCTTACTAATTACTTATTAATTAAAATGTAAGTTTTTATTTTTTAAACACGGACGGACACTTCGGCCGAGCCGCGGCCTTTCTCAAAGTGTCACATAAACAATGAACTATGCCTTAAATCTGTATGTTGGGCGGGAAACAGCAGCATCATCAGAGACATATAGTCATTATCATAATGGAGTGACCACCCATTCAGCCTGTCATTATAAATATAATAGATCCTCATAAGTTAAAAACATATCAGCCAATAATAACTTAATATAATTCATCCCTTAGTTAAATTAGTTGAAAAACAAGAAAAATGGCAAACTCCGATGTATCTATATTATAACAACATTATTGTTAGTTGTAAGTTGTTCCTTAATTTACAAATCTCAGATATGTAAAATTGAGGTTTCACTGTATCCATTATTAAGCCTAATGGGGAACAAAGCTGAATCTCACTTTCAGCTTATGGTTTAGTTTTTTGACCCATCACTGTAGTCTGGTACTAATATATGTAATGTATATATCCATTTCAGTAGATGATTCAGTCTACCTAAACATCTATTCTTACCTTTGCAGATTTAAGAGTAAGTTTCTGTTTTACCAAGTTTGAAGATGGACAGTGCACTTCTCCCAAAGCTCTAAATCACTCCAAACAGGAATGCTGTTGTGCCTTGAAAGGAGCAGGTTGGGGCTCTCCATGTGAACTGTGCCCAGTGGAAGGAGATGGTATGATCCGCTGTTTCAGTCTGCAATTAATCTGGTTCATCAAAAATATTAGCACATGATAGAACACACACTACTATTTTTCAATTATATTATTTTAGGTTGTGTTTTCATTGTTATAAAAGGTCTTATTTGACCACAATCAAGCAAATACAGAAATCCCAAGGGGAGTCAATTACAGCATAAGAAATAGCTTTCCGCCCACCAGAAGCTGGCGAGTTCTTTGTTTCAAATACACTTTTAATCTGAGCCTAGAGAGAACATTTATAGATGTACAAGATATTATGTCCAAATGAACAGATTCCAAAGGAAATCATGAGAAACACTGGAACCAGCCAGCGCTATGGGGAAGTTAGAGCAGGAAGGGAACTCAATATGTTTAGTTAACATTTTATCCATCTCTGTTACAAGCTGTCTGATTTGTTGATTCATATGTGCCTAATTTGCCATGTCTTTATCATAAATACAGAAGCCTTCCGTCAGATTTGCCCCTTCGGCAGTGGAGTCATTGTCGGCATAGATGACGAGCGAGTTGGTAAGAAGAAGCTTTAATTACTAAAACTTTTCACATAGGAAGTGTTGCTAGAAGTGTAACATTTTCATGTTGTTTTTTCAACAACAGATATGGATGAATGTATTGATCCAGACAAATGCAAAAATGGAAAGTGTATTAACACAGATGGTTCCTATCGATGTGAATGCTCCTATGGATATTCTCTTTCAGGAGACGATTGTATAGGTTGGTTGTATGCCAAGTGCAATATATACTATACTTTGACTTAACAGAAGAAAGGCCACACACATCACATATAGTATGATCCTTTAAAGTATCATTAAAGTAAACCTTTATAGTATAGTATAGTAAAGCTGCATTGCATCAACTTTACAGCATACATACAGTACATGTCCTGTTTGCAGATGTTATTTGTTTTAGGAAAATGTGATGGGGCTGGCAAATGGAGGGGGGATATGTAGTACAAATTATGTGACTTGGGTGGGGAAGATATGCCCAACTTGTATACATGGTAGGAAAATGTAGGCTTTACATGTCCTTTAAGGCCATCACCTATGTTAGCGGCACATTGCCAGGTGTAAGGATGGGAGTGTTTTTCAAGTTTAGTGCAGATAAGAGTAAGGACAGTATATGATCAATAAGGCCACTGGCTAAATGTATACTTCTATGAATATACTTCAACATATTCGCATATCCATCCCTATGGACACAGATTCAGAACGATTCAACCTAATTCTTTTAATAGTATGCCAAAATAATCTGCAATGCTGAGACATACAGTAACATCAACATATTAAGACCTCCATTCACATTGGAAGGACATTAACAAAATTATTTTCATTGTGCTGAAAGTAGAAATATACCAACAAACATCAAATATTGTCTAGTATTTTGCAGGAGGATAATTCTATGTTTATAATTTCTGATACAATTGTAATTAGAAATGAATGTTTTCTTTTTTAGATATCGATGAATGCTCTGTGGGAAACCCTTGTGGGAATGGGACGTGCAAGAATATTATTGGCGGATTTGAGTGCACTTGCGAAGAGGGCTTTGAGCCAGGTCCAATGATGTCCTGTGAAGGTAATCTATATACTCGACTAACTCCTTACCTATCTCATGGATGAAAGGGCAAGTGAATATCATCATTAAGCAATGCAGTATCTGCTTTGTGCTTCAGTGATTGAGAGATGATAATCACAAGGTGCATAATTGATATTTCTAGGATACAAAGGGGTTCATGTAATAAAAGGCACTACGTTTGCCCCGGAGCAGTAACCCATAGCAACCAATCAGAAGGTAGCATTTATTGGTCTTATTGGTTTCTATGGGTTACTGCTCCTGGGCAAACTTAGTGCCTTTTATGACATATGGGGGATAGTCTCTTTTTGTTTGTAGACTTAAATGTTCATTTCAGAGAGTTGTCATATCTGTGACTTTCCTCAGCTCAAGTCTGTAAGTTGCAGGTGTATATTTCAGTTCTAAAGCATTTGAAGTAATGAAACTATACTAATGATGTGTATTCTTATAGTCACGTCTGCATTAGTTTTATCCACGCTGCCTCCATTTTTTTTTTTAACAGATGTCAATGAATGTGCTCAGAATCCCCTTTTGTGTGCATTCCGTTGTGTCAATACATACGGATCTTATGAATGCAAGTGTCCAGCAGGGTATGTTCTGCGGGAAGACAAGAGAATGTGCAAAGGTGAGTTTTGATTATATAAAACATTATGGGGCAAATTCCATCAGTGAACAATACGCCTCACTTCCCACCACTTCATCAGGCGCAAATTCATTACCACTATGCTAATTCTCAAAATTTCAATGTTGCGTCTCAGCAGCTGTACGCTGGAGAATTCTCGCTAGCATTAATTTGTCAGCATGACCATTTCATAGCGAACTTTGGTAGCGTTCACTTCTGCCTAGCATTAATTCATTAATACTCTCACACTTAGGTCAACAGGGGGAGGGTTTTTTTAAGGTAGGGTTTACTTCTCCTTTAATATCACAGTAGTTGTATCAGCATTTCATTTTGAGAACAAAACCTGTCCCCTTCCCTTTAAACTCTTGCTGGGCACCCTATTCCCAGCTACAATAACTACAATCCATCATTCTAACATTGACATAGTGCAACGTAGCAAGCTTAGCTTCAGATTTATGTCAGTTGTATTCACTTGCCAACTCTTATTATTTTTGGATAGTTTGAAAGTTGTTCTGAAAAGACTTTACAGATTTTTAAAATATGTTTAAAGCATGCGGCTTGACAGCTAGACTGTTTAAAAGTAGCTTTTTCATTTGCTGCTTTTACAGTGTAACCGAATCTCCATAATATTTTACAGATCAAGACGAGTGTGAAGATGAAACTCATGATTGTGAATCGAAACAAATGACCTGCAAGAATCTCATCGGAACATACATGTGCATATGTGGACCTGGATACCAGCGTAGATTGGATGGGGATGGATGCATGGGTAAGTGGCAATTTTTCAGGTATACCCATGATGCTTTTATTCTGATGTGTCTTCTTGATGATGTAGTGATTGCGAATTTACCTGCTACATTTTAAAGTACTTTGCTTCTGTTTACCCTGCTTCACTTGCATTGTTAGAAAGCCACAGTTTTTCCAAGAACCACTGTAGTACAGGTATAAGATCCATTATCTGGAAACCCGTTATCCAGAGAGTTCTGAATTATGGAATGAACATCTGGCATAGACTCCATTATGATCAAATAATCCAATTTTTTTTTATCTGTAATAATAAAACAGTAGCTTGTACTTGACCCAAACTAAGATATAATTAATCCTAATTGGAAGCAAACCCAGCCTGTTGGGTTTATTTAAAGGGATACTGTCATGGGAAAACAGTATTTTTTCAAAATGCATCAGTTAATAGTGCTTCTCCATCAAACTTCTACACTGAAATTAGGGATGCACCGAATCCACTATTTTGGATTCGGCCGAACCCCCGAATCCTTCCCGAAAGATTTGGCCGAATACCGAACCGAATCCGAACCCTAATTTGCATATGCAAATTATGGGTGGGAAGGGGAAAACATTTTTTACTTCCTTGTTTTGTAACAAAAAGTCACGTGATTTAGCTCCCTGGCCCTAATTTGCATATGCAAATTAGGATTCGGTTCGGCCAGGCAGAAGGATTCGGCCGAATCCGAATCCTGCTGATAAAGGCCGAATCCTGGCCGAATCCCGAACCGAATCCTGGATTCAGTGCATCCCTAACTGAAATCCATTCCTCAAAAGAGCAAACATATTTTTTTTATATTTAATTTTGAAATCTGACATGAGGCAAGACATATTGTCAGTTTCCCAGGCGCTCCCAGACATGTTACTTGCACCAGCACTTTAGGATGGAACTGCTTTGTGGCAGGCTGTTGTTTTTCCTACTTAATGTAACTGAATGTGTTTGAGTGGGGCTTTGCTTTTACTATTGTATTTAAAGGAGAAGTAAAGCTTAACTAAAGAAATAGGTTAGAAATGTTGTACATTATATTTTTGGCTTTTGTACCAGCTCAAGGCAACCACAACCCTTTAGCACACAGTAGTTCACATAGAACAGAAATGTCACAATATAAGACTGATTAGTAATTAATACAGATAATTACTACATGGCAGCACAGTGCAATTAGCCGTCACAATTTCATCAGAATTTAATCAGCCCTGTAGCATCGGCTTATATTAGAGACCAACCTCATTTTCTGCTGCATAATCAGCATCCCATTGAATAGATTACTTTTTATTTTGTGAACAACTTACATTTTGATCATACAAATAAACGGAATAAGCTTATTAAAGAAATAAACTCTCAATCTCACTAGCACTATATTTTAAATGAACTGTTGTATGTCTGTTTTCTCTAAGATCTAAATGAATGCCTGAAACCAGGAATTTGCGATAATGGAAAGTGCGTGAACACAATGGGAAGTTACAAATGTGACTGTCTTGAGGGTTTCAATGTGAGTGCTACGGAGACAGAGTGCATTGGTAAGTATTGCCTCAAAACAAACTGTAGGGCTTTATAATAAATACATATATGTATACTGTATTCCTTAGCTCTAATAATAAATATAGCCCAGTACCCTGAATACAGTTTATTGCAAATATTGAAACTATATATCAGTTATGATCTGTCACGAGCCCGCTATATTCCTGCAGATATGGGCGAAGAAATATGATTTCCTGTGTGAACTGCTATGTTAGTTTCTTGTGGCCTATGACAAGTCTGTTTCCCAGGCACTTAACTTACAAGTTATATTTGGAAAGGAGCCTGAAAGATTTTCCGTAGAGCTTTTAGTTTAAAGGGATACTGTCAAAATGCATCAGTTAATAGTGTTGCTCCAGCAGAATTCTGCACGGAAATTCATTTTTCCAAAGAGCAAACAGATTTTTTTTTATATTTCATTTTGAAATCTGACATGGGGCTAGACATATTCAGTTTCCCAGCTGCCCCCAGTCGTGTGACTTGTGCTCTGAGAAACTTCTGACACTCTTTACTGCAAGTTGGAGTGATATCACCCCTCCCTTTCTCTCCCCAGCTGCCTAACATCAGAACAATGGGAAGGTAACCAGATAACAGCTCCCTCACACAAGATAACAGCTGCCTGGTAGATCTAAGAATAACACTCAATAGTAAAAACCCATGTCCCACAGTGACTCATTCAGTTACATTGAGTAGGAAAAACAACATCCTGCCAGAAAGCAGTTCCCTCCTAAAGTGCTGGCACAAGTTACATGACCAGGGGCAGCTGGGAAATTGATAAAATGTCTAGCCCCATGGCAGATTTCAGAATTGAGTATTAAAAAGTCTGTTTGCTCTTTTGAGAAATGGATTTCAGTGCAGAAGTCTGCTGGAGCAGCACTATTAACTGTTTTGAAAAAAACACGTTCTCCCATGACAGTATCCCTTTAATAACTATCACTTGATTTTATTAAAAATAACAAGAGAAGTATGTTGTTTCTTCTTCCCAACCAAGGAAACACTCATTTCCCCCTTCTTTGGCAGGGATACTTTGACTGTAACAGTACAAAAAAAACAATCTTCTCATCAGAATACATAATTTTTGAAAGCCTGCAACCCACATTAGTAAGGAAATCCGCTAAATATGTTTCACACACTAGACCACAGGAACACAGACTTCTAGAACCATTGTATTTGTTATTACAAATGAATTATTAGTTTAAATTAAAACACTGGAACCTCTAATATTGGCAGGGGAGTGAAGACATTTTCTAAATAAATGTATTTAGGTTTCTGATAAATAAACAATATTTGCCTTGTACACAACCATGTTCCTTTTCTGCTTTATTTGTAGACAACAGGCTGGGCTATTGCTTCACTGAAGTATTACATACCATGTGCCAGATCGGATCTTCCAACAGGAATTCAGTCACCAAGTCCGAATGCTGCTGTAACTCCGGCAGAGGCTGGGGCATAAATTGTGAGATTTGTCCCTTCCAAGGCACAGTTCAGTTTAAGAAGCTTTGTCCTTATGGGAAAGGATTCACCACTGGAGGAGAAGGTATGTTTACTATATACACGGAAGGGCAAAAAGAAAGGCACACACAGATAATAAAGCTCATCAGTTCTAAGATTTTGATTGAAAATATATATATTTCAACAGAGGCAATACCTCAAAAAGATGGAGTTTTGTAGAAAAATGAGCAAAGTTTGCTGTAGCCCAGTATCTTGTACCACACCTGATCAGATGTAGCCCTTTATGGGTCTGGTGTATGCAGAATAATGTAGAATTCCAATTTATAGTGACAATAATATACTTTATGTAAATGCTATGAAAAGTCATTCAGAGGATGCAGGGCTTGTGTCTGGAGTGTGTTTGGAAACCTACAGATTAAGTAAGGAAGGGTTAAATAGCATAGACTATGAACAGATACTCTTTCAATATTTATTCTGTAAATATTTTTAGCAGAATTAGTAAGAATTAAAAAAAACAACAACAACAACACGTGCATCATGAATAAGCAGGGATCCCCCTTGCAGGTACATCACATTTACCGTATATTAGACTACGCAAATGCTGTATGTTCAGTTTACAGGGGCTGGCTACCCAAACAGCTCTATGATATGAAACACCCTACTGTCCAACAGCACACTTACTAAATCTCTTATTCACAGAGGGCATGTTCTGGAAAGGTCAGACTGGAATCAGTTTCCACCCCTAATCCCCGTTTTGGCCAAACGACACTAAAAATAAACTTCCTTGACTGAAGGTTTCATCGGAAAACCGACTCCACACATAGAACCTTTCAGTATGAAATATCGGCAGTATAAATTCCTGTTTATCATAAAAAAAAAACTGATCAAGCTCTTGTTTCAATTGGAAACATGCACAGATAAATAAGAAACTCCCTCTAGAAGGAAATATGTCCTTGTGATCCAATTACAAAGTTTGCCTCATGGAGAGAATTCCAGTTTATTCCATGGCTGCGTATAAGAACAGGAATATTAACATTCAGCCCTTCAGGTGGTTGAAGTACAGCTCCTGGAATTCAGCTTCACGAATGATTCACTATGTATGGGGCCCAGGTTCAGTTGCTTTGGGACATCAGCATGGGGATGTGGAAGGCATAAACTGTAACTCTTACAGGATGGATTCAGAAAAAATTATATTTATTGCCAGAATGTAGTTTGTCAACAGAAGCCCCATAGGTTCCACAGTGGGTCACATACAGGAGCAGGTTACGTTTATGTCTCTGCATTAGAATTTCCCTTATTTTATTCTGTCATTGAGTTTCTTGACTTCTGTGACCGCAGACAGAAATATTAATGTTGTGATTTACAGATATTGATGAGTGTCAAGTGCTTCATGGTATCTGCCGAAACGGACAATGCGTTAATGAGAGAGGGACGTATCGGTGTGAATGCAATCCCGGTTATGTACCCGATGTGACTGGTACATCTTGTATAGGTAAGCTGGAGGATTTGCAAGAGTTTTCTTACTGTATGTTTAGAACATACATTGTCCCTTGCTTATATAGGATTTCCCATGGCTAAAGGGTGAATAACAACAGCCAGGTTAGTTCTAGTGGCATTCTGTTTCCCATGTCAAACTTGCTTGTATTTCCGTGACAGCTCTGCTATAGTTACACCAGTGATTTTTTTTTTACCACTCTGTATTGGTAACAGAAATACATTTCTCCAAGTGGATTGTGGGTAACCATGGTAATTTCCCACATTGTCATTTCAGATCTGGATGAATGCAATCAGTCGCCCAAACCTTGCAACTTTATTTGTAAAAACACAGATGGGAGTTTCCAGTGTTCCTGCCCAAGAGGATACATTCTGCAGGAGGATGGAAGAAGCTGCAAAGGTGACACACATAGCAATTATGATCTTTCCTGGAAAATATCTTTCCATGAAAGATTGTTCATTTCAGCACACACATGTAGAGCTGAATTGTCACATACAGTTAGAAACAATAAAATTCTACCTGTATCTGACGATTCAGCACTACATGGCAGATAAAAAATTCTACCTGTATCTGACGATTCAGCACTACATGGCCAATGTGCAGGTGCCAAAATGTCCCACCTGGACAAATATCCAAGTCTTCTGCCAATATCAATCATCTCACCTTATATTTATTTTACAGACCTCGATGAATGTGCAACAAAGCAACATAACTGCCAGTTTATTTGTGTTAACACCATCGGAGGATTCACATGTAAATGTCCCCCAGGTTTCATACAGCATCACACAGCATGCATTGGTAAGCATGTTACTGGATAATATATATATATATATATTCTGTATAACATCTATTGAAAGACATCATACAATATCATTAGGTTTGGAGTATTTACTCAAATTTTAGAATATAATGTCTACATACTGTAGGCTAGAACCCATATGTTATTAAACTTCCAAACTCTACTTGCTTTCACTCTTGATCATGCTTTAGAACAGTGATCCCCAACCAGTAGCTCGTGAGCAACATGTTGCTCTCCAACCCCTTGGATGTTGCTCCCAGTGGCCTCAAGGCAGAAGCTTATTTTTAAATTCCAGGCTTGGAGGCAAGTTTTAATTGCATAAAAACTAAGTATAGAACCAAGCAGAGCCTCCTGTAGGCTGCCAGTCCCAAAGGTGCTACCAAATAGCCAATCACAGCCCTTATTTGGCAACCCCAGGGACTTTTTCATGCTTGTGTTGCTCTCCAACTCCTTTTACATTTGAATATGGCTCACGGGTAAAAAAGGTTGGGGACCCCTGCTTTAGAAGATAATATAATGAATAGGTCAAATTAATAGGCCAATCTATAACACATTACAGTTAACTTAATCGCAGAGACACATGTGGAGATTCGGGGAGATTTAGTTGGCCGATGACAAATCGCCTCTGCTTCAGGTGACTAATTTCCCCAAACTGCCTTCCTGTCAGCTAGAATCTAAATTGCCAGCAGGATGACACTCGGAACACTTTGTTTTCTGAAATCACCACAAGTTTCCTTGTGATGCAACTTCTGAAAACGAACTGTTCCAAGTACCATCCTGCTGGCGATTTATATTCCAGCGTGGAGGCAGTTCGGGGAGATTAGTCGCCCAAAGAAGAGGCGATTTGTCGCCAGGTGACTAAATCTAGCTCAAGCCAGAATATTTTTAAATCTGCATCTAAAACAGTTAACATTATTTTTTACTTGCCTTTGTCAGACAACAACGAGTGTGCTTCAGACGTTAACATGTGTGGAGCTAAAGGTATCTGCCAGAATACCCCAGGGAGCTATTCTTGTGACTGCCAGCGTGGATTTACTTTGGATCAGAGTGGAGCTGCTTGTGAAGGTACTGTGTGTGTGTGTGTGTACAGTAATATATTTATTTTCATTCCATGCTTTCAGTTTAGCTCCTTGTTTACAGTGTGGTACAGCCCCTGCTAGTAATACTTACAAGAGCAAAGAAGAGCTAAACCATAGCATTTTTTCAGTTTGAATCTGAAGAGAGTCTCTTGAGTTTTCAAATGCAGAACTGCATTTGTATCCACACACCCTTGGGGTCTGTATAGACAAATATGATGCGAAAAAAATTTTTTTTTCCCTTACAAGTTGAAAAAAATGATTGGTGGTCAGCCCTCCCCTATAAATTAAAAAACAAAACATTGGCAGCAGGGCCAACCATAAAAGTAAAAAAAAAAAAAATCATTAGTGGTCAGGGCCCCCCAATAAATTAAAAAACAGTGATGACAGATGACAGAGCCCCCATATAATAAAAAAAATCATTGGTGGCCAGGGGTACAATAAAGTAAAAAAAAAACAAAAATCTAAAACATTAAGTCCCCCCGCTCTCAGTGAGCTGCAGAATCGGGTAGGGTGGGCGGAGCTATAATGCTTAGTAGTCCAGGTAGATCTACACAGGGATTGGATATGCTTGTCCAATCACCAAGCGGTTCTAGGGAAACTACCAATAGTTTAGAAGCTGGCGAGGGGAAAGACGTGTAGAAGAAGCTCCACCCTCCACACACGATCCTGCAGCTTCCTGACAGCAGCGGGGGCCCGGCTACAGAGTGAGTACAGCGGCTGGGCCCCCCTAAGACACAAAAATCACAGGGCCGGGGACAACTGCCCCCCTAGTTACCCTCTGATGGCATCTGATCACACTGGTTTGAAAATGATAGTGATTATTGACAACCCAGTGACAAAGAGGGTTTAATTTTTTTTTTTTTTAATAAACAAGATTTTTCATTTTGACAGCTGCTTGAACTCCCAATCTGGAATTATCTAGAGCAATTAGGTCAGTTATGTTAGTCAAGTTGCTGCCCCTTTGAATATGCAACAACCCATCTTTCCATTGCATGGATTTGGGTCAAGAATTTCATATGGATCTAACCGATTAGAAAAAAAAGTGTCATCATCCCCAAGAAATGTAGTTCTGGAAACGACATATAATAAATTGTAAGTATTTGTATAAATTGTGTCAGTATCCCTTTAAAGAGATACTGACACCAGAAATCAAGTTTTTAAAAAAAAAAACTCCAGGATTCTGTTTGGGATTTGGCCTTTTCCAGCAGGATTCGGCCAAATCCTTGTGCCTGGCTGAACCAAATCTGAATTTGTATATGCAAATTTGTTTAGCACATGTATTCAGCTTCATGGGCTCATGTAGGAACTATATGATCTTCATAGTCATCCTGGCAGATTTTACCTTATAATTTCTACTAGATACAGTACTAAATCTTAAAATCTTACATTTTTTTAGATGTTGATGAGTGTGATGGAAGCCATCGTTGTCAGCACGGATGCCAGAACATAATTGGAGGGTATAGATGTAGCTGCCCACAAGGATATCTTCAACATTACCAGTGGAATCAGTGTGTGGGTGAGTATTATTGCACAAAAAGCATTTGGGGTTCACAGCCTTGTCTTAGGTAAAGGAATTTCTTATTGGTAACATTTTATTCCAATTATTTCATTTGTGTCTTGATACCAGTGAGGCAACAGGTTGTTTAAGGCATATCCAGCCAATTCTCATGGTGTTAGCTTTTCTAAGAAACAAGTGCAGACTGTGGATGAAACATACAATGGAAGCAGGCTTTAAAGGAGAACTAAAGTCTAGCAAAGAATGGGCTAGAAATGTTGCTAAATTATGTTGTGGGCTTCTGTACCAACCCAAGCAGGAAAAATCTGGCTCTATGATGCTCCCTTGATTTCTTTTTATTGATGCAAAGCAGATGCTCTGTGCTGAGCTTATGGACCAACCTACAATACACTGCAAGACTACATGTCTAATTAATAATTAATTGAGATTCTCATTATATGGCAGCTCAGAAACCAGACCAGTTTGCATTACAATTTGATAATCGGCCGATTATCAAATTCTAATGCAAATTGGACTGGTTTCTGAGCTGCCATATAATGAGAATCAGGTCTTGATGATTTGTGACGACCCCTAAGTTTAGTTTCTTAACATCTGCCAAGAGCACACTGAGCATGTGAGTATCACTGACAATATTAAAATATAAGATCCAGCATTCTGGAGCATAAACTAGGTTTTGTCATAATGCTTGCCTTAATAACAGTGTCCACAAAATGAGCCCGCTTGCTTGCTGTCATTGTGAATTTCAAGACTAAATGAAACAAGATTGAAATAATTTAAGTAGTTAAAGTGAAATAACATCATAAAATAGGGGTTGGAATTGTTTTAGAGTGTCAGGTCCCCTTTAAAGACCAAAAACACATTGATAGTTCCATTATGTTAGACAGTACACTCTAAGGAGGAGAATACAGTTTTAATTTAAACTGCTACAACTACTTCCATTGTATTTTGTGGAAATGCCAACGTTATATGCCTAAGATTCTGGAAGGGGGAAATTTAATTTACATATCCAGGCCACACATATCCACTCCATCCATTATAAAATAGAATTAGTCCCAGTAAATCCTGTTTTCTTTCAGATGAGAATGAATGTCTGAATGCCCATGCCTGCGGAGGAGCCTCCTGCCACAACACTCTCGGAAGCTTCAAGTGCATGTGTCCTACCGGATTTCAGTTTGAGCAGTTTGCTGGAGCTTGCCATGATATCAATGAATGCAGTTCTTCTCAAGCACCTTGCAGCTTCGGCTGTTCTAACACAGAAGGTGGCTATGTTTGTGGATGTCCACCTGGATACTTCAGAATAGGACAGGGGTAAGGCATATTTTGACAAGTGCATGCAAAGTACTCCTTCTAAACTAAGGCTGGTAAGATGCAGCATGTCATTCATGTAATGGGCATATTTACCTCAAAGAAAAGGAGAATGACTTACATAGGGTTGATCTTAAACTTATTAAATATGTTGTTGCCTTATGTCCAACTGTTCCTTCACCTTCTGTAAGATTAGCCAGGGCTCTCAAGCTGCAGTGATAATAGTGGGCAAATGCAGCCCATTGTTATAGGGCTTTTTCTGATCTGATCTCTATGCAGTCAAAACATTGTGCCAGAGCTTATGTATTAGTGATGTGCAGGCCGGCCCGATATCTGCGGGTAGGACCGACCTCACACCCCTATTCGCGGGTGGGTTTGGGGTGGGTTTGGGTTGAGCATTTCTTCCTGCTCTTCCCACCCACAACCTTACACTGCTGGCTTCCAACTTCTTCTTTTCTAGAAATGCGCCTGCTCACCCCTCCCCTTTTGTGAAGTCATCGGCAGGTCTATAAAAGGAAGGCGGGCGGGCGCAGGTGGAGGGCAGGTGTGGGTAAAACCCAACCTGCTCATCACTATTACATATATAGAAGCAATACTACAGCACTCCTGATTGCAAATGTGAAAAAGTTATTTATTATATCACATGCAGGCAAGTTTCCAGGCCTTATCTTGCCCATTTTCAAGCCTGTCTCAGTATTGCTTCTTCTACATATATGTAATCCTCATTCTCTGAGGCCTGAAGGAAGTTTCAAGACACAATGCTGTTGTTATATGTTCAGAACTAAGAAGGTTGACAACAATGTGGAGAGGTTAAGAATAATGTTGTTGATTCAGGGGCAGTCCTGCTACGAGGCAAGGTAAAGTTATTAAACTGGCAATTTGGCACAATTGTGCTCTCTGCAATAACAATACAACCCCCCCAGCCCAGACCTCATCCAGCACTGGAGAGGTAAGCACTGGGGGCAGCATGTTTATTTTGCAACAAATTCACAGTGTAATGTATTGGGCAGTCAAGATATTTCATCAACCATAACTGATCTTTTTTGAGTGTACACTGTAAATGCAAATGTAATAATATTTATTGTTATCTCTTACTTCTCAGTCACTGTGTAACAGGGGCAGGAATAAGCAGAGTTCAGGATATGGCCGTCAGTGGTGAAATAGATGACAACTCTCTGTCACCTGAAGCTTGCTATGACTGTAAAATAAATGGCTATCCTAAGAGAGGAAGGAAAAGAAGGAGCGCTAATGAGACGGCCTTAAATGATGAAGAGGTAAAACATTTGTAAATAAATATCAGTAATAATAATATTTTTAATGAAGTTTAAAAGAACTCCCATAAACTTGAAATTTGACCCTTAATAAATCTGCCACAACATGTTGCCTAGAATTATATTTTTTCACTATGCCAAAAACTGTTTCTGGGCAGAGCTCCCCTTTAAAGGAGAACTAAACCCTAAAAATGCCAAATATTATATACTGAATGTATTGCACCAGCTTGTCAATAGCACCAATGATCCAGGACTTCAAACTTGTCACAGGGGGTCACCATCTTGAAAAGTGTCTGTGACACTCACATGCTCAGTGGGCTCTGAGAAGCTTTTGAGAAGCTAAGTTTAGGGGTCATCACAAATTATCCAGCAGAAAATGACATTGGCCTGTAATATAAGCTGATGCTATAGGGCTGATTATTAAATTCTGATGCTAATTGCACTGGATTCTGAGCTGCCATCTAGTAATTATCTGTATTAATTATCAGACTTATATTGTGACATTTCTATTCTATGTGTACTGTATATTGTGAGTGGGTCCCCCAAGCTCAGTAAGTGACAGCAGCACAGAGCATGTGAATCAGTGAATCAGCAGAAAAGAAGATGGGGAGCTACTGGGGCATCTACTGGGGAGACACAGATATTTACTGCTAAAGGGCTGTGGTTGCCTTGGGCTGGTACAGAAGCTCAAAACATAATCTACAGCATTTCTACTCTACTTCTTTTGTTAAACTTTAGTTCTCCTTTAAGAAAATTTGCTTTTTATATATTTTTCAGGAACAACTAGAACCCCCAGTTAGCCTTGCAAGTTGGGATATTGAAAAACCATTAATCCTATCTTTCAACATATCTCACCTAAACAACAAAGACCGTATTTTAGAGCTCGCCCCTGCCCTAACTACGTTAACGAACCACAACAGATATTTAATAGACTCTGGAAATGAAGACGGACTCTTTAGAATAAACCAAAAAGAAGGTATAAGTTACTTACACATGACAAAGAAGAAGCCAGTGCCTGGTTCCTACTCCCTGCAGATCAACAGCGTTCCTCTCTACAAGGAGAAAGAGCTTATCCAGCTGGAAGATAAACATGACAGAGACTACCTCAGCGGGGAACTGGGCGACATTCTTCAAATGAAAATTACAATCTTACTCCATTAATTTCCCAACTGCAGAAGAACCAGCACAGATGGACAGGTTGACATGAATGTTACCCTCACTGATTTGCCAAAGCATAGGTACAAAACCTCATAAATGTTTTTTCTATTTTTTTTAAAGAGCACTTTTTTTTCCATCTGTCGAAAATATGCAAGGTACAGGATCAGAATCCCAGCTCAATACAACCACTTACTCCAGGCCTCTTGAAAAATCTCAATTTAAAAATCTGGGGACTTTTATTCGGAAGTTATGAGAATGCTAGCACGGGGACTCAAATTGATTCTCTTGATGGACTTCTCTAGTTTAGACATGAAAATTCGCTTTGAGGCCACCAACTCAATCTGTCCGACCTTTATTTTTGGTGCTAGTTTCAAGTTTTTTTTTTTTCTTTTTAATAAATGCACTGTAATATTTACACAACTTAAAAGCCAACAGTTACTCAGTGTAAACATCTACAATTTACAACTCAACCAAAGTTAGCTCTAGTTTATCTCAGTTATCTTTATATGTCAGGTAAATGGCGTGTGTATACTGTAACCATGCTTCTATTTATCCTCAAAGCATCTGTAAAGTAGATGGTAACCCGTCAGTCAGGGTTTTTTTTTTTTTTTTTAATGGTGCTTGTAAACGACCAACTACTTGTTAAATGTATACACAAACCTAGTGGTGCAACTTCTGTGACTAGGTCCTGCACTGAGGTCAGGTGACCATACATGATCGACAGATGATCAGTGCCGTCTTACAATACGACATTACATTGCACATGAAGAGTACCCAGAGGCGTTTGAACAAAGGGCTTGATGTCATAAAAGATACAACAAATCAGTATTCATATTTGTAATATTGCATTTTAGTGCTTGACCAAGCCAAGGTAGCTTTGTTCCACCCTGCTTTTTCTTGTAAACTGTATAACATTTTCCATTACTGTATGTTTAGTTCATTCATTGATGGATAGAGGAAAAACCAAGACAATATGCTTTCTTGTGATGTCCTGTGGTACTCAGTTTTGCCTAACCGAAAACACAAAAAAAAAAAAAAACCAATGTTGTGAAAAACAGAAAAATGTACAAAATAAATCAGCAAGCAGTTGCTGTGACTCTTACCAGTAAGAATGTATGAAGGAAAATCTTCTTTGTGCGGATGGTAACACAGTAATGCTGTGCGTGCACGCTATAAATTGCTCCGGCCCGTCAAGACTTGCCATTGGATGGTATTGTAATGACTGCACACAAATAATATTTCTGATGAGCCATACAGAGAAATGTTATTATACTGAACAAAACTATAAGCTTTGCACTAGGAAAGGTATATCCATGGAATAACAATAAATGAAAGGGCTTAAAAAACCCTCACTAGCTATACTATTGACACTTGTACTATCATGTGTTGTATATAACTTTCTGTATATAGTGCCATGCATATATCAAGCGCCTGCACAACTAATAAACAGGATATTCCACACTGCATCAGACCTGAAGCAAATATTCCAATAAACATTTGTCTAAATGCAGAAAGGATCCGTGCCTTCGCCTACGTCCATAGTATGATGTTTCAGATGGAATTAAATAACCAGGCAATACTTACTTAAGGTAGGCCTCAAAATGAAGGTGCACACAGCAACTCTTTGGGGCTGGTTCTGATAAATGGTCAAACTTTTGTCATGGCTGGCAATTTTCAGGAGTTCCTTTCATAAGGGCTAGAAATAACTCGCTTTTATTTTCATGTTTGCTTTACTTATAGAAGCACTTTAGTTTGATGAATATAAAAAATCTTGTATATTCCACTGCACTACCAAAGCAATTTATCCAGTGAGTGCTTCAATCCACTTAAAGACATGCCGTCTGTATTGCATATACTACTGTTGGAAAGAAGAGCATTCAAACTAGCATATTAACTGCGGAGGTGAAGTTTTACCATTGATCCATTAGCAGAAAGATTACAGGATTATAATTTATCAAGAGGATCGGAGCTACTGAAGACATCATTATCAATCCTGTGCAGCTACAAGGCGTAGCCTAATTCCTTTTTGCTTTAAGTTTTGCTTTAAAAAGAGAAAATGGGGTCTTTTTGAAAGGGTGCCAGTGCTTTAACACCACATAAGGACATAAAATTAATGGCAACTAGATACCACATACAATAGGTATTTATACCCAAAGGTGGATAGTATATTCATCCATACAGACCTGCCCCACTGGTCTCAGATGACACTTTCTTCTAGGGTGTCTCCCAAAATGCGTATTATTGAAAAGGTAGAAGATGATTTTATACCATTCAGTCAATATGAGCAGAGGTATTCGCAGGACCCATCTATCATAAAGTCTCATCTCCAGAAGAGTAAATGTGCTGTTTATAGGGATACTGTCATGGGAAAACCTGTTTTTTTTCTTCAAAACACATCAGTTAATAGTGCTGCTCCAGTAGACTTCTGCACTGAAATCCATTTCTCAAAAGAACAAACAGATTTTTTTTATTCAGTTTTGAAATATGACATTTTGTCAATTTCCCAGCTGCCCCATGTCATGTGACTTGTGCCAGCACTTTAGAAGGGAACTGCTTTCTGGCAGGCTGTTGTTTTTCCTTCTCAATGTAACTGAATATAACGCAGTGGGACATGGGTTTTACTATTGAGTGTTGTTCTTAGATCTACCAGGCCGCTGTTATCTTGTGTTAGGGAGCTGTTATCTGGTTACCTTCCCATTGTTCTGTTGATAGGCTGCTGGGGGGGGTGATATTATTTCAACTTGCAGTACAGCAGTAAAGAGTGATTGAAGTTTATCAGAGCACAAGTCACATGACTTGGGGCAGCTGGGAAATTGACAAGATGTCTAGCCCCATGTAAGATTTCAAAATTAAATATAAAAAATATAAAAAAATCTGTTCTGCTCTTGAGAAATGGATTCAATGCAGAATTCTGCTGGAGCAGCACGATCAACAAAAAAAAAAACATTTTCCCCATGACAGTATCCCTTTAAGAAGTCTTAAAGCCTAATGCCATGTTAATTAAAAGCAGTTAAGGGACGAAGGAATTTGCTGAACGAAGAGAGCTGAATTGTGCATCAGATCTACTTTCATACAGTATGTGATATTTTTTAATTTAGGCAGTTTTCAAAAGTTTTCTCAATGTAACCAACAACGCTATCTGATTAAAAAAAGGCATGCAAATAGCGAAAAACAGTTCAAAGCTTACAATGAATTCCCATGAACTCATCCAAGTCTGTGTGCAGTTTAATCTAGGGAAGCATGTGCAATGGAATGGGCCAGTGCCAGAAATTTCATCATCTGAAACTAAGCTGCAGTTTTATAGACTACAGACAACAGTGGAAAGTGGAGCTCATCAGCAGTCTCAAGAATCTGACTTATTTCCCAGATTAGTCAGCACCGTGCCCAAACCCTCTTTAGAGGAACAAAAATCTACGCCCATATGTAAAAGGTTAGCTTTGTTTGTTTTCACTTTATGCATAGTGCAGTTTGGATGGGAATCCAATCCCCTGTGGTCTAGCAAACAAAGTATCACATGAACCTTATTGCTAAAATGATGATAAAAGGTTTAACCCATTTATGTTGCAGCTAACAGCCAATAATAAAGGTCACTGTGGTGGAGTTGTGTTGCTTAACATTGTAATAAATACAGTTAGAATTGTGCACCCATATTTTGTCCAATTTTACCAACCATATTCTAATTAAAAGGAACATTATGGTTGAGGATAGAGAACGTCACTACAAATAATGTTTCCATATAGGAGACCCATGTGTATAGGGTGTAAAACAGGGCATTCCATGTTCCATCTTAAAGGAGAAGGAAAGGGATTTTTTACTTGGGTGTGATAAATGTTAGGCACCTCCAAGTGACTACTTTTACCTACCTGAAACTCCGGGCCGGTGCGCCTATCAGCCGAAAACCCCACAGGTCCGGGGTTCTTCTAGCGAGCACTACTACTATTTAGTCTTCTCAGTGCCTCGCAGTAGAGCGGATAGCTGGACTTTAATGCAAAAAAACTGCTATTTTGCTCTACTGTGCTTGTGATTTCACAGGGAAATCTGATTTCTGTGTGGTGCTGCTGATAGGAGCACCGGACCGGGGTATCAGGTAGGTAAAAGTAGTTGCTTGAGGATGCCTAACTTTGGCACCCCAAGTGTAAAATCACTTTACTTCTCCTTTAAAGGGAAAATATATAGTGAATAAAGTACCCCTCTTGTAAACTATAAGGATATTATAAGTTATGAAGGAGTTTCATGACAATATACTGTTTTTATACAGGTCATGGAACTCCGAAGGAACTTATAATATCCTCATATTTTGCAGCTGGGGGTACTTTATTTATTATAATACACAAGTTTCAGTGGGTCATGTGACAGAAATGACATCAGAACGCACCGTTTATAACTGATGACATCAGAGCTCACGGTTTATAAGGATATAATTTACAAGCTATTCATGGCTTTTGTGTATTATATAGTGAATAAAGTACCCCCTATTGTAAAATATAAGGATATTATAAGTTACCGAGGAGTTTCATGACCATATAAAAACATGAGGCCGAAGGGCGAGTGTTTTTATACAGGTCATGGAACTCCGAGGTAACTTCTAATATCCTCATATTTTGCAACTGGGGGTACTTTATTTATTATAATACACAAGTTTCAGTGGGTCATGTGACAAAAATCACATCAGAACTCACTGTTTATAAGGATATAATTTACAAGATATTCATGGCTTTTGTGTATTATATATATATATATATATATATATATAAATAAAACCCCAATTTTGAATTGAGCTAATTTACCTGAAGTTCTCCTATTTGTTTCATAGTGAAGGTAAAAAGTAAATGTATTGAATCTCTTAATTAGCACTTGTGCCTCACACATACTCACATTACATACATGTCAAACAGTAACAACTGAAATATAATATTTAGTGAAACCATATAAAGAAACGTAGCAGTCACGCCTGGTCGCGGTTTTTCATGGGGAAAAAAAGCAAGAACCACATTATTCAATTCTTTTTCATTATGGCTGAAAATCTCAAGTGTTTAAACTGGGAAAAATATGTTTCCTTGAGTACTACCTTATATATTTAAAAAATAAGACAAAATATTCCTGGTCGTGGTTTTTCATGGAAAAAAAACAAGTTGGAACCATATTGTTTCGTTCATTTTAAATGAGACTGAAAATCTTGGGGAAAAAAATAAGTTGGAAACAATTTCCTATTTAAGGTTCGGAAAAATTCTCGAGTATATTAGCATTTGTATATTTCTTGAATTGAGAAAAAAAAAACTCCCTGATTTATCCCCCTTAAAAGAGGAGCTTGTCTTTTATCTTTTGAATTTTTAAAAACTTTTTGCGTTCAGTTTGTGACTGAACATTTCAAAGATTTGGATTTAAAAACATTTTTTTTTTCTGAAAAAAATATGGTTTTGAATATATTTGCTGACAAGTTTGAGAAATACAGACAAAACAGTTTCTACCCTATCTTCTCATTCCCACATCAATCCTCTTTGTGTTCAGTAACGAAAAGGATTTCTTGCACTTTTCAAGTCAATTACAAGAACATACAGTAACCTCTAGACCCTTCACACATCATCTACACTAACTGCTTAAATAATTCATTGTTATCTGGAACGTTCCCAGCCAAGCCGAACGATACTCCTACTGATCTGCCACTGATAATAACTCATTCATTGATTATCACCTTATTTGTCTTCTTTTATCTCAGAAATGACATCAACTTTTACTTTCCTGTGCATCATTTTTATAACATGAATAGTCACGAGGAAGCAGACATTTGGGAACAACTACAGTAGTTACCTGAGAAGGCTTCCTCTGCATAGCACAACATGTAGCCACGTTATTTACAGAGGAGCCTGGGAACTTTCTTCTTTATCTCTCAAAGGTCCAGGACACCAGGGAAGGAGAGACATCAGCCACACAGCAGCCAGAATATATCAGCTCACCTCAGGTGCTGTGACTAGCTAAAGAACAGCTCACCCAAGGCCTTAACTTCTGTATTATTAAGGTGGCCATACAGAGGCCGATAAAAGCTGCCGACAGACTGAGTAGGGAGCTTATTGGCCCGTGTTGATGATCAGGCAGTATTAAAAATCCCGTTGGAATGCTGTCGCATCTGTTCATTGATGCAGTCCCGGGATTCAACCTCCCATTTACCTTCCTTATGATCCGATCATTGGCGCTAGGGCCCATGATCGGATCCGGACGATATCGCCCAACTCAAGGTGGTCATATCAGGGAGAGATCTGCTCGTTTGGCGACATTGCTAAATGAGAGGATCGCTCAGTGTATGGTCACCATTAAGGTTATATATTTATTTTAATGACATATCTCTGTCCTAGTTTTATTTATACACCTTTAACCACTTATTCAATATAATATATCTAGGACCAACAATTCTCTGCTACCAAAAAAGTCATCCCATCTACAATTCATACATTAGTACATTAAAGAGATTCTGTCATGCTTTTTATGATGTTTTTATTTCTAAATTACACAGTTTACACTGCAAATTATTCCCTCTACTATTTAAAATGTAATTCCTAAACCAGCAAGTGTATTTTTTAAGTTGTAATATTGGTGTGTAGGCAGCCATCTTAGTATACGGGCTTCCCCGATAATATCTGTCTGAAAATCCAACCTCCCCTATTATGATCCATTCATTGGGCCCACGATCAGATCAGTCCAATATCACCCATCTCAAGGTGGGCATATCAGGGGAGAGATCAACATCAACAAAAAAGTGTATTTCTCTGTGTCCCTATGTCTCTTGGTTCAGGGCTGCTGGGGGGAAGTGATATCATTCCAACTTGCAGTACAGCAGTAAAGAGTGACTGAAGTTTATCAGAGCAGAAGTCGCATGACTGGGGGCAGCTGGGAAATATGTATATGTATAACAATATGTTCTCATCAGGGAAACTAAGCCTTCATTATACAATCATTATCATTTTCCCAGACCCACATCCCAAGTTCTGGCTAATTACAATATCTGACTGTACTTCATCAATGCAAGATCTTGCTAACAACAGCACTTCCCTTCACTCCCAGGTACAAATTTACTTTCTGGAACTCCCTTCCCTGTTCTATCACACTATCCCCAGTCTATAAAGTTATAAGTAGCTTTCAGATCCATTTTTCTTATATTCTTTTCCCAGCTATCTGTTATATCACAAGCATCAGTTACAACACTGCATATTTCTTGACTTCATAAATATTTGACTTCATCCTTCTACTGCAAAAATTCATGCTGCCAAATGTGGCTGAACATCCTTAAAAAGGACCTGTCACCCCCAAAAAAAATTCAAAATCATATTTTATCACATTAGTCAAGCAAAATGAACATTACTTACACTATATAAATTATTGTAATCTTGTTTTCTTCAGTCTGGGAATTCATAATTCTAGCAAGCAGGCAGGAGCCATTTTGTGGACACTGTTATTAAGGCAAGCCTTGTATCAACTCAGAATCTTGTTTGTGCACCAGAATGGGGGACCCGATGTTCATCCCCATGTCCTGGCTACACAATTAAATGGTTAAGAGAACTGGGGGAATGTGTGGGGAGCAGTGACATCTAGGAAGTGCTGAATGGAAAGTGAAAGTAATTATCTGCCCCGCCTCTATGCCTAAGGCATAGAGGAGTGGCAGACAATATTTGATTGACAGCAGAGATTTTTAAATGAGCTTAAAACAGCTATGAATGTTTTAATAAAAATTTGAAATTGGATTTCATGTTTAATTTGAAAAGGACTTTTATTATACAGATTTTTGTGTCTGGGTAAAGGGTCCACTTTAAAATACACTTTACTGAATATACCAGAGCATTATACCTGTTAATCCAAGTTTAAAGTTCCATGAAACACCTAAATGGTTACTGTACATATACATTTTTCTGTAACAGTTACATAATGTAATGGAATCATTTTTCTGTTTTATAATGTCTTTCTATACAGTCTCTACACAGTTATGCCTAGAGTGCATGTTAGTAAGGGGATAGAGGTAGAGTCCTGAGCGGGTCCATTTTTTGCAACCTGTACCTGCAACCTGCATTCTTAACCACCGAGACCCGCTACCCGACCCACAAGAACCTTGTTTGCAACCCGGACCCGCGACCAGCTGACCATCAAGAATCAGGAAGTGCTGTTTTGCTGACCATCAAAAATCGGGAAGTGCTGTCATTGTAACCAGACGTGACATCATCTGAAGTAGGCGTTGTCAGAAAAAATTTGTAAAAATCGCTATTGAGAAGACCCGCGGCCTGACCTGAAACTATACCCGCACCCGAAACTTCTACCAGCAGGGTGCCGCAGGTTTTTGTGGATAACCCACAGGTACCCGACCTGCTGCAGGGGAAGGTGTCCTTCAGGAGAGGACTGATATCATGTAAATAGGTAACAGAAGCTCAGGAAGTCAAGACAGGTTTGGGGTGCAGAGGGAATAGAACCAGTGATGGGAAGGAGCAGGACAGAGCTGGTGTAGAACCAGTGACAGGAAGGAACATGACTACAGAAGGAAGAGCGCACTGGAGCCAGAGCAAGGAAGCAAGAGCCAGGGATCTGCAACTGTGCTCAAGGAAAGAAAGACCAATGCTCACACAAGGAAAGTGAGTTGAGCAGGGTTTATATAGGGAAGAGCCAGACCTGACCAGCTGACCCAAACTAAAACTACTGGGATAGAATGGAAAAGCTGAGAGTGACAGTTAAAGAGAAAGAACTTGTCAGCTGCTCTGCTGGCCCAGTGGCCAAGAAGAGCAACCAGGAGGTCCCAGGTTCAAGTCCCAACAGAGATTTACAATTCTGCACCTTAGTATAATTTTATTTTTGACCAACCCAAATGATGTAAGACAGTGGCTTCTCTTGACCACACCCTAGCTTAGAAACTTGTCCAGGGATTATGACAGTATATTTAGGAGGTTACCAGGAAAGTTGTGGCAGAAAAACAAAGAAGTAGATCCTACTAAGCAGTGGTTGATAAATGAAAAAAAGCAAGAATCAGTAAAGCAGGACCAGGAAGTAGAAGGGATCAACATATCTACTGAGGTTGAAAAAATATCATATGTAATTCCTATTTTAGTGTGTATGTCCAGACAGAACAAGGCTTTGGCAAAATAAATGAACATCTCATTATTTATGGCTCTTAGTATTTGTAATAATGTCACATCAAAAAAATGTTCATAGGCAGAAAATGGTGTAAACTACTTCAGCAAAAGTGTTTATATTCTTGAAATGCCATAAATATGACCTGTCTTGAATCATTTGTTATTTTAACGGTGACAAAGCTTGGAGGCAACACCCTGCTGAAACCTACAGCTAATCCCAGTCTAAGGAGGAGTCATTGACACAAGTACTGGGCTCTTTTATTCAACACCCCAATCCAGTTTATTCTTAGGAAGCAGGAATCATGGAACAATGCTGGTCCCTTAGCCCTCCACTCATAATTCCATTCCTGCGCTTATTGGCACATGCAACTGTTCCATTGAAATTGTTATGGAATGAAATTTGGTAGTTTTCTCTTAAATATATTTTTATATTATACATACAAAATATTTTGGATTTGAACGTTGTCATTTAATTAACCTTACTTATGAGGATAGGTGGGTGGTAAGAGAAATCCTGGGGCTATTTCACAAGTCAACTACAGAGGTCAGTTTCAGGTATTTGGGTTAAATTAACTGAAGAATGTATTCTAATACTGGCAAGAAAACTAACATACATTCCCATTGCTGTCCATTCATAAATAATCCTCTATAAAAGCTTCTTGGATAGAATACTCGGCTTCCCACAATTCTTGTAACTTCTGCCCTTATGAGATAGGAAAGCTCATTACAAATGCAAGAGAAAAGTGAAAAAATGGATGTATTTATGAGGATTTAGACTTTGTTCATCTCTATTCATAAATATACGTTGCTTCTATACATGCTCCAATGTGCCAGTCTAGCATGCAACAGCACCCGAAGTGCAACGCCTGCAACTGACTTGCACCTACTGAATCACATAATACGGTCAGTTTGCCCCGGAAGTGACACCATTCACATACAAAGTCGGCAAAAACACAATACAATAAAATACATTGAGAACGAAAATTCTGGAGGCGAAACAATGCACTGTATGTAAAAAAAAAAAACACTGAAGCTGACATCTGCTTAAAGGAGAAGGAAAGCTCTATTTGCTCGGGGTGCTAAAAGTTAGGCACCCCAAGTGATTGTATTTACTCAACGCCTATCAGGAAAAAACTGCTCCAGTTTGGGAATTATTCCAGCGAGCACCACAGAGCTATTGGCTTTCTTCTTCTTTCTTCAAATTTCCCAGGGCAGACACATGCGCAGTAGAACAAAACAGCCGACTTCTTCGTTTTTAAGTTCAGCTTTTTTGCGCCAAGTGAAGGAAGAAGGTGATCAGAGCGATCGCCTTCTTCCTTCACTTGGCGCAAAAAAGCTGAACCCCTGGGCCGGTCGGTGCAGTTTAATCCTGGTAGAATCACCATCCTGCGGTGGGAGGTAAGTATATATAATCACTTGGGGGTACATAACAGTAATACGTCAGTCAGAAAACATACTCTTTTGCTAATTGATCCCTTGAAGTCTGTTCAGGTTTTTAACTTTTAAATTAACTCTGCACTTTGTATTTTTTGAGAAAATACAGACAGGTACATTTCCTCTGCTAAACCCTGAAGTGTGAGGGGTTTTAACCATGTTGAAGTAAGCGTTCAACTGTTCTTTAGTGAAAGCAGTGCTGTCCAACTTCTGTGGTACTGAGGGCCAGAATTTTGCTTTTCCCTTAAATCCATACGCTTCCTCCTCCCCTGTGGATACAGCAGAAGGAAGGCAGAGTATGGCACACTTAAGCATAATAGGGAAAGCTTAGGACAGGCTAACTTCTGGCTCTTCTGTATTCTTCTTTAAGCGAATGCTGTTTTTGCACTTGTGTAGTTAGAGAAGTCTTCTGGTTCATAGCAACTGCCAAGCGAAAAGTCCCAGAAATTGCTGAAGGGAAGGAAGAGGACACAAAGAATACCAAATAACAGAAAGAGCTCTGCTGTGCTTACTCTGCACCAATATGCGAGTGCTGCGTTAGGGAAACTTTCGAGGGTAATCAATTATGTGGGGGGAGAAGCGGGGGGACTATCTAGAGTAGAAGTACAGGTCTTTCCTTATTGGGGGGGGGTTTAGTACTCCTTTAAGGCACAAAATATCTGTGTCTTTAATGTGTTGAGTGCATAGGACCTCTTTTATGAACTTGGACACACAAGTCACAACTCTTTGCAACTCCAAGTTGAGTATGTATTGGGACTCATCTTAGTTGGTATCATCAGTTGCTTCACAGATACCAGAGATACCAAACCAGTGAAGAAAGTAGTAGGGTTTTTTTTGGCAGGTAAACTGCGTGTGACCTTATTCACATGGGCTTTGTCCTTTCATAATGTCAGATGTTCAATTGCATGCACACATCACAAACCAGCCCTTTCACACAGGAAACATTTCTAAATTGGCATGAACACTGACAGGGCCGTTTTAAGGCCCTGGGCAAAGAGCCAACTAGTGGCCCCCAATACCCCTTGCTCGTGCCTTTAAATTTTTTAAACTGGTCCCACCTCCCTTCCCTCCCTGTGTTTCCTCCATCCATCTTCCTCCCTGTGTCCCCTCCCTCCCTGTGTCTCGTCTCCCCCACCCCCTCAATTTTTCGGTGCAGTGAGCCCTGGGCAGATGCCCCATAACTTCCATTATTAAAGCGGCCCTGATCACGGAGCATTTTTTTGTATAAAAACAGGGGAATGGACTATTGTAACAGAAGCTCGATGGCCAGTTTAAAACCAAGATACTTTTGTTATTCTCCTAATGATGTTACACATTTGCAGACTCCCAGAGGTAGTACTCCGTTACAGATGAACTGATCTCCAGAAGCAGAGGTGCCTTACTCCAGGAATCTCCTATCCCTGAGCCTAACTACATAAGCCACTATTCTGGCAGGTGACATCAGCGGGACCTTCTGGCCTCCTTGTTGGAGGTTACGCTGCTCAGCTAACATCCCTAATCCTGCCTCTCACTCTTAAAGCGTGCTATTAGAAATCTTTTTCTACTAAAGCCTATTTCCATCTATCTATCTCCTTAGCTGTCCCAACCCTTATGGAGACTGTCTGAAGTAAACGTGTTCAAAATCTTTATTCTTCTCAGCTTTGGCTATGCAGGAGCACTGCAGACATTTTTGGGTGTGGCTTATTGCAAGGGCTCTGATGTTGCTGCACAAGTGCAGGGTACTTTTGGACATCACTGACTGCCAATTATTGAAGTACACAGGGACTTCAATGGTGCTGAAAGTTCTCTGTGCATGCGCAATTCTAGCAAAGACAAGGGAATGGCATTATATTGAAGAAGGGCAGGGGGCAGGGCTGAAACAAGGTAATTCAAAGGAAAAACCCATGGGAGGCGACAGCTATGCATCCTACATATGATATTGGTGAAAATGGTGCTACTCCAGAATCTTCAATCTTTATTTACAGTGTGATTTACCATGTTTAGCTTTGGTCACGATTTACCCCATGATATTTGAGTTTTCACTCACTCTGTTACCTGAGACTCTGTTTGTGTGTTTTGTTATGGTAAATGAGCTAAGCCTAAGAGTATTTGAGAGCAATCCTCTAATGGACACTAAAGCAACCATTCACTTTTCTTGTACTTAAAGTCACAAATTTATGCAAGTCAAAAATGATAGTTCTGCCAAAAATATCATGCTGCACTCTACGAAATAAAAGGACACTGTTATTCTTACAAGGGAAGGTTTGACAGAACAGGAAACAGACTGGGTCAATGAAATGTATTCAATACTGTAAAATCACACACACTACCTGCAATGACTAATGTAATGATTTCAGAAACCAAATTATCTCCAAGATCTCTGGCCTGTTTCCTTGACCTTTAATTAGCAAGTTTTTAACTCTCCATGCTTAACAGACACACATTTGCTAGCACATACAGTGGTGTGAAAAACTATTTGCCCCCTTCCTGATTTCTTATTCTTTTGCA
>CM044435.1:96417726-96466744 GCA_024363595.1 Xenopus borealis | reverse complement strand
AGTTCCCTCCTAAAGTGCTGGTACAAGTCACATGACCAGGGGCAGCTAGGAAATTGACAAAATGGCTAGCCCCATGCCAGATTTCAAATCTGAATATAAAAAAATCTGTTTGCTCTTTTGAGAAATGGATTTCAGTGCAGAAATCTACTGGAGCAGCACTATTAACTGATGTGTTAAAAAAAACGTTTCCCGTTAAGATATTGTAACACTAATCTCGGCTATCCAGACCACAGATAGTTAAATGTGCAGCTAAAGTAGAAGCATGGGTTACACTGGACTCTCTTCAGGGTCCAGACCTTCGCTAAGTGGAAGCATCCCTTTGCGGATTTTGTTTAACTACAACTCCCAGACTACTGTGTGCACAAAATACAAAATGATTTGGGCGCCAGGAGGTTCATATGGTGCAAACAATTAATCAGACAATATCCCCAGGTTTACTCATGTATGCAGATGAGGGATCAGCATCAGACACACACACACTACACAGCTCACACAGAACTGGCAGTCTCTCACACAGAGCTCATATGATAAAGGCAGCAGATGGAGACACACATGACTCACTCAGAGCTTCAGGTAATACAGTGGTGTGAAAAACTATTTGCCCCCTTCCTGATTTCTTATTCTTTTGCATGTTTGTCACACAAAATGTTTCTGAGGGTTTTTATTATTTAGGGAGAAACAAAATCCAAACCTGTGTGAAAAAGTAATTGCCCCCTGAACCTAATAACTGGTTGGGGCACACTTAGCAGCAATAACTGCAATCAAGCGTTCGCGATAACTTGCAACAAGTCTTTTACAGCGCTCTGGAGCAATTTTGGCCCACTCATCTTTGCAGAATTGTTGTAATTCAGGTTAATTTGAGGGTTTTCTAGCATGAACCGCCTTTTTAAGGTCATGCCACAACATCTCAATAGGATTCAGGTCAGGACTTTGACTAGGCCACTCCAAAGTCTTCATTTTGTTTTTCTTCAGCCATTCAGAGGTGGATTTGCTGGTGTGTTTTGGGTCATTGTCCTGCTGCAGCACCCAAGATCGCTTCAGCTTGAGTTGACGAACAGATGGCCGGACATTCTCCTTCAGGATTTTTTGGTAGACAGTAGAATTCATGGTTCCATCTATCACCGCAAGCCTTCCAGGTCCTGAAGCAGCAAAACAACCCCAGACCATCACACTACCACCACCATATTTTACTGTTGGTATGATGTTCTTTTTCTGAAACGTTGTGTTACTTTTACGCCAGATGTAACGGGACGTGCACCTTCCAAAAAGTTCAACTTTTGTCTTGTCGGTCCACAAGGTATTTTCCCAAAAGTCTTGGCAATCATTGAGATGTTTTTTTAGCAAAATTGATACGAGCCTTAATGTTCTTTTTGCTTAAAAGTGGTTTGCGCCTTGGAAATCTGCCATGCAGGCCGTTTTTGCCCAGTCTCTTTCTTATGGTGGAGTCGTGAACACTGACCTTAATTGAGGCAAGTGAGGCCTGCAGTTCTTTAGATGTTGTCCTGGGGTCTTTTGTGGCCTCTCGGATGAGTTGTCTCTGCGCTCTTGGGGTAATTTTGGTCGGCCCGCCACTCCTGGGAAGGTTCACCACTGTTCCATGTTTTTGCCATTTGTGGATAATGGCTCTCACTGTGGTTCGCTGGAGTCCCAAAGCTTTAGAAATGGCTTTATAACCTTTACCAGACTGATAGATCTCAATTACTTTTGTTCTTAGTTATTTTTAACAAGGGAGGCAATCACTTTTTCACACAGGCCCATGTACATTTGGAGTTTTTTTTCTCCCTTAATAATGTAAACCTTCATTTAAAAACTGCATTTTGTGTTCAATTATGTTATCTTTGACTAATAGTTAACGGTTTTTGATGAGCAGAAACATTTAAGTGTGACAAACATGCAAAAGAATAAGAAATCAGGAAGGGGGCAAATAGTTTTTCACACCACTGTAGGTATTCAGCTGAGGAAGGACTCCATTAGGCATTTGCAGGGATTCAGTACGCCATTCGCATCCAGTGCACTGTTCAGGCAGCTCAAAGCTAACCTAACACCCTCTTTACTGAGGTCCCTACACTGGAGGCATTCACACAGAGCCTCTGGGAAGCTACGCCCTGTTGGAGCATCAGCTGCTCATTCCCTTTTACCCTATCTACCTTTCTCTCCTAGAGAGACTATTACAAGTCTGCCCTACCATAGCTAAACCTCATTCACAGGGTTGCCTGGTCCCAGACTTCTTTCCTCAGAGCACATGCCTTTCAGGGCCTTGCTGTACCCAGGCCCCCTGGGCAGACCCTGCTGGATCACCATCCAGAGGCCAAAGAGGAAGAAGCCACTCTCTACACACACTATTTTGCCGTGTGGCAGGAAGTGGTCATTACACCTCTGCCCAATAACTACTGGTTACACAGGCTTTTGCCTAGTAACTGAAAAAAGGGTAGGGATTTAAAACCATAGGGGCAGTTATGGGTCCCTACAATATGAAGACCCAGGTCTCAGCTTTTGGCAAATAGATCCCATACTTACTATTTGTGCCCTTTTAAAAAAAAAAAAAAAAAAAAAAAAAAAAAAAAAAAACTTACAGAGCACATATAGTGCCTTTTATATTGTAAAATCTATGGGACAAGAGAACTCCTTCTTGCATCCAACTCTTAGCACATCATTTTGAATGTAACCATTTTGTATGGAAGTTTATTTTGATTGTGTCCTCTGTTAAGAAAAAGGACCAGTGGGCAAAAAACTAAATTCACAAAATGCAAACTCAAGATGTCTTATTATTCTAAAGCTTTCTAATGTTGTCTAATGCAGTTATATGAAGCATTGTGACCCAAACCAAGAATATTCTGCTTAGGATAAAATAAAAGTTGCAGAACTGCTGTAATGCTCATTTTAAAATGATTTAGTCTTAACCCAAATAATTTATGCATTCAGAAGCTGTTTTTTTAGGGGTTTTTTTTTTTTGGCAAATGCTTGGTTGTGTAGATGAGAATGCAAGCTTATAATTCAGTACTCATACAGTACATATTTTAATATCTTTACAACCATTCTAACCGTCATAGTCAATGGGTATTGTACAGTAACATTTACAAAAATAGTAAAAAAGAATCAATGAATTTCAAAAACTCGTTGCATAAACAGACAGATGAAGGCCTACACTAAACAGTGACTGAATAGAGAAAGCAGACTAATGTCCATTCCAGTTCTGTTAAATAGCACCTTAACTGGAAGCTAAACAGCGTATGATCCAGTAGAGAATAAAACTCCAACATGGGCACATAAATAATTTAATTCTGACCAGTAGAGCCAAATCCACCAGCACCACGCCCTGTATCATCTAAAGCCTAAAAAAAGAAATACATAAAAAAAGGTTATTAGTAAAAGGGTTATTGCAGGGAAAGGGACATGTATACAGCAGAACACAACTTTAACCAGTACAGGTATATAAATTAAATGGGTCTTTTCATAATGCGGAATATTATGCTTGAAGTCTACTAAAGATATTCAAACATTAGAAAACCCAATCAGATGGCTTTGTAAACAATGTGCATGTATGCTTTGTTAGTGCAGTGTTTTTTTTTTCTTGTTTGCTGGATAGCTCATGCTAAATTTTTTTTTCTAAACAGGATACATATAGGGAAAAATAAATATAACTTACTTTGACCTCTTCAAGTTCAGGGTATAGTATTTTCTCACATATCAACTGTGCCACTCGGTCACCTTTTTTCACTAAAAAGGTAAAAAAAAAAAAAATAACCAAATTATACCTGAAAAGTATTGTGTACATTAAGTTTAGTTAGTGGAACCTATTCACAAATGTTCTGGATCAGCTGCCTAATCTGTGTAATTGGCCAAATTGATCATCTTAGAATGCAGTCAACAAGAATGGGTAGACTGAGCTAAATGAAATGGCAATGCTAGAATGGCGAAACTCTTGCTCCAAGTTATGCAGGAACAAGGCAGAAACCAGGGCCTCATCAGGGGGGCACAGGGGTTACAAGTGAGAAACCGGGGCCTCATCGGGGGGCACAGGAGTTACAAGTGTACCGGACCCGGGCATGGGCGGCCCAGACACCACAGTTTTTTTTGTTTTTTTATAACTTACATGGGGGCCCTGACCATCAATAGCTTTTTATAACTTGTGTCTGGGGGTTTACTTTTTTAGCGCCTATGTCTGTGTGGTCTTTTAACTGTGGTCTGGGCGGGATCTGGGGTAAGGCTTAGGGCCCCCACAAATTGTGTTGTCCTGGGCCCTGTGATTTCTAATGGCTGCCCTGGCCGCAATACAGTAATATCAAAATCTACCCCTAACACGAGGCTTACAATTTCCTGGAGCTCCCGGTGCGAACCGCCATGTCTTCTGAAGTGCATGCGCAGTATGCGCGTGTGACATAACACACATACGGATACTGAAAAGCGGCCACACTTCCAGGGACCAATTCTGAGTTGAAAAACTTTAAAACTTTTAAATTTGAATCAAATAGGATTAGAGTTTTCGGGTCAGTTCTATTCATGAAAGTTTTAAAAATTCGATTTTATTAATAAATTTCGAGTTCATTGGAGTTTTAAAGAGCTCACACAAATTCCAAATTCGACCCTGGATAAATGTGCCTCTAAAAGTCACATGACATTTAGAAGGTTATTTATCGAAGGTAGAGTTTTTTTTAGACCTCGAATAAACTCAACTCGAACAGTTTCTAATTAAAAAAAAAAAAAAAATCTTCATATCGGAGAGTTTGGGGTTAATGAACAAAACCTTGAATGGTTCGAGGGATCTCCACGGGTTTTTGATGGTGTATTTTTGGATTTAAGCTTTTACCAGAGTTGGGGTGTAATAAATCTCAAATAATAATGTTAACTAGGCAAATCAATTTTTTACTCCAAAATAACCTTGAAACCTCAATTTTTATGTGGAAAACACAACCCAAACCTTAACAAATCTGCTCCGTAGTGTTCAGCTAAATCTAATCTAGAAAATCTTTCAGTTTTAATTTACCAATAGGTCAGCTGACAATCTCTAGAGCAGCCAAAAAGCTGGTACATACTGACCCGTGTTCCTGAAAAGCAGATTTTTGCGGCAAGATATCAGAAAAACATTAAGAGCTATCTTGGCATTATTCTTTCTAAAATTCATGCCTGCCCGTGCCTGTATAGAAAACAAAAAACCCACTTTATGTGCATTACAAAAAATAAAGAACTAGTAGTTTATCGCATTTAACCATTATGGTTATGCAAACCAATCCCAGACTAGATTTAGAGGCAAATGTGACACATTATGGAAATTAAACTAACAAAAACCCATAACATTCACTCACCAAAAATACTGCAATGTAAATGTAAAACATAGCTTAAAATATATAACCAAGCAACCCGTTAGAGTTAACGCACTTAAGAGGAGGTAAATCACATGATCACCTGTATTCTAACGTTTAATATGTCTCTATGTAACTCTTAAAGGTGTAGTTCGCCTTTAAGTCAACTTTTAGTACGTTAAAGAACGTCTAGGCAACTTTTCAACTGGTCTTCATTATTAAATTTTTTTTTTTTTACTTCTTCTTGTGAACGTTGCTGCTTTGAAGTGGGGGACATTGACCCATCTAAAAAAATAATGCTCTAATGCCCAATCTGAAAAAGAAAAGAGAAATATTCGGAAGGGTTTTTTTTTACAGTGAGAGCTGTGAAGATGTGGAATTCTCTCCTTGAATCAGTCGTACAGGCTGATACATTAGATAGCTTTAAGAAGGGGTCACGTGGCTTTTTAGCAAGTGAGGGAATACAGGGTTATGGAAGATAGCTCATAGTACCAGTTGAGCTTGTAATCAGGATTTTTTTTTGGAGAGGCTCCAGATGGGGTTTTTTTTGCCTTCCTCTGGATCAACTAGCAGTTAGGCAGGTAAAAAAAAAAACTGTTGAATTTGATGGACGTGTGCCTTTTTTTTCAACCTAATTTACAATGTTACTATGTTAGGCTAAAGATTTATTGTTATTGCTACTTTTTAGAACTCATCTTTCTATTCAAGCCCTCCCCTATTCATAATCCATTCTCTTATTCAAATCAGTGTCACATGCATTGCCAAACTGGTTGATGATCTAACCATTCATTGGTTGTTTTAGTTTTGTGTCTAATAAGCACTAGACCTTCAAAAAGGCTTCAAAATATGCATTCTTTACATAAAATCTACATACCTTCAAAAGCATCCTTTCCAAAATTAAATAACACGACACCCACATTGCCTCTGTAGTCCTCATCAATGACACCAGCTTCATGTCAGACGATGTAGGAAAAAAAAAGTGAGCATTAGAATAAATGTTAGTGCCAACAGACTGGTTCTACTTCCAATAAGGATACATTATATCTTAGTCTGGATCAAGTTCATGCTACTGTTTTATTATTATAGAGAAAAAGAAATAAAAAAAAAAAATTGGATTATTTTATTATAATGGAGCCTATGGGAGATGGCCTTTCCATAATTCAGAACTTTTTGGATAACAGGTTTCCAGATAATGGATCCCCTACCTGTACTGAATACAGCGGAACAGGTGTAATGTATATTAAGTTTGCTTTTATTTTAAAATTATTTAATAGGTCACAAATTACACATGATCTAAAGTCACTTGCATTTTCTGTTATACAGAAACTAGGCCAAGAGAAATTAAACGTAATCATCAACTAGCACACATCCCCTCAGCAACAGTGCATAAAGTTTTACTAGCAATGTCGTTTTTTTGTGACAAAACGGCACAAAATGTCTCCTAGTGGTCAAAGGCTATAAGCAAAAATACTGGAAGCACTGCAGACATGCAACTTAAATGGACCCTATTTTTCAAACATGCTACTGACTCAGTGGAGGATAAACTGTAAATACAGGAATTGTGCACAAACATACCTCCAACGTCAATGAAATACTTGGCAGCTAATCCAGAACGTGGAGCTGGAAACAAGTGAGAATACAATCAAGAGATGCAACAAAAACATGTACATCTTAAATGATCTACATCACATACCATGAAAGACAAGGGTGCAATTGTATTTTATACACTATGGGATCTATTTATCATGCTTAAAGGGGTGGTTCACCTTCAAGTTAACTTTTAGTATATTGTAGAAGGGACAATTCTAAGAAACTTTTCAATTGGTCTTCATTATTTATTTTTCATAGTTTTTTAACGATTTGCAATTTTCTTATGTTTCTTTGCAGCTTTCAAATGGGGGTCACTGACACCATCTAAAAACAAATGCTCTGTAAGGCTACAAATGTATTGTTATTGTTACTTTTTATTACTTATCAGTCTATTCAGTCCATCTCCTATTCATATTCCTGTCTATTATTCAAATCAATGCAGGGTTGCTAGGGTAATTTGTACCCTAGAAACCAAATTGCTGACATTGCAAAATAGGAAGCTGCTGAATAAAAAGCTAAATAACTATAAAACCACACATAATAAAAAATGAAAACCAATTGCAAATTGTCTCAGAATATCACGCTCTACATTATACTAAAAGTTATCTCAAAGGTGAACAATCCCTTTAAAGGGGAATTCAATCCCTCTTGCGCTAAACCCCTCCACCACCTGTAGACCCCTCTCCTCCGGGGCAAATGCTACGAAGTCGCTACTTACCCCTCCATGCAGGTCCCCTCCAGCCAGGTTCCCGGTCGCCATCTTCTACAGCAACGTCTTCTTCCTTCTTTTGTCGGTGGCACATGCGCACGTAGGATGCATTTGCCGGTTTGTACTACTGCGCATGCACCTAAACTTCACGAAGTTGGCCAATTGATCTTTATGAACTTTAGGCACATGCGCAGTAGTACAAACTGGCAAAAGCGTCCTACTGCGCATGCACCGCCAAAAGAAGAGGTTGCTGTAGAAAATGGCACCTGGGAACCTGGCTGGAGGGGACCTGTTAGTGGAAGCACATGACAGTAGGCTTAAGCTGGCCATAGATGCCAAGATCTGCTCGTTTGGCGATGTCTTTCCCAGATACGCAACTAATTGGCAGGGCTCTATCGGGGGAATCCACATGGCCGAACAATCGGATTATGAGGTGACCAGGCTGTTACCAATCAGTGACTTGAGGGAGGGCCACTTGGGCCATAACTGTTGCTTTTGAATCCGAGCTGAACAATCTGAGGAACAATTGAAAACTCACTGAACAGTTATGTCCCATGTGGCCCCCCTTCAAGTCGCTGACAAACTCAAAGTTAAAGAGCTGAAAAGCAGGAAGTTGGATTCTGGCTATTATATTAGACATCCAGTCACTCCAGCCTTTATAGTTTGCATTTTTCCCTGACTCACTATATTGGAAACATTTTATATTCTGCACAGCCTATTTATCCAGTTTTTATTTTTACACTGAACTGTTCCTTTAATGACTAGCCACTTACCAACTCTTCCATAGCACCCTGTAGGTACACGAATCTGGATATCTGTCTTTACCACCATTTTTTCCAGAGCAGGAACAACATAATGGTATGCACTGGGAAAGAGAAAAAAAAGTGTATAGGTTTATTAACCTTAGATGACAAGAGGATGCTGCTGAATGGAATACAATCAGGAAAAAGAAGGCAATAGAGTTAAAGTGATACTGACACTAAAAAAACATTATTCAAATTTACCTATAGCTTATGTTGATCATTTTTCAGTGACAACGCTGCTTTTGTAAGTAATTGTTACTTGAAGTTCCTAAACCTGACTGTTTCCTTCTCAACTAGGGTTGCCACCTTTTCTAAAATTTTATACCGGCCGGTGGGGGCGGAGTCAAAAGGGGCGGTTCCTGACGTAAAAGGGGCGTGACGTGCCATAAAAGGGGTGGGGCCACCAGCAGCGATCGGCTGAAGACGCGAAAAAGGTAAGTATTAAATGCGTTTAAGGCAGGGGCCTTTTTTATGGGGTATTACAAATTTACCGGCAGCTACATTGCTGGTAAATTTGTAATAACGGCCCTGGCTGGTGTTTTACCGGCTAAACATGTCAGAGTTTCTAATGCTAACAGACTGCTGAAGCTCAAAAATGGCAGCCCCCTCATAGAGGAACATGGGGGATTAGATGGGTAACGTAAAAGCATCTGAATACTTTTATGGCAAAATTATAGATAGTATGCAAAGACAATATTATGATAGATGTAAAAAGAGGTTTCATTTCTGATATCCGTATCTCTTTAAAAGGACATTTAATAAAGCGCCTTGCAACATTATTCCAGGTGTCAGGCAGGCGGCCTACAAAGACACTTTTTCATTGTAATTCCATATATACATTTGTAAGGATGTAGACTTGAATGTTGCCTGTAAGTACATTTTCAATCACTAAGCAAATAAAAAATCTGAGGGCGAATGCGCCCTTTCAATGAGACGGATGTAAGGGCGAGCACTTGCCTGTAAAGGTCGTATCCTGCAGCCCGCGTTGAGCCTCTAGTGGGCGTGTGGGCATTATCAGTCAGCTTTGCAAACTTCAATACGGGGGGAGAGGGGTAACTGAGCTCATCTTTTGATCGCTTGGCTGGTGACGTGGTCACTGTAGTTGCCGGCATGACTAACGTGTAAAAATTCTGTCAGCAACTCACTGTGAGAAAGAAATGAAGCGCCAATTTAGTTAGATCTCCCGCCGAATATTATGGGCGGGGTAAGAAGAGGGTTTGTAACCAACGGGCTGCTTGATAGCTAGATACTTGAGGAAATATTGGTTAAAGATACTTTGTAATGCCTTAAACACCCGCCCCCTTTGTAACGTCGATCTTTGACAGGAAAATATTTCAAGAGAAGTGGGGGAATGAAAAACACAATGTAATATGTCCATTTTATGGTATGCAGGGTGAAGGCAAGTTGTTTCAGCACGGGCCGCGAAATGCCTGGTTCGCAGGGTGAAGAGGACCGCATTGAAGACGGAGGGAAGAGAAAATTTGGAACCTGACACCTTTCAGCAAAGCGATGACTCTGCGGGGAAATAGAGCAGGACGGACGGACTGACTGACTGACTCGGTATATAGTCATAGATGTAAAAGCAATAAACAAGGATCCATTGCGTGTACAAATAATTACCTTGCGTGGCGTGCGTGCGTGAGGAGGAGGCTGGAATAGGCGCCACCATTTACTGCTGAGTGAGCAGACGCTTGTCGGAATTCTGACCGATGCTACTGCTGAGAGCGGCCACGTGGGTTGCATAGATGCAAAGTGATCTTTCCCAAACGTTCGGCCATATGATATCAAACGACCGGATTAAGACCCCCCAATACACCAGCTGATAAAACCTGCCGACAGACTGAGTCAGCAGCTTATTGGCTCGTGTGGGGCCATGTGGGCTTCCCCCATCGCAGGTTAAAAAGCCCAGTCAGATTGCAGGCGCGTCTCTGCCTGTATGCGGTCTTGCAATCCGACCGCCCGTATCTAGGTTTGCCACCCGGCCGGTATTAATTTACCGTCAATGTAGCTGTAATACCCTTAAAAAGACCCATCGGCCAGACCCCAATCCCCTGGAAACTTGCCTTTTTTTCCCCTTCTTGAAGGCTCTGATTCGTGGTCACGACCCAAAACATCATTGTCCCGCCCCCTTTGACGTCCCAAGACACTGGCCACGCCCTAACATGGCATTGTCCCGCCCCTTTTGACGTCACACAGCCCCTTTCTTGGCCCCGCCACCACTGGCCGGTAAAACATTTAACAAAAGGTGGCAACCCTACCCGTATTGCCTCCATTATGATCCAATTGTAGGGCCCACGATTGGATTAGCCTGATAGCACCCGCCTCCATATGGGCATATCGGGGAGAGATCCGCTTGTTTGGCGAAATCTCCCTGTCTATGGCCGCCATTACGATGACCTCAAGGGCCTCCTGACGGGTCAGTCGGAAGAAAATCAAACCTTCCCGATCGATATCTGGCCATTAATGGGCAGATAAGCTGTCAAATTGTTCTAAATGACCAATATCGGCCAGCATTAGTGTCCTCGACTTCTGAAGGCTGTATATAGGTGTGTCGGTAACTGTAGTGCAGCGGACATTTACTTCAATGCTGGGGCCTTGTCATTGTTTTTATTCCCATTACAGTTCTGTGAGAGTCAGAGCTATAACTATTTAGCAGAGTTGCTAGGTCTAATCTTCAAAACCAGCCAGTTAGCTACAAAACTAGCCAAGAGACACTTCAAAAGTAGCCCAAAATTAGCACAATATGTGCAGTGAATAAAAAGTCTTAAAATGAATAGATGTGAATATAAGCCTTTTTCACTGATGTGCACATTTTCCCATGGAGCAAAATCAGAAAGATTTGCCCACTTGACCAGGGGTGTAACTACAGAGGGGGGCTCAGGAGGTATAGGTGCCCCATGAGGCCCTAATACACATACAATTTCTATAAATATTGCTAAAACAGCTCAACCTCTAGACATTTTGTTGGCCAGGCCAAAGGCCCAAAAAAGTAGCCCAAATTCCTACCTTGGCTAGTTTGTAGTTTTAAAACCCGCCTGGCCTTTAAATTAGTAGCTCAGTTTTTATGGAAAAACCACCAACCTGGCAACCCTGCTATTAAGGAATGGTTGACACTTGTGAGAAGTAAAAAGCAGTGAATTTGTTAGTCAGCCCCCTATTATTATTATTAACATGTATTTCTATAGCGCCAACTTATTTTGTAGCGCTGTAGGCTTAAATGGGAAGTCAACTCCTCCAGCGCTGGTTGTTCAGTGCAGAGAAAGTTGGGACTTTCCAGTACAAACACGGGACTGCGGATTGAGCTGTCAAAAGCAGAACTGTATCGCTGAAAACTGCACAGTGGGGAGGTATGCAATAATATATTGAGGAAATTCAGACATTTCTGCTCATGGACCAATTGGATGGAGTGTACTGAGAGTGACTAATGTTAAATAGTTATTCTTACAACTCATTAAATACATTGATTAACTGGCAGAGTTCATCGAAAATCAGTCAAGTTGTATCAAAACACGGAGCACAGGACAGTGTTGTGGTCCTTAAAACAGTCCAAATTTATTAATCTTCACAGGTTTAAAAACATTCATTAGCAACAGTTCATCACGCTCAACGCGTTTCGTGGCCTCACGCCACTTCCTCGAAAATCAGTTCATAAGAGAAATTGATCAAAAAAACTGGGAAAAAGTGACATGCTACAGTTCTCAATAATAATTCATTTGCTCACTATTTCAAACAAGTGCTTTTCATAAAACTTTAGTAAAAGAAGAATTGGATAGAGTTGTAATTTGAATCTCCATACCTTGAGTCTGCTAAAAAAATTTTTTAACCATGAAGAAGAGACTGAGCAAATTGCACTCCCTCTGTCATGCCACTGGTCAGACATACATTGGTAGGTTGGGCACTTCTAGATAAGAAGATTGCAGCATGCTGCCAGGTCTGAATGGTTGGTGGTTGGTCTGTATAACAGTACCAGGGGTGCAGGTGGGCCCCAGGTTCCTAGTCTAACAGGATCTCACTAAAAATATATTTATTTTTCTGCCTAACAATCTAGTATTGTGTAGAAATATGAAGGAGTTTTTACTTTACACTTTGCTAAAGGAGAACTAAACCCTACAAATGAATATGGGTAAAACTGCCATGTTCTATATAGTGAACTTATTGCACCAGCCTAAAGTTTCAGCTTTTCAATAGCAGCAATGATCCAGAACTTCAAACTTGTCACAGGGGGTCACTATCTTGGAAAGTATCTGCAACACTCACATACTTAGTGGGCTCTGAGCAGCTGTTGAGAAGCTGAGATTAGGGGTTGTAGCTAATTATCAAGCAGAAAATGAGGTTGGTCTGTAATATAAGATGATGCTACAGGGCTGATTATTAAATTCTGATGCTAGTTGCACTGTTTTCTGTGCTGCCATGTAGTAATTATCCATATTAATTACTAATCAGCCTTATATTGTGACATTTCTATTCTATGTGTACTGTATATTGTGAGTGGGTCCCTAAGCTCAGTGACAGCAGCACAGAGCATGTGCAGAGAAAATGTAAAATATTCTTTTAAGATTTTCAATAAATATTTATATGAAAATGCACATGATTAAGTTGTTATTATTATACTGTATTTATATATCCCTGATATTGAGGTTGTCACCATTATACTGTATTTATATATCCCTGATATTGAGGTTGTCACCTTTTAAGACTGGGCAGGGAGGATTGGCGGATAACATTTTGGGAGTGTATCTTTAATATCAGGAGCCTTCAATTAACATTTAAAAGACTGACATTTTAAGCACTTCAGGGCATTGAATGAGAAACAGTGGCACGCTATCCCTTTTTATTTAAATTGTTTAAAGGGATACTGTCATGGGAAAACATGTTTTTTTCCAAAACACATAAGTTAATAGTGCTATTCCAGCAGACTTCTGCACTGAAATCCAATTCTCAAAAGAGCAAACAGATTTTTTATATTCCATTTGAAATCTAAATGCGATTGCTTTTTTGGAGTCAGGAAGGAATTTTTTCCCCCTCTGAGGAAAATTGGAGAGGCTTCTGATGGGGTTTTTTTGCCTTCATCTGGATCAACTAGCAGTTAGGCAGTTAAAATTAAAAAAAAAGTTAAAAAGGTTGAACTTGATGGACGTGAGTCTTTTTTCAGCCTAACTTACTATGTTACTATGTATGTTACATGACTCGGGGCAGCTGGAAAATTGACAATATGTCTAGCCCCAAATGAAATATAAAACAATCTGTTTGCTCTTGAGAAATGGATTTCAATGCAGATTTCTGCTGGAGCAGCACTATTAACTGATGCATTTTGAAAAATGTCAATTATCTCTGTTGTTAATGCCTGGTGGCAGAATCTGTTCCTAACTATGAACATTTGTTGTACTGTAACATAAAGCATCCTGTCCAATGCGAAAAGGAATGTAAGTCAGGGCATGTAAGTTTTATTAACGCTGTAAACTTAAGGCTTCTGTAAAGTGATGGGTGAATTTATTCGCCTTTTTTCACTGTGGAAATAACGACAATAGACTTGAATGGTGTCGCGAGTCAAAAAAAAAGTTTGCCGCACATCAAAATTTTTTTTTATGCCCATAGACTTTCATGGGCATGGACAAATTTTTTGCAAATCGAAACTAGTCAATTTTGCCGATCACTACTTCTGTATATTGTAAAGGTCCTGAGTCCATGTCATATTGGTTTAGTAATATTAACATTCACCCTTAAAGGGGTTGTTTACCTTTGAGTTCATTTTTATTATCATGTAGAGAGTGATATTCTGAGACAATTTGGAATTTATTTTCGTTTTTATTATCTGTAGGTTTTGGGTTACTTAGCTTTTTGTTCAGCAGCTCTCCAGTTTGCTATTTCAGCAATGGTTGCTATTTCATCTGGTTGCTGGGGTCCAAATTACCCTAGCATCCAAGCATTGATTTGAATAAGAGACTGGACTAGAAAACTGAAGAGGAACTGAATAGAAAGAGGAGTAATCAAAAGTAGCAAAAACAAAATATTTGTAGCTTTACAGAGCATTTGTTTTTTAGATGGGATCAGTGACCCCCATTTGAAAGTTGGAAAGAGGAAGGCAAATAATAAAAAAAAAAATAATTGAAAAGTGGCTTAAAATTGTCCATACTGTAACATACTAAAAGTATGTAGCCTTATGTAGGAGATAGGCAGGGAGGAGAAATCAAGCGACGAACGTTGGATGGTCACCATCTCAGAAGAGGAACACATGCAGAGAATCAGTCAGTAATTTCTTACTAAAAACTTAGCGAATTTAAAGATTTAGCTCTGTTTTCGTTTATTTTCATGAAAAAATGATGTTAGTGTGAAACAGAGGAAGGATCCTTTTGGAAGGAGGTGATGTTCACCTAGATTAGTGATACAGTTATATGCGGTATAGTAATGTAATTTCTGTAGTGGAGGAGCTCTAAGGTGCTGCAATGGAGATGTAAGATAGAAAGGCACTCTGTATGCCTTATGGATCCCCCAATGGTATGGAAGTGAGGCAGGAGGAGAGGTGGGCCTCTGGTAGGGCATCAGTGGCAGTCTGTGCTTAGTTGGCTTTATCAGGCAATTACTGGAAATATGCAGGTATATTATATATTATGCTATATAAAAAGGAAGGTAAGAAAGCACGTAAGATCTGCTGAATATAATAACCAGGGGTTATTGGACTTTTGGTTAAAGAATCCTTGGAGGACCAACCACATTATTCAATGTCCCTTTATAAGATATAAGAAATAATTGTTGTATCAAACATTCAGTCATAGTTCTAATAATAACCAATATTCACCCAAAATCACACCCTGACTTTCTAGTTGGCCAGTGTCTAGTGGGGCAAATAGTCATCATCTCCAAAGCAAAACCAAGCACTACTCCACCCCTACAGATGTGGAACCATTCTATTTACCTTGTAATGTTATCTGTTCCAATGTTGGCACCAAATCCCCAGTCTTTGTACATTACAGCCTCCTCCTCCTGTGCACATAAGTGACCCACCTAATCAGATTGCAAGCTCTACGGGCCAGAGACCTGTGTTTCCTGCTTTGTCTCTTAACATGCCCCTCAATCTGTATTACTGTTTATATTTGTTTTTACCTTGTATTTTTTTTCAATGCAATGAGAGCCTCTCTGTTGTACACGTAACCCTTTTGACACCCCTTTGTCAGTGTTACACTCCACGTGTGGCGCTTACCTGATGGCACTGGGACAAACCTGAGCCACTCCGCAGTGGGTACCTGGTACTTACTAGCACAGTTCTTCCACCTAGTGGGATCCAAGAATACACCTAAGGGTTGCCCCACTAGGAATACAGTAATAACACACACAGTATTGGTTAAACTGAATAAACGTTTATCTAAAATAAATGGCCAACTAGTACATGCAGCACGCCTAACCGGTGGCAATAGGGCCTCACTAACTAACTTGCTAGCGCAATTTGTCTAGCTAACTAAAAAGGAAAATTACAGAACTGAGCACTTTTGCAACTCCATACACTCCTTCAACCTCTAGTTTAACAATTCCAGATACCAGAATGCAACACTCCCCCCAGATCATTAAGATGGAAAGGTCAGAGAACTGAGTCATCTTTTTAAGTAATTACAACTGGCTAAAGAAGACCCATGCTTACCAGGCCTCCGTTATCTTGATACTGCACATGGAGTTAATCCAGTGGTTGAGAAACTGCCTTTCAACCTTCAAGAGAAGTGGACATTTTTAGGGTAAAAATACAAACAGGAGCACCATGTCTCCTTTCCACTTTTCTCTTTCTTCTGTACAGAACCATTGTTTTTTATCATTCTTTCTTGTTTTAAATAGCCCAGAATGACCAGCCATGCACAGCAGCATCTTCTTTAAAAACATCTAAGGCTGATTCTGCACAGCCAAGCTCCAGCAAGCAACATGAATTTGCGATAATTTCCATGTTAAAGGTAATCCTGTGGTTTTATGGTTGTATTAAAAATGTTATAAGGTCATTATTTCAAAGAAATCATATATTGTAGGTACAAGTACTTTGAATGTTTGAGCATCATTCAGGCTGTTATGAATTCTATTATATAGATAAATGATGGACTTTTGGACATGTCCCTTTTTTATTCTTAACTACTAATTATGTATACATGTAACTAATACATTCTTTCTGTAACAATACTAAAGAAAATAGATGTCGAAAAGAAGAATATTATGAAGAGTTTTTCAAAAGAGGAAAGTGGACAAAAATGCCTTAAAAGGCCATTGTCAGATATTTTGGACAACCAGCCAGATGACAAGAGATTTAAACCAGACACAGCTGACTTGCATAAGGATACCCGAAGAAAGTCTAGTTCCTCAAAAGAGGATTCTTAAAGAGGAAAGTAGAGAGAGAAACCTGGAAATGTCACTGCCTGATATTTTGGAAGCCAGGGAAACAGAAGGGTCAGTTTCCCAAAAGAACATTCCAAACGTAGAAACAACTAGAAAAAACTGTAAAAGGCCACTATCCGATATTTTGTACAACTAGCCAGATGACAAGAGATTTAAACCAGACACAGCTGACTTCCATAAGGTAATGTTTTCAAAGTTCTCTGTACTTCTGTTTTGTTAGTAAATGATTTATTTCCGTTAGTGACTGACGAATTTCTGCTGTTTCGCTTCGCAGAATAATTCGCGAAACGAGTTATTCTGGCGAATAAGTTTTCCCAAAACTATTACAAGAGGTACAGGTAATGTCTTTATCTTATATATCAGGTATAATACAGTATAGTTCTTTGAAATTTTGAAGTTTGGTATGATATGAAGTTTCAAGCATGTATTTTTTTATTATTGTAGATCTCAGAAACCAATGACAAGAAAGATAAGAATTCAAAGTCCTAAAGAGGAAATAAAAGAGAAGTGTCTTAGGGCTGGTGCAGACAGGGAGATTCAGGGAGTTTCTGTCACCTGCCATGTGACAATCTCCCCGAACTGCCTTCTCCCTGTCCGCCACCTGTTTAAGTCAAAAAGCGCCAGCGCCAATGCACACGCGGCGTGGCGATTTCCAGGAATCGCACAAAGTTGTTTAGTGAGGAAACTTCGGGTGATTCTGGAAATCACTGCGTCGCGTGTGCATTGGCACTGGTGCTTTTTGATTTAAACAGGCGGCGGACAGGGAGAAGGCAGTTCGGGGAGATTGTCGCCTCGCAGAAGAAGCGATTTATCGCCAGGCGACAGCCCTTAAAAGACCACATCCTGAAGAAGATAAAGAAAATGGAAATGAGCCAAAGAAGAAAAAAATGAGACCAAGCAGTAGAGATTAATAACAGTATTAAATAAGGCCTAGGGACACATAGGTGAAATGTATCACAGCAGCAACGAGATAAAGCTAAGAAGTCTAACTGTTCAATTGGCGTAAATAAAAATGTTTCTATACTTTAATGAGATATGGAACTTGACTTTGTGTCTGTGGGGACCCTTAGGGTTAGTGTGCCCTTATGATTTTAAAGTCCTACACTTGCTGATATCCCTAATTGCTTGGCAGTTGCCCATGTAGCTAGTGGTAATTTGCATAGTTGTATTAGAGATGTTAGAGGTTGTGGTAGAGGTGTTGGGACCACATCCTGTCACACTTTTGGTATAGAGTGAGAAGGGTGGATCTTCCTCTTTGACTTCAGCTGTATGTTTCCAGGGAGCTTGGGTACACCAAGGCACAGTAAAGCCATTCTGCCCTAATGGGACCAGTACCTCCAAAGAATAAAGTCGGGGAGCAGGGACCTTGTGAATGAGGTCAGCTAGACATAAAATACTACCTTTTATAGTACTCTCTAGGAGAGTAAGATAGGCAGGTTAAGTAGCTCTCCCCTCATGCAAGACTGGCCTAATAGGGAATTAGCGCTAGTGCATTCCCTGATCCAATTTGTGGGATCCAGGTCATGGTGCTGAGATCCTGAGGGTGTATCTATCCAGGTGTTATACTATCACCTCAGGGAGTTCCACTATGATGTCTCTGAGGGACATGATGTAGTCATGTGATTATCTGCTGGGGCCTCTCTGGATTGTAAGTACAAAGCCTGTGGATCATTTGTCTTGGAAAAATAAACTAATTTTGTTGCAAAAACCTCCTGGCACCCTTGTATTTTGTCTTTCATGCATATACCATATGGGAGTTGTAGGTGCACTACACCATACCTTCATTTCTCTCATTGGGTGAAGACCCAGCCCAGTGTGTGAGAGTCAAAAGTAAGTCATGCGCTATTCTTATAGCTGGATATTAACCCTTTTGTGGTTAAATAGCCCAAAACCCATGGATATAATGGAAATGCTTTTTCTGGCTTATGTTCTGAAGTTGGAACTGCACCTGGATACAGTAGAACAAGAAGTATGGGGTATGGAGAGCAGCCAGTAACCAGGAAGATCCAGGTTTGACTCTTGGAAGAGTCTTACAGCAAGATGGAGTGAGATACTTTTGTGCCTAGACAATTATAGATATGTCGACTACCAGCCTGAAAGGGTACAAAACTTGGATGCAAAAAGCAAGACTGTTGTGGTCAGTCTTCTAGTAAACCAGGCTGTAAATGACCAAGAACCGTGAGCTGCTGTTAAATTGTTGTGCACACTGTTGGACTGGGCTGGTGGGGATGTGCGGGCTCCTGATGTGGTGGGCCTGGACCCCCTCAGTCTGATGTTGGTTGTGCACTGTTACAAAAATCTTCTCTCTTAAAAAAACCTCAGTTGTGAATAACACACAGGTTTCTGTTAGATGTCACTGCCCATTACTATGTGCAGTTGTGACCCAGGCTGCCATATGAGTAAATTCTCACAGTGCCACAGACTCTAGAATGTAAAGGATCTATGGTGTGTTTTAAGTTTAAAGGGAATGTAAACGCAAACAAAAACCAATTTTTACTTTCTTTAATGAAAAATAAAGCTATCTCCAATATACTTCAATTAAAAAATATCTGCCATTTTTATAAGAAACCTGGCTGTATACAGTGAAATTCACCTTTCATGTACTGCTGTGGATAGGAATTGTCAGACAGTCCCTAACTGCTCTGCAGGGAAACAGTCATACTTTCAAACAGCAGGGGGGAGCCCCCACCTTACTTCCCAGAACTCCAGCAGCTTTGTCTGTTACCCTTTAAAATAGCCAGTGACGTGTAGATATTTGTAGCCACAGACCCAGTGCAGTCTGTAAATTCTGATTCAGGGTCGGACTGGGAGGCCCAGGGTCCACTGGAACTGCTGTCCAGGGCACCCCATCCAGCCCCACTCCTCTGTTCCTCTCCCCCTTAGACATATTGTCAGGAATAATTGGCACTGGCTTATGGCTGAGTTTTTTGCCTTCCTCTGTATCAAAATGCTGGATATGTGATCTGTTTTAAATTTTATTTAAAAATTTAAAACAAAATGGCAATAGGACTAGTCCCTGTATCAACTTGTACTATGAGCTTTGTTTCCTGAAGAGCATTCACCTACTATGAAGAGATTTGTATTGGATTTTACTTTTGCCTGTACATCCCCTTTAATGTTTTCAACTCCAGCTGCAGAGACGAAGATCATGGAGCCAGATTTAAACAGATAAACTGGGATTCTATTTGGAGGATATTTTGCTGCAAGGAAGATCAAGGAAGAAGACGGTGCGGGACAAGATGGTGCCCGTGAACTTGCCTACAGGGTCCTGGACTTTGGGGTAATTGACAGGTTAGGGGCAATAGCCCGGGGGGGGGGAGGTAGGGTGGAGGGAAGGAGGGAGAGGGGCCTATGGGGGGGAGGGGTTTTGCGCCACAGATATTTTGCTGCAGCTGCTGGCTCTACAGAAATGGAGAAAGTTTGTATTAACCAATACAAAAACTATAAAATCCACATTAGATTACATGACAACGCAGGACCCAGTGCAGCCTGTATATTCTGATTATTAATCAGTCTTGCTGTATCATCTTCTGGCAGATATTATTTAACTTGTGATGCTTTGATCATTTATGATGATCCCTAAGGAGACCAGGCCACACTGATCATGTGCACAGTCTTGGTCTTGCAAAAATGTTTAACAGAGTTACAACATGACACCCCCCCTGTGCCCAACTTTGAAAGCATAAATCATTTGTTTGATTAGGCTTGTTGTATATGTTTAGTATACAAAATACAGCATTTCTAGCCTTATTCTATTTTAGACTTTCCTTGTCCATTAACAACTTACAGGTATGAGACATTGCATTTTCACTTTATTTTATCAACAGAAAACTCTCAGAAGCTATAGTCTCCTTCATGGTCATTCACAGTATTTCATGGACTCTCTATTGCACCTCTGGCATTGTCTGTGTTGTGTTTCAGTAAGAAAAGAGAGAGCGGTCTGACAGAAACTGATTAGGTATCTTGAACAATATGCCTATGATTAAGTACCTTGCAGCACAAAGTGAGAAGCGTCTAGCGCTAATTCGCCAGCGTGACGTCATTTCGCAACTTCGCAAATTCACTAACACGGACTCTGGCGAATTCGACTCTGGCGAATTTTCGCTAGCAAAGTAGATAGACTTGCGCAACTTTGCACCCTTACGCCAGGCAAAGTTGTGCACTGACGAAGGATCGTAACTTTGCAAATTCACATTTGAACATTTTCCTCAACTTTAACACTTGCCCTAGACGTTACTTCGCCTGGTCAGACCAGGCGAAGTTCAATACAATAGATAGGTTGAAAAAAAAAAATGTACATTTTTTTTCTAAGTCCCAAAAAAACGCAGGCGTATTTTAGCATAGTAGGGTGATAGTCTGAAAAAGATCGATAATTTTTTTGGGGGGGTTACCCTTCTTCCCCCCTACATTTCCTAACATATGGCAAATCAACTATACAGGGGGCACATGTAGGGCAATAGGACAACTTTATATAATTTATTAAAGGTTTCCTGGGCTTGTGTAGTGGCTGTAACATATACTTCTATTATAAGTTAAAGTTCCCGTCATATGCAAATTAGGCTTCGCTAGCGTAACAGCGTTCTGCCTAGCGAAGTAACACTAGCGCAACTACGCTACCGTTCGCCGACCTGAGCGTAAATTCCCACTGAAAATTCGCCTGGCGAAGTGCGGCAAACGCTAGTGAAGCCTACGCTGGCGAATTTTCGGATCTTAGTGAATCTGCCCCATAAAGTTTAAAAAACAACTTTTTATTTTAATTGAGCTGTCAAAGTTGGATTCTTTGAGTGCCTAGTTAGTTATGCTCAATATGGTGTAATCCATTCCCACTGGCTGCAGGTGTGGGGGATATGCACCCAAACCCAACATCATAGGTTGAGAAAAATGCCTAAGGCTTTTGATTTTTTTTTAACGTTAAAATGGTCTGTCCACTCCCTAAAGCTTAGGGTCTGAGCACTGTATCTACATTGGTAAGTCTTTTGTGACGACAAGTTGTGTTTTACTGTCTTTTGTTTTTCTCCATTACTCAAACCTAATGTGTCTACTGCTGAATATTTACACTTTAAATTTATGAGGCAACTACCCTTATTTGGATCTTGACCACTATGGCCATCATAAGGCCACCTCATAAATTTATATGAACATGGATTACATATGTAACTCACACGGATGCTGCCTTCTTGGCCATGTTGGCACATACTGGATTGATTTCTGAAAGTATGCATTTTTGTGCTGAAATGAATTACATGGTGGAATTCAGTGGATCAGCAATAAAGCAACACTCCTCTGTTCCCCTTGTCTTGATTAAGAGCAGCATTACATGATCTCCTGTTTTATATTAACTACAGTTTTATATTGTGGATCAAGAAAACCGTGCTGTGGATCTGGATACTAGAGTCATCTCACTTATGTTTTTAATGTGCATTGATTTTTTTATGTGCTCTTGAAAGGAAGACAAACAACAGAATTATATAGATATATCTATGCCAAACAAGAGACTCAGAAAATGGAAAAAGTGACTCTGAAGATTTAATGAAATAAAGGACAGTGAACAATACAATTAAATATATTTATTCATCTTTACATAGACATTGGCATTACTTTTAATCAACATACACTGAGCAAACAATGAAAAATAAAATCCAGGTTTAGAACCACAATTCACATTTCCTATAACAATATATTTGTGCAGATCTCATATTGGTAATACATATATTTAATTAGCTATTGTATATAGATTTTCTCACCCATATCCCAGCTAGAATTTTAGTAGGTAATTTTTGCACATCTTAAACTATTCCTTATGTTAATGCAAAAAAAAAAACGATCTCATTTGATTTTAAGAAACAAAGTGCACTTCTGGCCTCATAAATATGCATTGAGAAAACACGAAGGTACGAAACCTTTCGCCACACTGTGAGACTTTTTAGGTTAATACTGTGGGCCTAGAATCACCTCTGCGTCTCTGATGGGTTTAAAGTTGCAGTTTATTATATGAGTGTATGTATGTTGTATTCTATATTATAGTTGTATTTATGTTTATGTGGGAGTATATTATAGTATGTTGCTTGGCTTGGCAGGCGTGTGTCCCATAGACATCAGGAGTACTGGGAATCTGATTTTGAGCAATCAAATATGAATGGTTCAAGGTACAGCTAACCTGATTGCATGCCTGACTAGTGCATTGATTATATTATTATTTATATTCAATTTACAATAATATGTTTTCCCAGAAACCATTATTATTAACATTACACATATATATATATATATTTGTGTACCTTTTGTGTCTTTTATAAGTCAATTCTTCAGTCCTTTTTTAAAAAATCTTAATGCTGAGACAAAAAGGTCTTGAATTCTGAGAATTATGAATAAAACGTTAGTACGTTCTTGTGATTTCCTCGAACAAGCAAGACTGGTGGAAGGTTCTTTGAAAGAATTTCTACCCATGCCATGTAAAGGTGGTCTGAGACAGATCCTTTTCTTGCAACAGGAAGACTCCTGTAAACACAACAAGATAATATTCATTATTTCTATATTTTTGCTGTTATTGGGGGCTACCATTAATATTTCAGAGGTGAAACTTACAGGACAATGAGATTGGCTGATCTAGAATGTTCTTGTAATAGTTCATTCAGTCTGACTTGGCGGTAACTCTGTAAATGAATCTCGAATAAGTCATAATGAAACCAAATAAAGACATATTGTTGCACATGTATATATTTAAATAAAAAGAATGTGAGGGTGCTTTCAATGGAGTATGAGCTGCTGCTGTTTTAGCTGTTTGACAGGGCTAGAATAAGTTGGAAGTCATAGAACAGAAACTTCACCAATGTTTACTGAGCTGTATCTATAGTAATAAGTCAAATCAACTTGACTTGCTGTATTTGTTCTCTTGACATTTCGCTAGTCATCCAAGTGTTATTCTCAGTCTGAATTGAGAAAGACAAGCAGATGACTGTGTAAAAGCAGGGAGCAGCTTTTATGGCAATGGCATATCAGTTGCTACATTTCTAGTGTAATCTCTGCACACGTTATATACTATCTTTGGTCATTTTTAGCAGAAACTAAGAATGTGGAAGTACACCGTACTTCTTAGTGTGGGTCGGGTTTCCAGGTTTAGAGCGAGCACAGAAGGGATCTATGCAGGATTCAGTGCATTCCTCAAGACTTTCAAACCTGTGCAAATATTTGGCCAGATATCAGTTTAACAGGCTGTCACTTTGGCCCCATATACACACCAAGAACATGCTCACTTGCAAACCCCAAGCCAGTGATGGTCAGTGTACAGCTAGTTTCACTCCAGAAGCTACATTATCTGTTTATGTGAGGTTCCTTGTGAACATGAATGAAATCTTCTGCTTTAATGTTTTTTTAGCCAAGGTTTAACCCCAAATGCAATTTTTTTTTAACAGAATCAGTTTCTGACTGCAGATACCTGCAACAGGACTATATGTAATGCCACATGCAGGTGTTTTCTCTGCTCATTAGATCCCTGGACATTGAAACCAGTCCACATTGACAATGCAACATGTACACTCTATAAAATATACAAGAAACTGTTCTTTTGTGTGATGAAGAGGCTTTTAAAGCTTAATTTCTTCTATTTTGACTGAAAAACATAAACTGCAAGTGTTCAGAAAGACTTTTAATGAGCAGCAATATCTATAGCAGTGATTCCCAACCAGTAGCTCGTGAGCAATATGTTGCTCTCCAACCTCTTGGGTGTTGCTCTCGGTGTCCTCAAAGCAGGTTCTTATTTTTGAATTCCAGGCTTGGAAGCAAGGTTTAATTGCATAAAAACTAAATATAGTACCAAGTAGAGTCTCTTGTAGGTTGCCAGTCCTCTTAGGGGCTACCAAATAGCCAATCACAGCCCTTATTTGACTCCCCAACTAACTTTTTCATACTTGTGTTGCTCCCCAACTATTTTTACATTTGAATGTGGCTCACGGGTAAAAAAAGGTTGGGGACCCCTGATCTATAGAGTTAACCAAAACTTACCTTTTCCTTAAACATCTCCAGTTCAGAGTCTGTTATTTTCCATGGATTTTCTCGCCTTATTTTCTCTGCAGTTGACACATCTGTAGCGTTCTCATGGAGACAATATGGCTCAATCATTTCTTCAAAGAATTTCCAGCTGCAAAAAATAAATGAATAGGACTTATAGCAAATGGGATGCTGTCTCTGAAAGAGAACAGTGTTACCTATAAGAACTGAGTCATATTTAAAGGAAAACTATACCCCCAAAATGAATACTTGAGCAACAGTTTATTTCAAATTAAGGGGCATATTAAAGGAATATATATTTAAGTAAATATTGCCCTTTTACATCTCTTGCCTTGAGCCACCATTTCATGATGGTCTGTGTGCTGCCTCAGTGATCACCTGACCAGAAATATTTCAACTCTAACTGTAACAGGAAGAAGTGAGGAAGCAAAAGACACAACTCTGTCTGTTAATTGGCTCATGTGACCTAACTTTATAGTTTGTTTGGTATGTTTGTGTGCACAGTTGAATCCTGGGATCCCAGGAGGCTGTCCTTATTTTTTTAAATGGCTATTTTCTATTTATGATTACCCAATGGCACATGCTACTAAAAAGTATATTATTATGAAAATGGTTTATTTACATAAAGCAGGGTTTTACAAATGAATTGTTTTATGCAATATCTTTTTATAGAGACCACATTGTTCGGGGGGTATAGTTTTCCTTTAAGTGGTGTTAATAAAATAACAAGGAAAGGTGAATTCACTTCAATATTTGAGGCAATTTCCCCCGTGTTCCTTTTAGGAAAAAAATGCAGGGAAAAAAAAATAACAGCGACCTTACTAACCAGTGCTGCTTTAATAATTTTCACAGACACCAGCATGACAGTGGGATCACCCATGAATCTTTTTAACTGCCATAACTTTTGAATGAAGAAGCCCTCGTTTTAATCAGCCAGCACAGGGTCCTGTCACTTACTTGTTTGCAATGGAATGTCTATGTAACTGATGGTTTTATAGTTGTATGATAAAAATCAAACAAAAAGCTTCAGTGACACGACATTGTTTTAATTAGCTGGAACTGTTTCACAGCAAATCCCTTTTTTCTTTATAAAATCAGCCTGCTACCATATACTGTATGCTTTCCCATGAGAATTGCAACTTGTTAGAAAATCACAAGCACCTCATTCTGCCCTGTGGGACCCCAAGACAGATAATCACAGCAGAGCAGAATCAGCCAATCAATGTGAACCAGCGTTAAACATGAGCATTGACATCCTGGGGACTTTTCTACAGCCACTATCTCATCAACTCCCTGCAGAGCAGCCAGAGATAAAATCATAGAATGCACAACATAATGTTAAAAGAAATCTATACATTTCTGTAAAATATTTTGGCATTTGCTTTTGTCCTAGGGAATCTCATTATTATTTGCTTTTTTGTTTATAGTGAACAAAAACTGCCCTCCTGTACCTCATCCTAGCAACCAAAAATCATCATTCATTAGGGTAAATTCACTAACAGCTGAATTTTCACCAGCATCAGCTTTGCACAGCTCGGACCAGTTCTCCGGGTGCAAATGCACTATGACTATGCCGATTCACTAATATGCAGAGTTTCTTCCTGGGAACTGAACCCTGGCTTCTTTTCACTAGCGTTACTTCCGCAGTGCGAGCATTTCTTAGCGAAGATGCGCTAGTGTTCGTTTGTGTCTAGTGAAAATTCTCTAGTTATCTTGTTCGTAGGTCAATTTGCATAGGGCGGGTAATTTAAACTTGTATGGAGGTCTTTATTATAAATGTTGGTGCGAATGCTTGAAGTTACCACTTTTTATTACAAATGTTCAGGGAAAATTAATAAAGGTAAAAGAGTTAATATAATGCCCTACACATGAGCCCACTGTAAAATGAATGTTCCACATGTTATAGAATGTCTGGAGAAAACCGATTACCTAAAAAAAGTTTGTTCAGACTTTTGAAGGGAATCCTGCTTCAAAAAAGGAAAAGTCGCCAGCATTTTTGAAACTTTAATATTTTTGGCACACAGGATATGATGAAAGTGACAGAAGATTGAGGAAGATCTAGCTTCTTTTTAGCACTTCGCCTAGTCTAAGGTGGCAAAGTCAGCTCTGGTGAAAGAAGTAATGTTCAGTAAAATCCACACTACTGAATTTGCGGAGTAATGGCCTTTCGCCAGGTGATAGAGTGCAAACGAACACAAGCGACGGTCTCTTTCACTAGTGAATTGGTGCCTGGGCCTGTTAGTTAATTAGCAATGCCCCTGCGGGCGGCAACGCTGGTGAATTGACGCTAGTGTTAGCCACTTCATCCTTTAGTTAATCTACTCCATAGACTTTGGTGAAGTGGTCAAATTCTCATGAAAACTTTACTGTACTTATTTATCATTATTATTATTATTATTAACATGTATTTCTATAGCGCCAACTTGTTGCGTAGCGCTGTAAAGTGAATGTGATTATACAACCAAATCACATGAATTACATATATAGAACATAAAGAGTTACATACATCACAATAAATATGGAGTTACTGTACATACATCACAATAAAGGAGGTGAGGAAGGCCCTGTACAGAAAAAGCTAACGGGAAGGGAATGATACACAAGGTGTGGGAGAGGGCAAGATTAGAGTAAAGTGGGTGAGAGATGTAGTAATGTAAGCGGTATTGCATTGAGTGGTTAACAGTGAGGGTAGGCTTCTCTAAAAAAGTGGGTTTTTAGAGATTTCTTGAAAGCTGAAAGATTGGGAGAAAGTCGGACAGACCGTGGGAGAGAATTCCAGAGGAGGGGTGCAGCTCTTGCAAAGTCTTGAATGCGAGCATGTGAGGAGGTAATGAGAGAAGAGTTGAGTAGCAGGTCAGTAGAGGAGCGTAGTAGGCGGTTGGGTGAGTAAATGGAGATTAGTTCAGAGATGTAGGGAGGGGCAGAGTTATGAAGTGCTTTGAATGTCAGGGTCAGTAATTTGAATTTAATTCTGAAGGGGAGTGGAAGCCAGTGCAGGGATTGGCAGAATGGTATGGCAGAGGAGGAGCGGTTGCTGAGGTGTATAAGCCTAGCATGCAGAAACCTTTGAATTCAGTATCTCTCGGACACAGGAGCTCACCAAGAACTATGGCAAAATGTATTGTTTTCAGAAATCTTGTCCCTTTACCACACATACCTTTCTTTGCTTGGCTTTGTGTTAATGTCTCCGACAATGTAAATATCTGCAAATTTAATTCGGAATTTGCTTAAAAGTGATGCCATCCTGGTAAAATAGAAACAATATATTAAGTAATTTAAAAGAAAAAAACATAATAATGGTTGTCTAGAATGAAGGGAACATACTGTATACCTGATTCTGACATGAGCTCATTAAGTAGGGCTTATATACTGTCTGAACTTTCAAATATGAATGTATTTTTGTACATAGACTTATCTGATTCCAAATATTGCATGTAAACTACTAGTCTGTCTGTATTAGCAGGGACCATTTTCTTACTCATGGACCACCCACTATGGAAATCAGAGGGACTTAGTCTTAGTCCCAAAATCCATCACATAAAATAGAACATAAAATAGAACAAGGTGAGAGAAGGGGGGGGGGAATGATTCTGTGAGCCTAAGGGGAAGGGGCTGGAAATGGCTGTTATGAGTGTCACAGTTTCCATTGAATCATGAATGCCTGAGTGAAACAAAATGTATTTATATATTTATTTTTGAAAGTTCCGAGCTTGTTTTTGATGCACCTTTTCTACATAAGCTCAACTGAATCTCATGTCAAAAATGGCATATATTTTCCAATTTAAAAGGTAAATGTAACTTGGACAAGGTAACTTGGTGGTCAAACATAAAATAATAAAGATTTTCTTATACTAATATCCTTTTAGCTCTATGGGACACGTAACAAGGCACAATAAGGGCACATAGAGATGGATAATTACACAAGCTTTTCATCTTCGAGACGATTCACTTTTCCTCCTATAAAAAACCTTAATTTGCAATCTTTCCATTTCTTTCTAAGGGTCAGAATGTGTGGAATAAGGAGAGTCAGTCCTAGAATAAAAGAATAGATTTTGTGAAAACAAAAGCTGACAAAAAAAATAAATTCTTGCCATAATGGCACATCTATACTGTAATAAAAAGCTGATGGAGTTATCTACAAGCTGGTTGGTGCCACAGAGAATGAATATGCTAACCAGTTCACTGTGAATTACCTCTGTGGTGTGACTGCTAAATTGTAAATTGATACTTGGAAATAGAATATGTTTTTGCAAAGATTCTATCATGAATTATAACAAATATTTCAGAACTAGGCTGGAATAGACCTATGAAGCAAACTATGAATTTCATACGCTTTATTCATATAAAACTGCATGCATATGCAACAAATTGCTATGGCTGTGTAGTAAATCTCACTTTTAAAGGGGATATTTCAGTTAAAATTTAGCGCAATGTATTTTAGATGTATTTTAGTGATATTCTAAGACACAAGCCAGTTGGTATTCATTTTGTCCCCAATTATTAACATTTATGTGCAGTTGTCAGGCAAGTAATTGTAATCTAGTTAACAGGGCTTGCTTATCCCTAGGAACCAATTGTTGACAATCAGTCGTAGAGGGACTGAAAGGAAAGATAAGCAATTGAAGCCTCTGGTTTTTGGTTTACACCAAGTAGACAAGACCCAATAGAAAGGCTAATATATTGAAAATCATAAATAATGAAAATAATTTAGGAGAGCGTAAGATTTTCTAGAATAGTTCCTTCTATAGCATACATAGGTGAACATTAACTTTAATGCCACTAGTGTGCACAGCTCATACACAAATCTTTTGTCATATATACTGCCAGGCCAGAGATTTTGCTACCAGTTTTGAATGTAGGAATTCCTACTGGGGTGTGATATGCTACCTATACCTTCATTACTCTTGCTGTTTGTCTAACTGTATCTAATACTCAAGCTATGGTACTGTGTCTGTGACAGATTAGGTTCAGTACCACTTACATTACACATCATTGCTACAGTAAGTCATAAAGTTTTCATTTCAGCTGCATCACAGCTTTTCTTACCTCCATCATCAAACAGCCACCAGACATCAATCATACCCTTTCCTTGCTTCTTTTTAAACTGCTCACTAGCTTCAACCAGCCTCTGATTGTACTCGCCCACATGCATGGGTGGAGGTGTGCTGACATCTGAAATATTAAAAACATTGATATTGATCTCTTGTGTCATTTCATGAAGAACGACAATTTGATAATATTATATGTGCCACGTCAAAGAAATTAAATTTTGTATTCATTCTTCTGCTGAAATCACCATTTGCTCTTTAAAGAAACAGACTTAGTAGAATAACCTTTTTGAATGAAAATGTGTTTACATTAATTACAAATGAAGGTGTAAGGATTTTGTAGCACATCAGACTGAATGCTCTGACTTCTAGGGTCAGCCTTAGAGTAAACAGCGCCCTGTCCAGTATAGTGCAGTGAACCCTAATTTGAAAAACTCTTGCCCTGCCATCTGCTTGATAGCTATCTGGAATATCTTTCTTGTAAACTTGAAGCTTGAGATTTAAAAATATCAACTTTATTACAATTTGTTTTTATATAAATAAAATATTAAGCTGAACACTAAAACTTTCACTGTCCGTGTGTTTTGGTTGCTTGGGTTAATTGCAGGCTGAAGACATGCATAATAGATACCTCAATAATACAAAAAAGTATACAAAATAAAAGTTTCTTAGAATAGGTTGCTCTATAAAATACTAAAACATGAAATACTAAAAGTTAATTGAAATTTACCTTTTAATGCACATATCAAATAAACGTTTATATTTTCTCATATGTTAGCAAATAAAACATAAATAAACACCAGCGTCCCTAAAATTTATCTCCCTAAACCATGCCATTTTCTTTCCCCCCCCCAGCCATATTGATTAAATAGGTTGCTCTAGATCTGTTATGAGACACTATAAGAGGGATGTGCCACCAAGTGACCCTGTCAGCACCAGTTGAGCACTAATCATAAATCAAATACACATTTGTTTCTCTCATAATAAAAACACTTCAGGGAGGAATACAGTTAGGTAGAGTCAGTGGTTTCATTCAACTTGCTTAGTTTTATTTTCAATTAAATGATAATGCATTTGAATATTCTCTGTGGTTTCACTTATATACAGGATGTATTGTAGCAGTGATGGGAAGGTTGTGACCCATCTCATTTGTTTTAATATTCCCAGAAAATTTTGTGTAACATTCACAAGATGCAAATATATAATGACTTTTTTTGGGGTGAAAAAGAGAATATTGCGCATCATTCTCAATAAATTTGCTATATTGAACTTTTGTATTGCACTCAAATCAATTGTTACTTTTTTGTATGATCTTTCTAAAAATAAAAAATCTGTGTTAAATGTTGTGTCCATTGTCTTTAATTTTTTCTTTTATTAATGTGTCTAATTGCAAAATAAATATGATATCCATGTGTTAATTTAATTTGCACAGATTCTGTTAGTCTGTTAGTAACAAACAGTATCAGCTGCTGTGAATTCTGCTTTATACAGATAGCTAGAATCTCAGCTGCCATAAAGCAGGGCAGGACTGCTGCTTCCAACTAGGGTTGCCACCTGGCCGGTATTTTACCGGCCTGGCCGGTATTTTTGATGGTTGATCCCAATGTTATTAATAGGAAAAAAAGGTAAATATATAGGAAGGCCGGTATTTTTTTGAAGAAAAGGTGGCAACCCTACTTCCAACAGAGATCGGATAGGATCTGTGCAGCCACTGGGACAGAATGCTCTGTTATACAGATAGCTAGAATCTCAGCTGTCATAAAACAGGGCAGGACCTCCCTCTCTTTCTGATAAGGAGCATGCGCACATATATGATGTAACTACCGGATGAGGGAGATGAAATATGACTCAGGGAACTTGGGCGGGGCTAAGTGACTGTTGCTGGTTACAATAGACACGCCTACTTTCACATTCTGAAAATGCTTGGTCTGGAGAACAGTAAGAAATGAGTGATAAGTAAGTGAGTTGATAATACTTAATTATTTTATATATATCAGTGAGTAAAATTATATGCTTTATAGTTCATGACCGTTCTCCTTCAAGTGCTGCGACAGACTGGAACTCCCTCAATGTGTCTCTAAAGCAACCTGATGAAGGGGCATGCCATGAAACATTGTGTGCCCATTTTGACACAATTAATTACAGGGTTTCATCCTTGTTTTGCATTGCATCAATGATCTGGTCCCATTCTTGAATAGGCTTCTTAGCTTTACAAATTCCTATGACTTGTGCCTTACCTTTGAAAAATGCAAATATGGTATTCAGAGCTGAGTTAAAATAATATTTGCAAAGTGATACATTTAAAAAACAAACCAATAACTCAGCATACACAATGCCCCCATAATATTATATAAAAGAAAGCATCAAGTCTAGTTAAATTGATATATTCTTCAAATATGTTATTTTATTTGTGATGGGTAAGCAGGATCCCAGGCTGTTTATAATGCAATACGTGTAAACTTCCTTCAAGCCAAATGCTAATGTTGCTATAGGAAACCTAGACTATTATTTAGTGGGAGGCATTTTGACAGCTGAATGCTACATAAATAGTTATAAGTGGAAAGGTTTGAAATGTATATAAATGATGTTGCCATTACTTGAGGGCTTCATTTTAATTTAGATGAAGGCATATATATTGCTACTGGCCAACTATTTGAAAAAAGTATTAAAATGAAGAAAAAACAAAATAACTTTGCTCTTGAAAGGAAACAACTAACTTCTACAGTACTTTTCCTACTGAAATACTTTTTAAAGCAAATAGCATTTTACAGCAACTAAATCGGAATTTCTTACATGAAGAATATGGGAAAGCTAGCAATCCATCTGCACCCAAACTAGCAGGGATGCTGGAGGATAGTTGTAGTTCTGCAACTGCTAGCTTCTAAAGTGCTAGAAGTACCCAATCACTGTTTAGTGATGGACCTACAGTACATGGGGGGATACAAGCTGTATCCTTTATTGTTTTTATGGGTATCAATGAGTAAGGCTGGTTACCACTTTAGGCCGTGTAGGCGATCTGAACTGGATGCCCTGCAATTGTCTGATTGTTGACTTAGGGGCAGATTTACTATATTCACATGAAGAATTCGAAGTTCGATCGAATTTCAAAAAGATTCTAATGCTATGCTAATTAGGCAAATTCCACCATCGAATTTGAATAATTAGAATAAAATTTTATTTGAATATTTGGCTATTCGATGGTCGAAGTACTTCCCCCTTAAATTTTTATTCGACCACCTAGTTCGCCAGATCAAAGCTACCGGATTGGGTATCATTATTTTCGAATTATTACTGTCGAATTGATCCATTTGAACGATTAATCGATCGATTGAATTTTTCCTATTCGAACGTTCGACCAATCGAATTGCGGTAAAATCCTTTGAATTCGATATTGGAATTTGAAGGATTTTAATTCCCTAACTATTCCGATGGTCGAATTTCAAATTCTTTTCAATTCGACCAATAGTAAATCTGCCCCTTAGAGTCATAGCGGAAAATTCACTAAACTGTGAAAATGCGCTAGCGTTGCCTTCTCACTTCCCCAGGCAAATTTTCGCCAGCACTACGCAAATTCACTAAGATGCGAATTTTCGCTCAGGGCGAAGTAGCGCTACAAAAGGTAAAACACACCAGCGTTTTTTTGGGACTTAGAATAAAAAATGTAAATTTTTTTTTTCAAACTCCTATCTATTGTCAGACCTGGCGAAGTAACGTCTAGCGTAAGTGGTAACGCTCAGTAAAATGGTCATCTTAGTGAATTTGCGTAATTACGATCCTTCGTCAGTGCGCAACTTCGCCTGGCGTTAGGGTGCGAAGTTGTGCTAGTTTATCTACTAGTCCGTGTTAGTGAAACTGCGAAGTTGTCGAATTGTCGTCACACTGGCGAATTAGCGATAGCGTGAGACGCTTCGCACTTTAGTGAATTTGCCCCATAGGATCATAAAACTCCTATCACATAGGCTGACCCTTTGTTGATGAGAAAATCTTATCTTTTTGTGAAATAGTTGATGTAACATCCAATAGACAGGGAAACCAGAGAGTAAAAACCAACATGACCCTCCCGGCAATGTTGTTTAACCAAATATTGTGTTCACTCTCTTTACTATTTAATATTGTTTTTTCATACTGCATATTTGCTAGATTAAAAGGAATAGCAAACACCAATAAGTCTTTATAGATATGGTGTGAAATTGGCAGATATTAGTGCAGCTGTTAATGGGTATATTTTGATGAAGTTACCTTTAGTTGAAGAATGCCTGGTAATATTCAGCTTGGAGGATTTGTTGAAGAAACGTCGGATTCCATGATTCCTCTCTTCATTCTCTTTGATAGTCCGTTCTAAAGCCAGTCTTTCTTGCTCCAGTCTGTCAAGTTCCTCTGTGAATAACATAATGAGATAACCTGAGTTGGATGTTGCTACTTTATTGTTTTGTTTCTCTTTTTTTACTTTTAATGGGAACAGACATACCTTAGTATATAGTTGGCAATGTCATAAAAATGCTGGAGGAACAAAAACGGATCACCCAGTGGTACATACAAGGTGCTATAGGTACAAGAACCAAAATAGTCTAGAAATAATGTTTTGTCTCTGTCCAGTGTTCTACAGCAACCAACTCTAATGCGGCAGTTTATATGCCTGTGTATTGGAATATTATCAGGCCTACCTGACGGTTATCTTGACAAAAATTGTCCAGATGTAAATCAGGTTGGTTTGATTTTCCCATCGGATATTTGATGCAGTGCTCACACTGACTGCTCATATACCCACTGTTGTAATCTGATCATTTGGCCCGAGGGCCAACAATCAGATTAAAAGCCCGATATTACCCACATTAGGTGGGCATGTTGGGGAAAGATCTGCTCGTTTGTGAGGTCATGTTATAGTGTAGGGCCACCTTTGGAGTACAAGATCAAGATCAAAGCCAGTCATCTTCACTTGTCATTATTGGTTCACAAAAAAGCATGCCACATGCTCACTTTTCCACAAAATATAATTTCTCAATCAAAAACAGCAAGACACCCATGCTGAGAGAGAATTACCAGGTCCCTTGACCTTGGTATTAAAGCCAAGGTGTGTCTCTTTGCAGATTAAACATATTTGCATAATTTGTACTTCAGCAGATATTAATAACGTGCAAAATGGATGTCAAGGTCCAAAGGACAAGTGTATGGGATCTGTAATTTAATGAGACAAAGAATATAATAAAGCATATAGGACACAGACACCCAAACACAAACTGAATGATCAATCACTATCATTAAGGACAGGAGATCTAGAAATTAGATTTTGAGAACAGCAAGAAAGCAAAGTAGTGAAGTGCTAAGGATAAAGGCACAATGATGAGGAAATACTGTATACAATTGCATTACGGATGGATATAAAATTAGCAACTATTACTGAATCTATGCAGCATAGTGGCTTATTTAGCCAGTGCAAAACACCAAACCTTTCCATACCCACTGATGCACCTGGAAGTCAGTTCTGAAAGGATCTGATTTCACATAGCCCTCAAATATAAAAAGGCTTATCACTTTTAGGATGTCCCATTAGATGAGGTAATGAACATCCCATTTACATTAACAAAACATAGTTACATAGTTAAGATGGGCTGAAAAAAGACCAAAGTCCATCAAGTTCAACCCCACCAGATGAGACCTAGCACACATACCTACACACCCACTGAAACAATATATATATATCAATATCTAAATTAATTGTAGATTTTAGTATCACTATAGCCTTTGATATTATGATTGTCCAAGAAATCATCTGAGCTTCTCTTGTTAACAGAATCAGCCCTCACAATATCATACAGCAGGGCGTTCCACAACCTCACTGTGAAGAACCACCTACACTGCTTCAAAGGAAAGTTATTTTCTTCTAGTATATGGAAAAATAGATCTCCTGCTAGCGGCCTATAATGCCCTCTAATGTACTTATACAAATTAATCATGTCCCCTCGCAAGCACCCCTTAACTAGTTTAGTTGCACAATTGTGTTTTCATCCCTTGAATCAATGCCTTATTTATGCAAGACAGTAGTTTATTTGCTTTTGTAACCACATAATGACACTGCCTGGAATTAGACAACTGGTTATCTACAAAAAACCCCTAGATCCTTCTAAAATATGCCAAAGTGCATAACCTTGCATTTATCGATATTGATCCTCATTTTCCAGTTTGGTGCCCAGTTTAGTAGTCAAATCACTCTGCAAAGTGGCAAGAATCTGCACGGAACCTATAGTTCTCCACAAATTAGTATCATTAGCAAAAATAGAACCTGTACTTTGTCAACCTCCAGGTCATTAATAAAAAAGTTGAAAAGCAAAGGACCAAGTACAAACAACTGCGGTACTCTACTGAGTACACTGACCCAATCAGAAAATGTTCCATTAACCACCACCCTTTGTAATCTATCCTTCAGCCAGTTCTGTGTCTAATTATAAATACTATGTTCCAGGCCAATATTCCTTAACTGTACTGTTAACCTTCTGTGTTGTATTGTATTAAAAGCTTTAGCAAAGACCAAGTATATTTCATCCATTGCCATTGCTCTCCTCAATATAAAAGGCAATTCAATTAGTTTGGCAAGATTGGTCACACATAAATCCATGCTGGCACAAACTCATATTATTATGAATTGCAATAAAGTCAATTATTTTATCCATTAATACCCCTTCAAAAAGCTTTCTTACCACTGATGTTGGACTAACTGGCCTATAGTTTTGAGGCTGAGAACGAGATCACTTTATGAAAAGCGTCACCACGTTAGCAATTCCTCAGTCTCTCTGTACCATGCCAGACCTCAATGAATCCTGAAAAATTAAGGTTTGGCAATGACAGAGTTAAGCTTGTCTAGTACCCTGGGATGAAAACCATCCAGCCTGGACCTTTATTTATCTTTACATGTTCTAGTCTCTTTTGAATCTCCCCTTGCTTGAACCATGCAGCATTTGTTGTATTAATAGCATTGGGACTATTTAGGGGAAGGGAACCTTCATTTCTTGGTTCCTTATTTGTGTAGATAGACAAAAATAACAGTTCAAAAGCTCTGCTTTATCTCTGTTTATTTTACTCCTTGCTGCAATACCCTTTTCCATGATTTTTTGTATGATTTATTGGCCTCCTTATAGCTGACAAACTTTTCAGCTGCCCCAGCTAACTTGAAAGCCTTAACAGCACGTCTTGACACCAACAATTCTCTCAAACCACAAAGATTTTGCTTTGTAACAACGTTCCTTGCTAACAAGGGGAATAAACGGACATATGTTTATTGAGCAGCATTTTAAAGACTTCCCATTTTTCTTCTGTATTTAACCCTGTGAAAAGCCTTTCTATGTGAATATGTTGTTGTTTCTGCAACAGAATCTCAAAGGAGACCATGTTGTGATCACTATTCTCTAAATGCTCACCCACACAAATGCTGGAGATGAGTTCGGTATTATTAGTTATTACAAGATCCAAAAGAGAATCATTCATAGCAGGTTCTTGAACTAGCTGAAATAAAAAGTTAAGCATATTTACAAACCCTTTTGCTTTTTCCAACTTGGCAACCCCATTACCCCAGTCAATGTCTAGATAATTGAAGTCACTCATAACAATAACCTGACCTAATTGTGAAGTAGCCTCCATTTGTAGTAGTAGTTGGGCTTCAATCTCATCACTTATTTGAGGTGGTTTATAGCATACACCAATGATAATTTTCTTTGTAGCTTTTTGCCGGTCAAAATCTCAACCCAAGGGGATTCCACACCCTCCCAAGTGCAATCCATGGTTATTTCATTAGAACATGGTTTTAATTCAGGTTTTTACATAAAGACAAACTCCTTCACGTTCATGTTTAATTCCTCTTTCTCTCCTAAAAAGGGTGTAGCCATTTAAATTGACAGCCTAGTAACATGTTTCATCCCACCAGGTCTCAGTGATACCAATTATATCATAGTTTTTAGAGCATGCAATTAACTCTAGTTCTCCTATCTTACCTGGAAAACTCTGAATTTGCCAGCATACAGCCGAGGTTACTACTTTTTCTCTGACATTTACATTATTTAATGGAGAATCACATTTAAAGTTATCAGTTTGTTTTTCTCCGTAGCAACAAAAAACTGAATTTTATTTATATGTTAAAAATGATTAATAGCATCCAGAAACTAAATAGCTAGTGCTTACCATAATTAGGTGTTTATGGTCAATGCAGAATGCAACATCACATTTTGCATTCAGTTTTCCTAACAAGTTCAGGGCTTTAAACTGTGCTGAAGTTTCTCTCTGGGAAAGTTACCTTTCAATATACCAGAATGAGGTACAGAGCTAATCTTCCTTGTCTAGCAAATGGCCTATAAAAGTGGTTTCTACACAGTAGATTGTCAAGTGATATCTGCCTCAATTACCCATTCTGACATTTTAGATTGCCAATATTTCTCTTTTAATTAGGCTCCACTATAACAACATGATGACTGTATTTAATAGGACACGGTGCTAATCATGCATTGGATTCAGTAGAAAAAGCAATCTCTTTCCTACATGACATGGCAAAGAAATACATTTTATTTGCCTCAGAACGATGCAGAGAGATCATTTGGCACATTTAGCCCATTTTAAATTACTTGATGCTTGCACAATAATAAGCATTGCAGAATTATACGTGGCATGTGAGCTGTCAGAATGTGACAGTTTGTCACATGGCCACTACTTGATAATTATAGGGGGGGGGATGCCAATTTGCTAGGCACCCTCCATAATTATAATCGCTACTCTGAGACCCCAGGTCAGTATTCATGTTCTCTGAAAACTACACAGGCCACACTACTGCTGTAGTAATGCCACATTTCCACCTTCTTACTTTTTCATTGATCCTCTCTATGGACCTGGGTCTCTCATAGAACCTGGGGGTGCCTAACAAAGTGGCACTTAGACCTTAGCCTCAATCACCCGGCAGTGGGCTAGAGACATCTTTTTATAAACTGATTTTTCTCTGCTTTATGAGATCTCCCATGAAGCTGCCGCTCAATGCACAGGCCTTTGGGTATCTATATAGAAAATATACCCCTGCATACAGGTTTCCTCATCCACCCTTTGCTCCAGATAGAAAAGGTTGTGCAGTAGATTATCTTCACACGTACAAATTCTTAACTTTATGGAAAAATAACTCTATAAGAAAGTTTTTTTTTAAACTGTGATGTATAAAATTACCAACAGATGGCAGCAGACATATTTCTTAGAATTTTCTAGATTTTACGTTCTCACTAAACTTTTTGATTTCACAGTTTCTGTATCCCTTTGTTTCTAAGATAGGATGATGGCAGCACCCTGAGTAATTCTTGTCATGTAGAAACTGTGTATTCAAATGTTATGTTTCTACTAGGGTTGCCACCTTTTCTTAAAAAAAATACCGGCCTTCCTATATATTTAGCTTTTTTTTCTATTAATAACATTGGGATCAGCCATCAAAAATACCGGTCAGGCCGGTAAAAAACCGGCCAGGTGGCAACCCTAGTTTCTACCCATATTTGGTCAGCTTGTTACACCTTCTCATGTGAGACATACTCTGACAGCATTAACCCGGACCTGTGTAGTGTTCTCATTATTGTAACTATATTTTATCTTTCTACCCATACTTGTTCAGCATTTTGCTCCTTCTCATGTGACACATTCCATCTTAAAATAAAGTTACAATAAAGAGAACACTGCCGTATCTGTATTTATAGGGGGCAACTTTAATTGGTGACACTAATCTAAAAAAAGCTACTTCATGCAGTTCTGACTCACAATCTCCTTAAAAACTCTTTCTCAGATGTACTTAAAGGCATCTATATATATGGCTGCCAACATTCAAAATCCATAGAGTTAAATCGACACTGAAATTTTTTCAAGGTAAAAACAAGGTCTGATAAACGAATACCTAAAGCCTCATTTATGGATGTAATTTAGCCTGAATGTTGATACTATTGATAAAGCAGGTGTATATTATTAGTATTGATGCTTGGTACTTACTGCTACCCCTGAATGTGGAGGTAATGCCTTGGTTCCCACAGAAGGTTGTGTCGAAAGCCAGACTTGGGCCGAATAAATGGCCCACTAATGCTAATGCAATGTACACTTGCAATTGCACTCATTCTAGAGCTGTGGGATAAAATGTGCTGAGTACTACGCAGCAGCTAAAATTACTTTAAAGTTCTGGGTAAAAATGTTGCATTATGGGAAAAACATGCTGATTTACTGAAAATTGCATTTTACACACTGTTCATAAATTAAATTTCTGAGTAGCTTACATAGTTAGTTACATAGTTAAATTGGGTTGAAAAAAGACAAAGTGCATCAAGTTCAACCCCTCCATCCTCTTTATGGGTAAAAAGGTCCCCATATATTTCTCTATAATGTCCTCTATATGTGGCATTCTGAATCATTAACTGCACGCCTGACAACAGTGACAGCACATTGGCCCCATTAGAGTTTTGACAAACATACACAGCTGGTCTGCCCAAGCACAAAAACAATACTATAGGTGGCACTGGTTCCCTTGAGAGCCGTCTCTTTGCAAGCTGGTTAAACTAATTGATTATTGTGACTTGGCCTTTCACTTACAGTATATTCTAATTTTACAATATCAGAGCTACAAAATAAGTTGGCACTATAGAAATACATGTTAATAATAGGGATGCACCAAATCCACTATTTTGGATTCAGCCGAACCCCAAAATCCTTCCTACCGAACCGAATCCTAATTTGAATATGCAAATTAGAAGTCGGAAGGGGGAAACCTTTTTTACTTCTTTGTTTTGTGACAAAAAGTCATGCAATTTCCCTCCCTGGCCCTAATTTGCATGTGCAAATTAGGATTCGGATTCAGTTCGGCCAGGCAGAAGGATTCGGCCTAATCCGAATCCTGCTTAAAAAGGCAGAATCCTGGCCGAATCCCAAACCGAATCCTGCATTCGGTGCATCCCTAGTTAATAATATCTGACTATATGGCCTAGTGGCAAATAACCATAATGCAGCCAAATGTTAAAGAATGTTAAAAAGAAAACACAGGTTTAGGTTGTTTGCCTATTAAAAAGTAGAGCAATGAACATACTGCATCTGTTTTCTATATAATTTGTTTTCCATATAATTGAGATCCCTGAGCTATTATACATAATTCATGCAGATGACTGTAAAGCATTCCTGCTGCTAGTTTATAATGCATATATTCAAATGCCACCACAGGATAACTTGGAGCCATAACATGCTTATGCAGGGGGAAATTCACCAAGATGCGAAAATTCGCTAGCGTTGGCTTCACTAGCGGGCCAATAAGACGGGCCAATAAGCTGCCAACTGTCGGCAGCTTTTATCGGCCTGTGTATGGGGGGCCTTTAGAGTTCTATAGTATAGTTCTATAGTAGAGTATTTCTGGTCAAGTGATCTCTGAGGCAGCACCCAGACTATCACTCAATAGTGGTTCAAGGCAAGAGATGTAAAAGGACAATATTTACTTAAAATATATATATACCAGTTTGATAAGATTCTTTAATATGCCACTTAATTTGATATAAACTGTTGCTCAAGTATTAATTTTGGGGGTATAGTTTTCCTTTAATAGACTTCCTGAAATGAGAACAGGTTGCAAACCCCACACTAGACAAATCAAATTTTAATGATAGGATTTAGTGGGTTCCCCCACCTGTACGTCTGTATTATCAGGTGGGGAGCTGACCGATTTTTAAAAACAGAACAAGGTGTATGTTACTGCATTCTTTATCTCTGACTACCTTCTTCCCATTGTTTGGAGAGACAGCTCAATATGGAACAGAGACTGACAAAATATAAATCACGCATGTGATCATCATTATAGGATGTGTCACGGTGTGCTACAAACCATTACTGTGCTGGTGCAGTCCACCAGTTTTAGGACATTTATTACTATAGTAATTGATGTCACTTTCATTGAACAGAACATTTTGTTTAACACTCTGTCCTCCACTATCAAAATATGAATGATGTCAATACAAGGTAGGTAAGGAAATGAGTTTCATCGGTTTCCAATAAACACAGGGCAGCTCAGGAAATTTGTGTCAGACTATTAATTAAATATTTTCACCCGAGAGTAAGATGCTGCTAAAAACTGATTTGTAATAGAGCTTAAACTCAAGCCACTAATGTATACATTTAAACAAGATGTATATATATATATAATGCAACAAAAAATTATTTGCTAATGAAATCAAGATCCAAGATGGATGCAATGGAGAGGGTATATTCAAGCACTTTATTAAGGTACTTGCATCAACACACACTCCTTTAACTTCCACATGTTTGCCAATGAATCCATCCTGCTTGGTGTAATGAATGAAGCACAATATGCCTACTGACTTTTTGCTTTTGAGAAAGTGGCCGGAGGACTACGAAACGCGTCAAGCATGATGGTTCTCTTTACACACGGCATTCTTTTGTACTGATTTTTAATGGATGAAATAAATATTGGATTTTATTCAGAATACTCCACGTGGTGCTCCATGTTTTCCAGATGACCTAGTACAATTCTGTACCTGGTAATAGCTCCAGGGTTCTTAAAGTAAGTTGCACTGGTTGACAGTTTGCACCTGGTGAACTGGATGCAAATGGAATTTTAAAACCCTCCTCTGAAAACGCTAGGTGAGTCTTGCAATCAATATGCGTGGCCACAATTAGCTGGCAAAACCACATGATTATTCTAGATGTCCCTGCTACGAACACTTACACTATATAAAGTACCTGTTTGATGGTTGAGGATACTGGATATGGATTCCAATAATGAATTTGGGGGCTATGGATACATTTGTTATCACAAAATATATAAAAAAGACAGTTTTGTACAACAATATAAGATGCTTCTCAAATCGGTTAATTTTACATTTGGGAGATAGCACTACATTATCAGTAGTACTCAGATCCAAAGCTGCCATAATTGATTTAGTAGTGAATACAGATATGAGACCTGTTACCCAGAAGGCTTGGGATAACTGATGTTTCCATAATTTGAATCTTCATACCTTAAGTCTACTTGAAACACATGTAAACATTAAACACACTTATTAGTCTGGTTTTGCCTCTAATGAGGATTAATTATATCTTATTTTGGATCAAGTACAAGCTACTGTTTTATTATTACAGAGAAAAAAGAAATAATTTTAAAAAATTTGGATAAAATGGAGTCTATGGCAAATGGCCTTGCACTAATTCAGAGCTTTCTGGATAATGGGTACTATACCTATACTGGCGTGTTAGCAATTACAATATAAAAACACCGCATGGTATGGGATGTTCATGAAAAATACCTCTGCTATTGCAGTATAATACTTGGGCAAAATAAATTAGAATATATTTAAAAAAAAACAAAAAAACATTACCTTTAACCTGAAGAACCTGAGAAAGATCAAAGCCTTGGCTGATTCTTACAATAACCACTCCATATTCAAAATCAAATGCATCGCTGTAAAGAAACATATAGTGTTTCAGTTAGTAACAGAATTATGATATTATGTATACAAATGCATTATCTATAATTAGCTAATAGTAAGGGAAAGTTACATATGAAAACTAATTTACTGGAGATATTAGTTAAAGATGACCCAAACGAAATCATTATTCTGCTGGATGCTCTCCATTATTTTATGTACTTTTGGTTGCCATGCCTAATGGTGGCCATACACGGGCAGATTGGTCCTTTAGACCAGGGATGTCCAACTGGAAGCCCAAGGGCAGGATGTGGCCCTCCAAAGGATATTTATGACCCCCAGTCTGCTCTCAGGCTCCATTGACTTCATTTTAATCTGTCCACGATATCGATCGGTAAGGTTTAATTTTTCCGCAGACTGACCCATCGGAGCCCATTGCTCCTCATTGTAATCCTTTTGTTTGGCCTTAGAGCCGAATGTTTGGATTACCCCAATATAGCCCTGCAGCTAGTGGGCATATCGGGGACAGATCTGCTTGTTTGGTGATGCCGCCAAACGAGCGGATCTTAGGGCTGTGACACACTAGGCTATTTGGGGAGATTTTGTCGCCTGGCGACTAATTGCCTCGACTTTGCGGCAACCAATCTCCCCAAACGCCTTCACCTCACTCTGCGCTGGCTTAAACAAATCGCCGCGTGTGATTAGCGCTGTCACAGCCCTTATAGTGTATGACTAGCTTAAGACATATGGTGCTTTTGGTACAACTACAGACAAGGCAGAAATAACAAGGTAGAACCTGGTAATTATAGCCCCAGGTTAATTGACTTCAGATCATGGATGACTTCTGACCTTAGATAAGCTTTACTAGGGCTGGACTGATGAAAATGATATCCCCAAAGCACTCTGAAGCACGTTAGTGCTCTATACTGTAGAGTGTAGATGAAGCATAACATATGACTGGAGGTAAAAAGTTAGGGCAACCATGTGGTGTTTACCTTCATGTGCTATGGTTCTTTGTCAATTTTATGATCACAACTGGATTAGAAAGTAAATGCTACATGGATAGGGGGCAAATCTATAGTTGCATACGGTTGCAGTTCTAATGTCATCTTTAAAACATACTGTACTACAGTTAGCCTCATCTGGGGCCCTTTTAATATTAAGTAATAATACTTATTCTTTTACTTTTATGGATATGTATCACAGGGGAGAATGACATTCACTCTGAAGACAAACATCTGCTTCAGCCACTGCAGATTTCCATTGGAAAATGTACTCTCAGAGAAAATAGGTCATTCAGGCTGTGTTTGTCTCACTAAAGTATGAAGACATAATATTAAGTGTATGGATTGTTTTTTCTCTGCAAGCATGTACAGTATTTATACATTTTAGGAAAAGCTTTGATGTCTTCAACACCTATATATAGGAACTGTGATGTCTGATACGACTGTCTGCACCATGATTGAGAAATATGGCATTACAGAAACTTTTATAAAGTTTTTATAAATATACCCCAAGGTGGTTAAAACTCATTTAGCAAGCACTAGCTTGGTGAGGAATGGTAGTGGAGAGAAATGCAATAAACAAAGGGGCAGATTTACTAAATTCACATGAAGGATTCAAAATTCGATCGAATTTTCCAAAAGATTAGAATTTTTGAATGTTTTTGAAGATCACTTCAACCAGTGAATTTTGAAAATTCGATCAAATCGAATGATTCGAATAATTCCAATAAAACTCTATTCAAATATTTAACTATTCGACAGTCGAATTACTTCCCCTTTAAATTTTTATTCGACTGCCTAGGTCGCCAGATCAAAGCTACTGAATTGTCTTTCATTATTTTTGATCGAATAAAAAAATTGGATCAAATGGTTAAAATCGATTGAATATTTTCTATTTGATCATTCGACCAATCGAATTGCGGTGAAATCCTTCAAATTCGATATTCAAATCCAATGGATTTTACTTCCCCAACAATTCCCAACTATTCCCATGGTCGAATTCGAGGGTTTTTTATCCCCTAAAATTCGACCCTTAGTAAATCTGCCCCCAAATGTATTTTATTACCTGCTGCATCAAAACTTTTGTGTTTGGTAATCACCACATACATTTTATTTGAAATAGAATGGCTTTTATCCAGTTATCTGCTATATTTTGCACTGAAGTAGAAAACTAAGTGATAGACTGTGCATTATTTTTTTTGTTAATTAAGTGAGACTTTGCTAAATCAGTCCTTTTGCATAGAATTTAGAAAGAGATTCTCGCTGAATATTTACCACCATTAGACAATGTATAGCTTTTAAAGCACTGTTAGTGACTTGTGTCTTAATGTTTACTAAAAGAAATGCAAATTTGAGCTCCAAAACCACATTACATGCTACAGAATGGCACTGAAAATACCCTCTTTATGTCAGTGTTAAAACTTTATCACCCATGGGAGCATTATGATCAGGATGGCGCTGACAAAACAAGCCACAAAACAATAGATATTTAATAAATGTAAAAAACTAGAAAAATATGATCATAATGGGGCTGTCGTTAGCATTTCTTTCTTTTTCCCTATTTATACTTTTTAGAGCTAAAACTAAATTCTCTAAACCACAAAAAATGTATATTTATTAAGTGTAAAAAATGCAAAACTTCTCCATCGAAAAGTTGGCAAGGTCATGTAAAAGTCAATATGGGTGCTGTCCTTTGCTTTGAACTTTCAGAGGTTTTCTGATTTTTTTGTAATCGCATGAAAATTGTTATGAAAATGACGATTTCTAAGTTTTTATATTCCTTCTGTGTCTTCTTTATTTGTTCGTTCTATTTATATTCTATATCTTTTAGTAAATAACTAGGCATTTGTGTTTTCTTTTTTAAATGAGTTTAGTCATGGCTGAAAACACCTCTAAAACTACACAAATTTGAATTCTGATGGGCCTCCCCAAGTCATTGATGCTTGATGTGATTGCTTCATTGCTCTTTTTGATATTTTTCTATTTAGTTCTTACCCATGCTTAAAGGACAAGGAAAGTTAAACTAAAGAAGTAGCTATAAATGTTGTACATTATGTTTTGGGCTTCTGTACCAGGCCAAGGCAACCACAGCCCTTTAGCAGTAATAAATTCGCGAAACGGCAGCAAAAATTAGCCGCAAAAAAATTCGGCAAGAAAAACTACGCGATGCGCGACGCGCCGAAAACGACGCGACGCGCGTCGGAAATTCGAGAATTTTCCGGCGAAACGCGGGAGTTTCGCCCATCACTAGCAGTAAAGATCTGTGTCTCCAAAGATGCCCCACTAACTCCCCATCTTCTTTTCTGCTAATTCACTGCACATGCTCTGTGCTGCTGTCATTTACTGACCTTGGGGACCCACTCACAATATACAGTACACATATAATAGAAATGTCACAGTATAAGGCTGATTAGTCATTAATATAGATAATTATTACAGCACAGAAACCAGTGCAATTAGCATCATCCCTGTAGCATCAGCTTATATTACAGTCCAACCTAATTTTCATCTTGATAATTTGTGACAACCCATAAGCTTAGCTTCTCAACAGCTGCTCAGAGCCCAAACTTGTCAGAGATGGTGACCCCCTGTGACAAGTTTGAAGTCCTGGATCATTGGTGCTATTGACAAGCTGAAACTTTAGGCTGGTGCAATAAGTTCAGTGTATAAAACATAGCAGTTTTAGCCATATTCATTTTTAGAGTGTAGTTCTCCTTTAAACAGTGGTATGTGTCTAATGTTTTTTTTTGTTCTTTTATCTCCTACACTTGCACATAAATCGACAGTGGCCTCTACAGGGAGAAACATGAAAACTTTTTATGGGGTTTCATTCATTTTTCCCTGGTTCCCTGACTGTTGCTTTAATTCTGCTATCTACAATCACAAAGGTCATCTTCACCTGTGTCCTGGTATATAGTATATACTAGCACATGTAAATGAAGGAAGTACTCATCTTGACTCATGACCTATCTTTTGTCAGGCACAAACAATATTTTGTATTTGAGTAAATGTTTCCTTTAAGATAGAGTTGTTATAGCTGTGAATATTTTCTATGGCACTGAGCGAATGGAAATACATTATAAATGTTATTATGGTGCCTCAGCTTTATTTGTAATTTTTATGTCGGTGCATATTTGCTCTGCTCCACTGGGAACAGGTGTTGGCATTATTTCGGCTCAATACACAGTTGGCTTATCTATGGCATCTGCAATGTAAATACTGATTCTTTCTGCAATGTTTTCCAATATGTTCCAGTTTTTAGTTTTTGTTTGCTGCATATTTATTTATTATGGGTAGACATTATAGTCCCGATAAAATCAGCGTAAAATGTAACAGTGGCTTTTTTTTTTTTTTTTTTTTTTTTTTTTTTTTTTTTACTGTTATGGATAATCCACTTACTGTAAAATGCCCACATAGCTGGCAAGATCCTCAGGTTTTGCTTGCCTCCAGTCCTTCTTAAATCCCATCACCAGTGTATTTGGTTTCATTCTTCCTAATCCAGCAGCCTGTGTACAGAATGGTCACATAGATGAAGTGTGAGAGCAAATGAAGGTATCTGAGAGTGGTTTGGTGTTTGACAGTGGCTGCTCACCTTAGACAGGGACCTTATGCTCTCTGAGACCTCTATGCCAATACATTATTGGAGCGGCGGAAGATTTTTTCCTTCATTCATTTCTAACTGGCTTCAGATATAATTTTTTTTACCCAATTAAACTGATTTGCATTTCAGTTGCCAAGCTGTCATTTCAATAGATCAGTAACTTACAATCTGCAGAACACATGCTGCTTTTTGAGCTTTATTGTAACTAAAATGACAAGCTTGTTCCTGCTTTACTTAATAGCATTGCAGCTGGCATGTCTGTTACAAGACTATGTTCAATTTTTATTGATTCCCTCCATTCAGAGCTTAGAAAAGGCCCAATCATTTTGTGGGCGTAGCTGTACATAAACTCTTTTTTATATTCTTTCTACACAAATAAATGTATTTTGTATATATCGACTTTTTCAGTATGCCTTCATTTATTTCCATGTGTTTTTCCAGTTATTGTATGGCAAGGACCAGCTTTTAACCAGCAATCGGAAGAACCAGTATGGCTTATATATCAATATGAGCAAAGTTTGTGATGGCCTTTAAAAAACAACCCATAACAAATTACATAACACCTTCTGAGGAAGGAAAACACGTGTAAGAGAAATCAAGAATCAATTATGGATCAGCGCCACAGGCTATGGAAAAAAACAAATAACAGAACCTAGAGCAATATTGTTAATATTCAGTGCAGTCACCCAAGGATTACAGCACTAATCTGTGTGTGTCTTGAACCATAGAAACTCTAGGCACAGATTTTTCTTGTGTGTTCTAAAGTGCTACAGTGATTGCTACAAAGTGCTATGTCCAAAATAAAAATTTAATTAAGTCAAACTAAGTGCGTTTGCTTCAGAAGGTAAAATGAAATAAAATAAAGTTGCAATGGTGCTTTCTTCAATCACTAAAACTCATCATGTGGCTTCTCCACTCTCTGGTGGGATTAGAAATTTACAAGATTCCTGATTTCAAAACAGCATATCAATATCATCTCCAGGCTATTCCTTTATGTAAAGACATTAAGAAGCAGGGACAGAGCTCACTGTGTAATTTGCTTTTATTTTTTAAAAGGTTTTAAAACTTATTGCAATTACATAAGTCACACTTCTGAGCGCATATCAAACAATGCAGTCTTCATGGTGAAGTTGTAAATCCCACCAGAGAGTGGAAAAGCCACTCATTTTATTTT
>CM044435.1:96361781-96417418 GCA_024363595.1 Xenopus borealis | reverse complement strand
AAAAAAAAAAAAAAAAAAAAAACCACTGTTATCCCCAACCGGAATGCAGGCAACCCTAGTTGGGGATAGCATTTTTAACCAAATAGGTGCCTTTTATTATAATTTTATTTTGGAGAAATCACTAACTTTGTAGAAATCCCTATGGCACTTTAGAAAGCACAAGAAAAATCTGTGCATGGACTTTCTTGGGTTTAAGACACACACAGATTAGTGCTGTGTCTTAGGTGACTGCACTGAATATTAACAATATTGCACTAGGTTCTGTTATTTGTTTTTTTTTCCATAGCCTGTGGCACTGATCTATAATTGAATCTTAATTTGATGATTAAGTTGAAGAACTGTGAAAAAGATTGGCAAAGGAAAAAACTTGAGGGTTTACTTTTCCTTTAAATCTTGGAAATTTTGTTTGTTTTTGCAATTTTTACTCTGTTATACAAGCAAGAGAAACTGAAGAAATAACAGTGGCAAACAATCTTTTTCAAAATCCTTTCTCTACCAGACCAATAAAAACTGAATGAAAATTAGCTTTGTAATTAAAGGCACACACTTTGCACCAGTCCTAGTAACACATAGCATCCCAATCAGCAGGTAGGTTTTACAAGTCAGGTGTTTAAAAGCAAACATGTCATTAATTGCAATGGCGGCAGGCCTTGAATAGAAATCTGGGTATTCCAGCAAATATATCATGGAGATTTTGCACATAAATTCCCATGAAGTAATACAATGCAAAGTGCTACCAGTAGCAAAGTCCGGAAACTAAAAATCTGATATAAGTTTAATCTCAGTGAAAAGAATCAGTTATAAATGTTCTCCCACTTCTAAAATATTCAATTTACTCTTCATTATTCCTCTGTCTTCATTCTCTCTTTATGCAGAAGTCAGATTTAGATTGATAGGTAGGTGTAATGCATGTTTTAGGGGGACTCCCTTTCCTAGCCTATGTCTTAGAGATATCTCAGGGTCGGACTCTGCTGGCAGAACACAGGAAAAAACGTCCCTCATGGCATTTTTGACCCAGACCTGCTCCTCGCCCTGGGTGCTGCACCCTTACCTCCCTGATTGCGACCACGGCAAGATTAAATATGGTACGTGTGGGAGCCCTGGGTGGTGAGTGTGCAGGCCCCTCTGGTGGCAACCCCCACCAGGCCATGGATCTCCCAGTCCAACGCTGAGCTATCCAAAATAATATACTCCAGCACAAACAAACTCTAAATCACAATCTCACTCCTAACTCTTTGCATGAAGACAGTATGAAGAGTGACAGATGCCGAAATGGAGAATGAAGAATAACTTTAATATTTTTAAAACAGGGCAAAATTGGTTATATTTAGAAAGTTTCTTATTTCAGTGTAATTAAACATGCATAAAATGCTCCCCTTTAAGATGTGGCCCTAATACTTTAGTGTCTGTTTAAGAGAAAATAAACTGAAGGCAAACTAGTTCTAAAAAGAGTATATACCTGTGGAATAATTGCTCATTTGTAAACTATCATAACCATTATTTCTTTAGTTTGGTAGTCCCCTTCCTGTAGAAAACAGCAGGCTATGTAGTTCTTTTATGCAAAGCTGATTGTAAAAATGATAATAGCAGTTACAATTACCCATTTTCCAAATGAAGACAATTTTGCAACACAAATGTCCCAGGTGGTAGATCATTACATGAATTTTAATAATGTGCATTATTGGATCAGCAAGTTTGTTTTCCAATATAAAGTGTTTATTTATTCTTAAAATTACATTATATACTGTACTGTAAGCATTCACACATACATATTTGTCTCTGTACAATTTGTGAAAATGTTTGTTTTTTCCTCCTTTTCTCTCTCTGTCTAAATATATATGTCTATGCCACTACATTCAGTGTGCAGTATAAGTATGCTTTTACAAGAGCAATAACAATTTTAAGGTTTTTGGCCATTTCCGTATCTTACCTGAAGGAGAGTTCTTACACCGTCTCTAAAATTGTCAGCAGCAACTCCTGCATAAAATGCTTTTCTTTTGTTATTTGTTAACCATGTCTGCTTCTTGATCATCCCACTGTTCATTTCTTTTACAGCCTGCTTGCGTGGCCCCTGCATAACACAATAAAGGTTCAGCGAAATGAAAGATTAGCAAATGAAAATGGACCGTTGCAGTTGAATCCAATCTTTGGAAAAGGTTTTCAAGTCACAAACTGAGAAAAGAACCAGCTATTTTATTTTATTGCCAACAATGAAGCTCACAGAAGTATGATATTACATATTACTAGCCCATGGTGAACACAAAGTAAAAGTGTGAAGCTCAGAAGGACACTGGTAATAGAATACAAAATTATTAGATAAAGCCTGTTGGAATATTTCAGAGGAGAAATGTTATATTTTAACAGCAAAAAGGAAGGAATGCAAAGGTTTTATTAAAAGGAAAAAAATATATAATTAAGTCAAAGTTTTATTCCGTGTGTTTTCTGTCTATTAAAGTGGATCTATAGTAAAAAAATAAAATAAAAAGAAAATTGTTTTAAAAAATTTGCACTGTTTAAGAAATACCTGTAGACATTTGTCCTACTTCCCCCTGCGCCCTGAGAGTAGGAGAGTGAGAGGATTTAGTGCCAGGGAGATTGACTGCAAAGTGTTTATTTCACGACATTTTTCGGGTACAGACCCTTTATCACTTGATAAAGGGTCTGTACCCGAAACATGTCGTGAAATAAACACTTTGCAGTCAATCTGCTTGTGCCAGGCTCTACTTTATATATACTGAAACAAGCCTTGCTACGGACAGAGGCAGAGCAGCTGGCACCACTAAAGGCATTATTGGAACCAGTGATCAACATTGCATTAGTGCCAGGGGGGGTTGGATTCCCCTTTAAAAGCAAACATCTCATTGGTTGCTATTGGTTACTGCTTCTGAGCAAAGTTAGTGCCTTTTATTACATATAGGGGTTGAATTACAAATATTTCAAAAATTGCATCTTACACATTATGTATAATTAAAGCGATAATGGCACTACTCTTCCAAATATTAAGGTTCATAAAATGCTGATAGGTCTGATTTTGTAAGTAAACCTAAACCCGACTGCCCCATCTCAGCCTGTCAATGACCGTTTCTAGTTCTAATGGACTACTGCTGCATAAATATGGCAGCATCCTCATAGAGGAACGTGGGGGATCAGATAGGCAATGTAAAAGTATCAGGCAAATACTGTTATGGCAAAATTATAAATAGCATACAAATACAATGTTATGATAGATAGTATTGATATCAGTATCTCTTTCAGCAATGTAAGTATTTTATTAACAGTGGATTCTCCCTTCCTCCTATTTAGGGAATTAATAGCCACTACAAATGTGAGTTTGGCTAACTTAAAATGGTTTCTACTGCAAGAACCTCTGAACAATACATTTGGCAGGAGAGGAGCAGCATTGTTTTTATTCGGAAATGCCATGCAAATCCTTCATTTTTTAAGAATCCATAACTGGTCAGTAAAAGGTCTCTTTAATAAATGAACTTGCTATCATTTAGCACTTGTGTCCTTTAACAGGGAATAGAAGTTGTGATACATGAGCCAGTAGTTTGGCATCGAGGCATTTACCACGTCACCGCTAGAACCACTTGACATTCATTGCAGAGAAGCTGATATTGAGTCTTAAGAACTGTGAAGGTCTTATCTAGATAGAAAAATCTATTTTCAGGCCAGATTAAACTGTGAGACGTGTTTTACTTTTGATTTAATGACTTAAATTGTAATCTTTAAAGCAACCTAATCTATTTCTTGTTTGTTCAGAATTGACTGTATTATATTATACAACACAACTTCCAGAACCCATTTCCCAGTGGGAAATTGCAAAGTGAGTGCCGCACTCCCTCTGAAACTATGATCAGGATTAACCCTAGAAGCAACGCAGGTATCTAAACAGCAAGGCAATGCTTACCGAAAACACTTCGCAACATAGGCACAGCCCAGCATTCTTTGTAAATGAGTGTGTTATATCAAGAAGAGCTGGTCTTGTCATCGGCCCTCCAGTTAAAACAATGCACTGAGGCCTGCAAAAAAAAAGTAAAAAAATAAAATTAAATTAAATGGCAGGGAATGCCAGCCTTGGCTCCCAGAATCCTTATATAGGTAGTTGAGAATAAAAGGTCACTAATGATTGTCAGAGCACAATGCAAAGTGCTAAACACAGATGCAAGCCACACCCTTTGTGGTACTTCCTCATGAATGCAGTACTGCATGCATTCAGCAGCACTGTATTCATAAGGGAAGACAGGGGATGCACATAGGAGTCCCTAATCCCAGTCCTTTCCCACCCCTTGACTGTCATACACATATGCAAGTCAAGGCAGCTCCAGCAGGTACAAAAGACCCCTGTCCGTATGAACTGCCCTGTAGCAAATAGAAAGGACAGGGCTGCCATGTGTCTCCCAGTGCTACTCATTACACTTCATGTCCATTATTAATCTGCAGGAGGAGCAATAATAATATTAATAATAATAATATAAGCAGAAAATAAACCAATTTTTAACCTGTGAAATACAAGTGGCAATGCTTAATCTTGCTTTCTGGATAACATGTTTCTTAATAAAACATCCCATAATCCCATACCGTTATGGGTAAATCGAAAATTAAACTTGGTGAAACAAATAGAATATTAACTCTGATCAGATGTATTAGTGTTGCCATTGGACATACCTGAAGTTCTTCACATGTTCTTCAATGGTGTTTAAACCCAATGCACTGTTCAAGGCATTTGTGAATTGAAGAGCCTGGGTTGATGATCCCCAATTTACATCTGTTGAAAAATTGTTACACCATGCTTTCAATTTTCATTATTATTACAAATTGACACCTTGGGGGTCAATACAGCATGGAAGACAGGGTATTTTTTTTACAGTATTTTTTCATATGGCATGTCCATCCATCATATGGGTGCTGTTTTTCATTAATACATACTGGCAAGTTAATAAAGACAGTCAATAAATAAAATTCTCATGCAAGCAATATGATTTCTCTTCAATGCAGTGGCTGTACTGGGAGAATATCTCTGGTTTTTGCATTGAAACATTCATAAATAATGTACTGCCATATCATTAGTAAGAAAGAGTAAAAAAAAGTGTTTAGCATTGAAATTAAAGCAGCAAACAACAAAATCAGTCTGCTGCTTTATTAAATGGGGCACAAAACTCATGACAATGGGCAACTAATATCACCTTGGTCCTTTGCTCTGGCCGAAAGTGTATAAAACTAAGCTTAGCTTCTGTGTACTATAGTTTGATATGGACTGTAAATATAAGGCACTGGAACAGCCTAGTTCAGGTATAAGCACCAATTTTTATTACAGTTTCACATTTGGAGCGCTCAACATCCTTAGCCATATAACAAAACATAAGGGAAGCCATGGTTTTGCAATGGGTGACATGTGAAAGGTCCCTTAACTCTAGGCGGAGGTGGAAAATAGGAACTTGGGCCTGAACCCCAATAAAATGTGTTGCCTTGCTGCAACTCAGTCTTAACTTCCCTTATTAGTCATATGATCCATATTGTTAAGGATCACTTAAAATTGTAAGTTGTATCTGTAACTGTGTAAAATTATGGATACTTTCACCAGATGCCTCTAAAATACTTGATTATTTGTCTTACCTGGCTTCTTATAAGTCACATAGATGTACAAGAAAAGCTCAATGGCGTAAGTGATGAGAGCAGCCCACCAGTTGATGACGAACATCACACCACAGCACAACATGGCTCCAAACAGGGACACCCACATGTTGTAATACTTGAAAGCAGGCCTCCACCCTATTCATAAGAACAACATGTTATCCTTTGAACTTGTGTTGTCTAATGTACATTCATTAGAGAGGTATGAATTGTTACAAACTAGTCAGAGGCAGACTAGATATGTGATCTTTAACCTTTATGGCTTTAAGCTTTCTAGTGAACACTGAGTGCCTATAGCTGCAGCATGTGAGGGGAACTCTACATTTAAATTCAGGTCAAAACAGGTATTAAGTATAGGGATCCCTTATGCCATCCACAAGCTCTTTGTAATTCTGCATACATATTGGCATCTAGTTCTGCACCTAAGCTGAGTTAAGGCTGAGGGCACACAGGGTGTATTGTCTAAGAGAAGCTGCTGCATTTTTCTAGCTGATCTCCACTCCATGTAGCTGCACTTAAGCCTATACAATGGGGGTTATTTATCAAATATTGAGTTTGTGAAATCATATGCAAATCATATGCCCTTTGTGACCTCAGTTTAAGGGCAATGGCAAACCAGGAGATTAATCACCAGAAATAAATCTCAGCTTCTGCGAGCGATTAAAGCTTGTAAAAGCATCCCCTAGGAAATAATGTGAATTGCTGGTGGTAAAAACCATGTGTTGTTTCAGCCTCCAAAATCGCTGCAAACAGAGCAGTAAATGATCCTTGCTGGAGCCATCAGCTACTAATGTATCATTAGGTAAAGAATCTGCAAAATCAATAGAAATTTGCTTGCAAAAGGTGATAGTTTCTCTATCTACTATACAAGAGTATCTGTGTTTTGTTTGCATGTGATTTATGCAACTGAAGAGACTATTTCCTCAACAAATGTGTAACTAATGAGGAAAGGTCAATGATTATCATTCTGAAAACTTTAGACAAAAAAGTCAGAAAAGACAGAATACACCTCTACCTATTTATCAGAAGGATTGTAAATCCATCCTGAAGTTTAAAAACCTGACCTGAAGGCATGTCAAGGAATACTATAACTATTGCCTACATCGAATCAAGTGGCAATTTCAAGGTTCCTAGTGCCTTTTCTAAATTGCAACTTTTGCTCAACTCTATTATAGGACAACCACTGTGCATCAGTTAACGTATAGAGGGGCCATACCATACTTACAAACAGAACCAGAAAAGTAGTCCCCTTAAATGTGCTTTCAGTCGATTTTCAGCTACTGCATAGAAACATTCAGCTCATACAAATAATGTACTAGTGTCAGTTTGCTGTGCAGGTTCTTGATGGTTTGTAATATCATTACTGCTCAGTGAATTGTAACTGCAAAAGGTCTTTTCCTGTGGCTCACTCTGCATTTTAACATTGTTGGCAAGCATCAATCACTTTATAGAATTACAGCAGAAATTGTTTTACAAAAGGTCCAGGACCTGTATATCCCAGCCTCACTGCCTGAATTTCACACTGTGAATAGTTGGTATGGGTTACAATCCAAACAAGGTAGGAGAACTGCACACCTTACATACCCTGGTTCCTTCTCTTGGTGCCCAGTGATAGAGGAATCGGCCACCTCACATACAGGATAAGAAAAGATTTCACTGGCACACAAGACTTGATTCAGCAGAGCAAGCCCTTGCAGTTTTAATGCAATGTGCAACATTTCGGGGACACTACCCTTTGTCAAGCATGACAAAGCGGAGTGTCCCCGAAACGTTAAACATTGCATTAAAACTGCAAGGGCTTGCTCTGCTGAATCAAGTCTTGTGTGCCAGTGAAATCTTATGGTTTACAAGCCCCAGTTTGGCAAATTAGGACTTAAAGTTGCTTAAATGGGTGAACTATAAAAAAAAATGGCAGTTGGGAAATTTGACCAAAAATATTGATGAAAAAGTTAGGTTAGGTTCTAGTCTATGACAGAAACCCAGCCATCTCTTGTTAACATCTGTATGCTCTGTGTGCTATTGAGCATTGGCCCAGTATGTTCAGCCCTATGCAGTTTTGCAGACGCTCACTATATAGTGATGGGCAAATCTGACCTGTTTTTCTTCAAAAGAATTGAAGTCTACGGGTGACTTTTTTTTTTTTTGCAACACATCATCACGTCACTATACTCACCTGGGGATTTTGCATATGATGCATGAAAGCAGGAGAAGTTGATCAAGGCATAAGAAGCCAGGAAGAAGTTAGAAATGATGGGTGCTATAGTATTCAGTTCCGCTAAACAAAAAAAAGAAATAAAGGTTTATACTTTATCAACAAGCTTTGCATCACAAAGCTAACATTTGGCCAGATTCAATTCAGTGAGAAAAAGTTTTCTCTAAATTCAGTTCCCATTTTTTCCCTTAGACTTAATTCAAGCTTTCACGTGATACAAAGTGAGAGAAGTTTTTCTGAATTGAATTGCAACCCAAATTGAATCTTGTCCATGAGTTTTCACGTGATAAACCCTTTTCTAACTGAATTGAATATGGTCCATAGTTGGATACAAATTAGATACAAATACGTATTAAACTTAAGATCTTCAGTAGGGGGACGATTTACGAAATTCACGTGAAATGATCGAAGTTCGATCGAATTCGACGTTTCAACGATTGTACGAATTTTTCGTGAAATCATAAAGTCAAATTTGGCCTCTTCGATCATCGAATATCGAATAGATCGAATGATCGTATATTCGATCATTCGATGATCGAAGGAATCAAAATTTTAAAGTTATTTGACTGCCTACTTCGGCAGATTGAACCAACCGTAAGTCCTGCTCGAATACCATTCAACCGTTCGAATCGTACAAATTTTTCGGACTCTCGAAGGAAATTTCGCGATTTTTTTGTGAAATCAAACGATCGGTATCCAATCGTACGAATTCATAGAGAAATCAGATATCGAGCAAAATGATAGCCTAAAACAATTCGATAAGCATTCCATGGTTGAATACTTATCGAATGGCGAATTTGGTCGAGCTAATTATGGGGAATAATAGTAAATTTACCCCTATGTGTAAAATAAATGTCATGTATTCCTCTCACTCACTTGAGGAAAAAGCAAAACAGTAATATAAATCAAATTACCAGTGTAAAATCTGTAATTTGGACGTGGGTTTCTAAAATACAGCATCTTTTTATAAGCTGAAATAAATCAGATCATCGTACAAGTATAAGATCCAGCCATGCATATATTTGAATTTATGAGTAGATTCCTTCCAGTATGTGTAAGTTTGTTAATAATGAAATATACTGACCAATCAGAATAAATGCAAGTGCAATTATAAAAGTTAGGACGTATCCTCTGATTGGCTCATTGTTCTTTCCATGTCCCTTGGCAAAGAAATGAAGCCCACTGTATATGTTATCCTTGCAGAGAGCCTGTGGGCAAATCAATACAAATATTTTACTTCATTCTTTGTAATAATGTCTCCCAGTGCATTATTTCATTATATTACTCATTTCTCTTCAACTGATTACAGAAAGGTTGCAGTTATAAGAAAAAACACACAAGAGTTGAGAAGAGCTGAGGAGAGACTTCGTGGGTTATTTATTAAAACTCAAATTTTTCTGATCTGGCTTTTAAAGGGAAAAACTCTAATTTGTATAGAAAAAAACATGAATTTTTTGAGATTTATTCTACCCTGAAACTATTAAAGTCCAAATCCGAAAATACTTAATCTTAAATCTGCCAAAGTCCTGTAGAATTTTTTCAAAATATCCTGGTCTGCACCGAGCTTTTGCATGATAAGCTGAAAAAATTCGAGGTTTTCAGGAGATAACTTGAAAAAAGCGAATTATTCAAGAGTCAAATCTAAAAAATCTGTACGATTTTATTGAACCTTTTCCTGAAATTTTCTAGTTATGTTATGCTATTTTATTAATAAATAATAAATAAGGTAAAAAAGTGGATGGAAATTTAGTCAAGTTTGTTTTATTAAAAATTATAAGAAAAATTCTAGTTTTAGTAAATAACCCCCTTTGGAACTCGGTATAAAATTGGCATGGCATGATTTTTAATAAGCTTAAAGGGCATGTAAAGTCAAAAAAATAAAATCCCATTTTTACTTTCTTTAATGAAAAAGAAACCTATCTCCTATATACTCTAATTAAAAATGTGTACTGTTTTTATAAGAAACCTGACTGTATGCAGTGAAATTCTCCCTTCATTTACTGTGGATAGGAATTGTCATTTGGTTCCTAACTGCTGTGCAGGGAAACAATGATACTTATGAACAGCAGGGGGAGCCCCCGCTTTACTTCGCAGCCATGCAGAACTCAAACAGCTTTGTTTGTTTCCCCTGTAGAGAAGTCAGCAACTGTGTAGAGATTTGTATTGGATTTTATTTTTGCATTTACATCCTCTTTACTGTCCAACTCAATCTGCAGGGACAAAGACCATGGAGCCAGGTTTAAACAGATAAACTGGAATTCTATATGGAGGATTTGATTGCTGCAGCCACTGGTTCGGCACAGTTGAGAAAGTTTGTATTAAACGATACAAAAACTACAAAATTCAAATTAGATTACATAACAACACAGGACCTAGTGCAGTCTGCCGACTCTGATTATTAGTCTTGCTGTATCAGCTTCTGGAAGATATTATTTGACTTGTGCTGTTTTGATAATTTATGATGATCCCTAAGCAGCCCAGATCACACTGAGCATGTGCATGGTCTTGGTCACAGCCCCCTGTGGCCAACTTTGAAAGCATAAATCATTTGTTTTATTAGGCTTGTGGTGCAGTAAGTTCATGTTTATATTTAGTATACAAAATACAGCATTTCTAGCCTTATTCTATTTTAGACTTTACTTCCCCTTTAAAGCTATTGTAGAGTATATATACAGTATATATATAGATATATATATATATATATATGCCTAAGCAAAATACCAGCACTCACGATAAATCAATCTTGGGTGCCTGGGTGCAGTTCCAAAAATTATAAATATCGATCGACGTTACCATACTCACAGGTCTTATGAAGGATAAAGATTTTATTAGAAAAAAGTTCCTGACGTTTCGGCTGGGACACCAGCCAATATATATTATGGATTAACAATGTTATTATAATAAACAAATGAATGACATAAAAGCTAGCCTATGTGCCTCCCCACTCACAACATTCTTGAATACAGCTCTACTGAAACTCCATTAAATGCCATAATTGTGCAGAAACCTCTGGCAGTTCATGGAAAGAGGAAGGTAATTGAGTCCATTTTTTTCACTTTGCATATTGCCTTCCCATTTGTATTTATGCTAGGGATGGCAAGAACTATCGACCCTACAAGGTCTGAGCTACAAATACTTATTAATTACTGATTAATACATATTCACGAAACTTCACAAACTAATATAATATATTTTACATTTATTGCCTAATTGGTTATATTTGGTACCTGAAATACTTTGGGTGCACTGACAAGTGATGCCAAAGCTGAAGAAAGTGTAGCAGAAAAGATGCCAGCAATAATCAGTGGTCCAAACCCAGACACCATGCTCATAACCTAGAGAAAAGTACAAGAATGAAGCTTGCAAACCAAAGCACATTTTACAATATTGGAATGACATACTGTATCACTGGCTAAATTGGAGAGGCCAGTTTGTCCTTTTCTCTCAATTCATAATCAGCTATTCATATCCAGAAGTAAAAGTTTCAAGACATTTAGTTTAACAGGGGCACAAAATTGCACATAATAACTGTTCATTGTTGAGTGGCTGACTCAGCATCCTCTATTTACAGATCACATCATGCTGTCTTCAGTATGCACATAGGCCCTGAGCCCAGACAATCAGACAGAGCAAAATACATGGGTGTTTCACCACATTGTAGAGGACTAGATAAAGAGAGATGATGCTTTAAAGATATTATGTTTTTTTTTTCCATAACCAAAACTGCTGGACCTATATTCCTGTGGGTCACAATAAATGTGCATGTCACAATATACCTTCTAATGTAGGAACAGGTTGTATTTTGGTTAAAAGCTTTGCTTTGAGGAAGTAATGGAAGTAAATAATTTCCTTCACTTTACTCCCTAAATCAATTTAGTCTATCTTCTTCTGAGAGATCTGAGAGATAAAAATAATACACTTTGTTTGACTATTTTTTAGAACAGGCACAAATTTGTTACAAAAACAAGAAGTATAATTTCCAACGCCACATGCAACCCTGTTTCTTGTATGTTGTCCTGTGGGTTACAACCTTTGTATTTCTAGACTAAAGTTAAAAGAGAATGAGACAAAAAAAATATGAATACCTTGAAAACCTCAAAAAAATTATATTTCTGGACAATTACTAGTGAAAAAATTAAAAAACCTATAAAAGTCAGAATGGCTAAAAAAGGTCCAATAGGCTAAGTGCAGCTCCAATTTACTTCTATAGGACCTTGACTACTTTTACTTGCCAAAGTCTTTTATTAGCGTTTTTGTGGTTTTTACATCTAATAAATCTAGGGCTAGGGTTTTAGAGAGATAAGATAGATAAAAAATTTAATTAATAAAAAATAGATATCTTAATGGTAGTAAATAGAAAACTTAGATTGAAAAAAGTGTAAAATCTTGTATACAAAGTAGATGCTGTAATGTGTAGATTTGGTTTGGCCCAGGGCATTTATGTGGACAAAAAAATATTTCCTCCATGAAACATCTTGTTGCCAATGATCTGTCTCTAAAATGTAATAGGGATTATAAAACCTGATCAATGATATTTGCCTCTGTGAATCAAGAGAATTAAGATCCAAACCAAAATAATTTTTTCTACTGAAAGTGAAACTTCCTGTGCTACAGAGTCTTCTGGCAGCACATAATGGATAACCTTTATATATTGAGGGGGCTTGAAGATATTCTATTTAATATATATTAATAACCACAAAAAATCTGTGCAAAGATGTATTTTCCCTTTCCCTACTGGAATTACATATTATTAATTCCTCTGCCATTACTTGAAGGCGCATATTTAGTTATAGGACTAATACTTCATGTTCTAAAAGAAATTGATCCAAACTGGACAAACACATTTCTCAGTGTGAAGACATTGCACTGAGAAATTAACTGTTTTATCATTCTAAGTTACTAAATAAATATGTTGTATTGACAGTCATACACTAAAAAAGACATCTTGTATCTGTCATCACTTCTCTGCATTTTGTTTAAAAAATGTTATTTACCTGCAATCTCTCAATTGAGCTGTTAATGGGACTTGTTGTAATGGGAGTGTTGTTTTGCCTGGATACAATGCAATTTTACTAAATGGAAGATCTATTGAAGATCTATTGAATAAATGTTATTTATAAAGCACTAGGTAGTAATTCATTTTCAGCTATACACTCAGCAATAAGCTTATATATCAGTACTTGTCAGGATATTTAAATCCAAGGTTATTGGGGGCTGCTCCAGATGCTTTGATACCACTTTTTAACTCTATTGCCTTGTCTACTCTTGTTTCCATATTATCCTTTCTTATTTGAGTTCTGTATGCTTTGCCATCTTATTTTAATTGTATTTTTCCAACCTTACTCCCTTATCCTTGTTTTTTCTAATTGCCATCTCTTTTAGTTCCCTTTTGATTTGTTCTTTATTCTTCTTTCCTTATGTATTCATCCCCTTCTCCTAAGTTCTGAGTTGCTTCACTTGTACTGCAGCCTACTGTACTATTGAAGTTCCTATTTTAAATCCGGGAGGTCAAGAGAAGTAGGTTGCTCAAATGTAACCTTCTGCAACAATCACAGTGCTGGAAAGTCACTGGGGATTCTTCTGGGGGATCAATCTGCTCACAAGTAGAAGACTCTCTAGAAGCTTATTCGTTGGCTGCAAATGGACTCATATCAAGTGGCGCCTGCTAGCAGAACAATTTGGCAGTGTGCAGGCTAATAATGACAGAGCTTCTTTCTCTTCCCTTGTGTATTCTCTTTGTTTGACATAGTTGGAAATTGTTTTACACAGCAAATGAAACATAATTTTTAACCTTATGCTCTATATTTTGGATGTGATGTTATTAATTATTAAACACTTTACAAAGGAACACTTTAGAAAGGAAAGAGCAATTTCTTGTAGCAGAAAAATCAATATAAACTTATATTTTTGTCGTCCTAGAAATCTTACACTGAAATAAAAGGCTTCTAGCAAAAAGCCATAATATATCACGAAACACATCATTATTTTTAACACAGAATACATGTTTAGATTTTTGGTGATTAATACTTACTTGAAAGTTATTCATCAAGCCATAGTTACATGTTTTTATTTGACATATGGAAAAATCATAGCCAAGGCTACAGGCCGCTGAGCCGTTGCAGTTAAATGCTGAGGTGATGGTGTCATTGATATTCCCAGTAGCATCCCGCACTACAGAGGCCGCTATGGCAAGAAAAAGTGTAATGTTATCCTTTGGGTATTAAGTCGTAAGATGAGTTTTGATAACAAAAACAGACATTTACATGTTTGAACAATTTTTACTAAATAATACTTAAAATGGTCCAACATTTGTGTATTTATTAGCTTATTTAACCACTGCTGCTCCAAATTTAAGAGCATGTGCCTTGGTGCATGTGCCTTGGTGTAAGCCTGTTTATATTTCTAGCACTGCAGTCAGCTACAGGTACTCTGCAAGTTATTAGTCTTTATATATTTTTTTATTAAAGGAGAAGGAAAGGCAAAATTCACTACCTATCTCCTTATAATGTACTCCCCAAGACCATCTAAAACGCTATAATTTCAACTCACATATGCCAATGCAATGGCGTAGAATCACAGTCCATGTTCGGCTTGCATTTTCAGGCACGCAGGCGCCATCTTAGTAAGGTTGCTTCCTTTTCCTCTTTTAAATTATTGCACATGCATGGAAAAAAAAACTTGACCCCCAGAAGCGCGTCACTACTGACATAGCGCTCGTTAGTAAGCAGCGCCAGCAGCTTAGTAGTGTCAGTGGGAGGAGAACCAGCATCATGAGCATATGGGTATAAGGGTCAATGATGACGTGCACATAGCCTCATTTGCATGCGTGTCGTCATCATCATTGGGAGAGAGGCAACTCCCCAAAGACATGTGCATTAAACAGAAATTCTGCACAATGCACCTCAAGGCTGCCTCTGGCAGCAAGGAGGAAGATTCCTGCAAAAAGCATGATGTCACCCAAGTCACATGCTGCAGTCTTCCGAGAGCCTAGCTGCTTCTGCACGAGATCAGGGAGGAAACTTTAAAAACGGGCAATATGTTCAGTGTCAACCAGACTTCGGATACAAGGCTAATTATGTTTTACCATCCTTCTCCTTTGAAACAAATTCTACTTAACTCCATTCCATGACCTTAACTCATTTATCAAAAAATCAGCTGGAAAAAGTCAGTGTGGGAAAAGTCTCGACAAAATCTTGTGACAACTATGAGTTGTCGTCCAAAAACCCAGATTTTTTCTGATTTTCGTATGAAAAAACAAGATTGCGTCATCTTTAAATTGTAAAAGGGACGTCTGCCATTTACTTCTACATGACCACGACAAGTGTTAGCTGAAGAATTTTCAGATTCTTATTTTTAGCAGATTTGGGGTTTAATAAATCTCTAAAAATGTGTTTCATAAATAGGCACCTTAGTATTGCAAGTGTATGCATTCTACCATATGTGGGTGTGTATTTATTAATCAACTGCAGTTTGACATTTAATGCAACATTACCTATTTAATACATTGCTGATGCCAGAAGGCCATTAATTATGCAGAGATGATATATTAGCTAATAATGCGGACAAGCAAGGCTATAATGCACCAGGAATGTAGTATCAGCTCTTTTAAAGGTGAAGAGTAATTAAAAACACTGGCGAGTGGCAATTTGTTAGGCACAGTGATTTAAATCACTTACATTGCATCATAAACAGGTGCTTCTCTTATTTAAAAAAATCTACCATTTTAGGAAAATTTTCAGCTGAGCCCCATGTGGTCATCTTATTTCCTATGCCCAAGTATACCTTGCACTTCATTGGTTGGGCAGGTAATCGGATTTTTTTATGGGAAGAAGAAGGCAACATTGTGCTCTGGTGAATTGTATCCCTGACTGTCTGCAGGGATGATCCTGGCCCCTCCACCGCCTGAGGCAGCTTGTGTTGCTGCCATCTTCCCCTGCGCTCACCTTTTTGCACCAGAGGGTGGTCCACAAGGGTGGCAGAGAGGGCCAGGATGCTCTGGAAGAGACGAATTTCCAATTTCAAAAATGGAAGTTCGGCTCTTACAGTACCAGGAGCGGTACCCAGTGGGGTGCTGCCGCCTGAGGCGAGTTTCTCCACTCGCCTCATTGACAGAGCGCCCCTGACTGTCTGACTGCTGTATTTCAAAGAAAAGGTATGATTGCTTCAGGAATATTGGAACCAATTTTAGTCCCTGGTGGTGCCCAAAATTTGCTCCACCCTAGTGATTTAAGTTTTTGTTCTCCTTTAAAAGGCCATTTATATACTACTGTGACAAGTGGAAGTATAATCATAGCCAATAACCAATATCATAGTCAACAATTCAGATTATGATCACATTCAAAAATGGTTTTTAAGATGCAAGTAGATAGACTAGGAACAAAAGGAACAATAATGCTACAACTTTGTTTCAACCAAATTATTATAAATGAGTGTAATTGATGTTGGAACATCCTCAGTGTATCACAACTGCTTTTAACACAGTAGTAGGCCATCATCTCACAATCAGTAGAAACTATTGGTTATCAGGCTACCAACAATATTATCAATAATGTATTTTTGTGCGCATATCACCTTCCAACCCTGAGCTATTACTGTTTCTTTATTTACCATTAATGTCCACACACGTCCCTTACCTTTAGTTCACAAATATTTCTCCAACTCATTGTCCTAATTTCCTCACCTCTCTCTCCCATTCATGTATTACCTAAATATGTTTACTTTGCCTTTTCTGCTATTGTTTACCTAATTTTTGACCACCCTTTTCCCTAGTTTCCTAAAGTTCTCAGCATTTGACAGCCTTTGGTGTTAAAAGAGGCTGCAAACTTTTGCTCAACATCAACTAAAGGACCACAGACTACCTGCTACTTACCTGCACAAATAGCAACTGCCAGGTAGGCAATTGTTGTGACCACAATAGCCAACATTGTTCCTTTTGGGATGGCAACTTGAGGATCCTTAAAAGAAAAAAAAATCAGAATTACTGTTTCTGCTAATAAATATATATATATATATATATATATATATATATATATACGTATATATATATATATATATATACGTATATATATATATAGAAAAATAAAAGTATATATATACTAGAGGTCAAACAGGGGCAACTTTGTGATGAATGAAAACATGACATTGAAAAACAGCAAACAGCACTGGCATCCAGTATGGGTGAGATGCCAAACAAATGATCAGAATTGATCAGGTTCTACATACAGCTATGCCTATAAATCATGTATAGAAGTGACAACTCTTTTGTTCTTTCTTTTTCTATAGGTTTACATTTCAGCCTTCCAGCTATTGCTAAATAAATATCACTACCAGTCTAAACAAATTGGACTTTGGAAACTCTAGAGTAATTCAGCACAAGCCAGTTTGGGGAAGAGTGAGGTGGAAGGACACATTATGGACAGTCCTGACTCCCCCGTATCTCCTAGTTAACTGAAATCTTCATTGGCTCAATTATCTCTCTCAACGTAATACAGGTACACCAAATTTTGATGTTCATTAGATGCTTACCCTACAGAGTATACATAAAGAATTAATTCCTTTTGTATTTGCATTGCTATTGTTATTAAATTAAATAGACAAAGTGCATGAAATCTGAAAAAGATCTCTTTATTGCTGCTTATATACCAACTAATTAATGCATTATAGGGAACAACGAAGTCTGTGCTGCTCCTCTTTCAATATATGCCCGCAATCATTCATGATTTCATAAGTTTCAAGAAAAGGCACCTGTAAATCGCCAGAAATGTTTGCACCAGCAAGAATTCCAGTAGCAGCAGGGAAGAAAATAGCAAATACTGAAAAGAATCCTTCTCCATTCCTGAAATCTGGTCCAAAGTTTTCAGCAAATATTGACGCTGTAATTAAGGAAGAATAAATGTTAATTACCTGGTGCTACACAAAAAAATGGCCACATATAGATAATGGTCAGAGGAATGTTGAAAAGTTGATATATAAAGAAGATATAGAAACTAGGTCAGTTGGTGTTTTTGTACTTATTTTTCACTTAAGGCAGCTGTTTGATCGACATTTAATGCCCTATGTATATTACCAGTTGTATTGGTTCTAAGCTTTTGAATTTCATACCAGACTGCAGTAGCTACCAATATGTGGCTCCACAGCCACATAGCAACTATTTCTAACTTTTCAGCTGTTGAAATGACAGAATGTAAGATGTAACCATCAGACTAAACTCATTCTACTCTACCTCTTGCTTGACACTTTTTTTAATGTTATCATTGGATAAATCAAAGACATTGAACAGGGCCGTGGAGAATACTGTATATGCAATGTCCAAATTACTTTTACAAGCGAGATCCTTTGTGCAATTAAACTACAACATACTTTGCCATTTTAAACATCTTTCTCAATAATTTCAACCCTAAAGCTATTCTTAGAGCCACATCCATAGCAACTGCACCGAATTTCAGCAACTGCACAATTGCAGAGCATAAAAATGATTGCTATCCTTGATAAACATTGGACCCCAGATCCAAAAAGGCTAAACTCGATGGTAAATTTAGTAGGATGGTGCCAAATCAACAAAACACATCCTACAAGTCGGATGCAGTCCCATAGGTCAAAATATAATGGTTCTGATACAAAAATCTGATTTGTAAACTACATTACAATGTTTCCAACCAATTTGACACAAATGTCAAATGCAAACACTGGATTCCAACAAGATGAAATTGGATGGCATATTTTTCTCCATTGAAATATATGTATGTTGGGAGAATGTGCATGAACAAAGTACACCATCCAACTTTATCTGATGCAACGTTACATTCTAGCTATAGGGGGGTCATATATCATAGGATCCTACAGATTTTGTGCTGTTGCATGGTGTTGCTTGGTTTTGGTGGCCATTCACTAACGTTTTGTTTAATTCAAATAGCAGTACCAATACTTGCCTTATACAGTATATAGAACATGATGTGTCTAATTTTGTGGCTCTTTTTGAAGTGTTAAATACAAAACTCTCTGCATTTACATTTTACTGCAGTTGGTTGCTTCACTGTGAAGAACAAATTATACTGGAGTTAACTTGTGTGGCCACATTATAGGTGCAGGACTTTATTCTTCCTGATTAGCTCTGTACTAGCACTACTCTAAAGGTGGCCATACACGTATCGCCAAATAAGTGGATCTCTCCCCGATATGCCCACCTTGAGGGCCCTAGGGCCCACAATCAGATCAGAATGACTGGGATACGGGCGATCAGATTGCTGGACCACATCAATGAACAGATTCGGGTGCGATCCAATGGGATTTTTAATCCTGCCCGATCAACATCTTTCGGCCAGATATCAATCCGGGAAGCCCATCGGAGGGCACCACACACAATTGTGTTATTCACCCAAATTAGCATCCAAATCATCACTTATGGTGGCCATAAACGGGCCGATAAAAGCTGCCGACAGACTGAGTCGGCAGCTTATCGGCCCGTTTATGGCCACCATAAGTGATGATTTGGATGCTAATTTGGGTGAATAACACAATTCTGGTGATGTGTTCATCCCAGGTCTTTGCAAATTTAATAAATCACTTATACAAATAAATGCTTACCCTGGTAATTAAAGAATCCCTGTGACTTCTTCTCTTTGGTGGTTGGAATCACGGTCCCAATGAAGAAATTCACAATTGCAATGAGTAGGATAATTAATAGTATAACCTGAGCCTTTAGCATAAAAGAAACATGAGTTAGTATATATGTATCTTTTGACCTGCTGTAAAGCATTTTAGCTCCATTAGCTAATGGTATATGTGTTGGAAAATGATTTGTAGGTTACGGAGGTGTCTAGAATCAATTCTGTACAATTAAACCACATTTTACGTAACAGTGTATTTTGGTATACCCTCCATGTTATCCCTATTTAAGTAATACAGCCCTCAGCCTTTATTGGCGCTTACCAGGAAGTGTGTGCTTTTTGAGGCTGATCAAAGGTATGGCCAGGGGTGTATTAAGATGCATCCTAAAATGTGATGATTTTTTATTTCCAAATAATAGTTATGCTCATGCCTCAGAAGAACTTTTCCTATCCAAAATTCAAGTGCTGTTTTTATGTCTAATTTGTGTAGGGCGTACAATGAGGATATATTTTTCCCATAACAAACAGCAGATCCAATCCTACTTGGTACGGATGAGTATTGGTTCATTGACATGGTAATGTGTTATTTAAGAGTTTCAAGCTCCATTGTTTAGGTTCTATGTAAAATGACATTTAAATACAGCTCATATACATTACCAATTGAACACATTACATCAGCCATTCTATTTCCACTACATTACATCTGGCCCGATAATATATTACCTTGCGGAGTTGCATGTTTTTAAACAGGTTTTAATAATGAAAATAATCAAGTGGAGGGAAGGTTCATAACTGCTGAAGGATATATCGCTACATTTAACATGTTTCATACGCACATCATCTATCAAAATTTTATGTTAATATTCATAATCTAACGGAGAGCATAAGGAGGAATTTAGTATGAAAAATGCCTAAGGAGAAACATGGCCAGAAGCTCTGACAATATACAAATACACTGACATTTCATGTAATGTAGGACAAGTCGTACCAGGTGTGAATTTCCATAATAGCAGCCTTTGGAGTTATTTGCTTATTTGCTTAATTATGCTTAAATTTTAGACATCAGTTTCCACGTATCTATCTTATCCATGTCTACATACTCATACAGATATCTGCACGTATAATTTAGGATATTTCAATGCTAGGGGAAAAGTAAGAACATTAGAGAGATTTCTGTTGTTGTTATGAAGACAATGTTTGCATATATTGCATTACTTACAGCAGGGGTCCCCAACCACCGGGCCGTGGCCCAGAACCGGGCCACAGGCAGTCCTGGAGTGGGCGGTGGAGGCTTTAGAAGTTGCGACAAAATGGGCACTGGAGCACCAGGATTTGACGCCAGCATGCGGAATTTTATGCCGACCCTCCTGATGACCCGCTCCCAACCCACCGGAGCCCCCCCCCCAGTCCTTGAAATGTTTTTTGCCTTGACAATGTTCCTCGAAGCAAAAAAGGTTGGAGACCCCTGACTTACAGGAATTAAAAAGTGATATTGCCCCTTTAAGTTAATAGGAGGTAACACATCCATCTCTGCTGCTGCATAGATATCCAGGTCTGAAATGATCAACCTTTGGCCCACCTCCATTTGAATTATAATTCCCAGTATCCTATTGGAGACGCCAGAGAGCTACTGTATGTTCTACTTATTTTCCTGTATGCCACATACTTATGCTTGTTTCATATTACAGGTATGATACCTGTTTTCCAGAATGCTTGGGACCTGGGGGTTTTGGATAACAGATCTTGCTGTAATTTGTATCATCATACCTTAAGTCTATTAGAAAATCATGTAAATATTAAATAAATCCATGAGGCTGGTTTTGCTTCCAATAAGGATTAATTATATCTTAGTTTGGATAAAGTATAAGGTATACAAGGTACAATATATTGTGGCCAAATGTCCAATAATCCATTGAGTTTAGTTTTAATGATTTAGCATATGTAAGCACTGTTGCCAAATTAATAAATGGTATTCAAGAAATAAATATGCTGAGAAAAAGGTTTATACATTTTTCTGCAGACAGAATACAAACATTTTTCGACAGAAGCCTTGTCTGGGAAGCTGATAGACCAAGATGTTAGTATGAGTCTCCACGGCAGTGCTGCTCACATACATTTATGCATTCTGCTCTTATAACTAAAGCTGCTCCCATAAAAGCAAGCACAGCTTGCATGAAAATATGCCTTAAGGGGACATAAACATCTGTGATTCTCGTTGTGTGTGTGTTTGGGAGTCATTTTATGTTCTGTCATTACAATCTACATTATAAAGAACATAGTTTTGACCAACATATTCAGATCTAAAACTGGATATAACTCTAGATATAACAAATTTTAGGTTACTATCTTCTCTGGTATTCTATGTCAATGCAGAATGTAGCATTACAATCCCATCCTAGTAGGAACTAAAATAGCAAGAAATAATTAACAGGCTTATTTAATAAATGGGGAGGGCGAGGTGCAAAAAATCAGATGCAAAGCTGTACCCGCTATGTAAGGGCAGCATGTAGTTGTCGTCTATCCCTTACTTATCTATATCAATTACCCTGGCCATTAAATGGCATACAAAATACAATATCATGTTTGTACGGGTGTATAGATTTAGTTCTTACCCCTGTGAATTAATTAAAGCCCCATCTGTTGGGCTGGACCTGTTGGATGTATGGGTGAGGGGAGGTGTTTTCCATCTAGGGTCTGCATGCCTAGTGCAAGGTGAGAAATCTCCATTGTAGTGGGAAGTCAAGTGGTACTTTGTCTAGTTATGAAAGTATAGAAGTCTGGCATTTGATGTTTGTGTGCATTACTATGCCTAATTGCTACTCTGTCTGTGTTTGCAGTTTCAAGGCTAGAGGGAATTCTACTTGATCACCTGAAAAAGTCTTGTTTACTGGGGCACACAATACTTGTATATTTAAAACCACTATATGTAACTGGCTGCGTACAATCTGAGAAGTTCATCTGCCATGAACCATTGAGAGATCAAGTTCCAGCAATAAAGCAGCTTTTTGAAATAGCCACTGCCACCCACGTTATACAACAAGGGTGTGTGTGAGCATTATAACACTACACTAAAGCAATGGCCCACCTGTTATATATCATGCACGAACAGCTAAATAGTGATACATGTAGAACAACTAGGCACTGTTGAGCTTTCAGCTACAATGAAAAATAAGCATGGAAACTTTAGAGCACACATTACTATATTCAGGGAAAAACTGAAGCTTTTTGCTGCATAAGGCAGATTTATCTTTCAAGGTTGCACATTCATCATTGACACAAGGCAGATATGTAGCTGTGACTCATAAGAACCCAGCTGTGTAAGCTTTAGTGCTATAAGGGTATCCTGACACTGGTCTAGTTAGTTTAGGTGTTAGTTTAGAGCTGGTAAAACTAGACCACTGTTAGTTATTAATATAAAGATAAAACAATATGCACAAAAACTGGAGAGGGGTCTGGGAGCACAATATCTATATGCTATGAAATTATATCCATTTATCCTCTGTTTAGACTTAGGAAGTTGGGTAAATATTACATATTAAACAGTACTATTGCACTGTTGTTGTCAGCTGACCCAGGGGGATTTCACATTTGTGCAACATATCATAAGTGGTCTGCAAATGTACAATCTTCAACTGAAGAATTTTACCTTAGCTTCCCACTCCATACCCGCCACAGATATGCCAAGAAGCAAGATGACCGTTATGGCACCTATTATTCTTATGTCATTGACTTCATCAATCATGATCGCATTGCTGTCCTAAAACATAAAGAGAAAATGCATTCAGGCATTAGTTCATCAATGGGATGGTTCTAAATGCTGCTTTATTTGTGCATATTAGGCTTTATGGGTTGTTTAGAAGCAAAAGTACCATGCACTAATGTAGACACAAAAGAGGTACTTGTTTCCATACATGCTATTTTACAACTTGCAGCGAGCAATGTGCCCCTCTGTTAATTGCATGTATTGATAAAGGTGAACCCTAGAATTACTGTCAGCCTGGACCTGGTGGTAATTCCAAGGTTACATTAGAAGCTGGAGTCACTAGCCATAAACACCTGACTCTAACACGCTATTAACACTATGCACTGTAAGTTATGCCATTCAGAAACTCAAACTAGGATACAGAGTGCACCACAACTTTTAATCCATTTACCAAAACAGGCACTAATAAATAATCCAATCAAAAACTTGCTTAGACTTGGCCATTCTTTAATATATTAAAAGTAAAATGGAAGGTGAACTACCCCTTCTAATAGTGTGCCATTAGTCCTTGCGGCTTATTCACTAAAATTAGCTAAAACTAAACCTACACTATGGCTTAAAAAGGTACTCATCCATGAAAGAATTACTTGAATTCATTTCATAATTTTTTTATTTATGCAAGGTGATTTACACAATAATTGAAATGTCACGTCAAACTATGCTTGATGGATTAAACCTAGGAGAATGGTGGGTGTTAGATACACAAGTGCCTGCTAAGCTTGGAATAGCTTCAAAATAAACTTGTATCTATCTGGTTAGTTAGGATTTTGTTTAGAATCCATGCACATCAGCAAAAGGCAGAAATGCAAATATTTGATATGATTATGTTCACAGACATTGATGTGTTCTGGAGCTTGTCAACAGCCATGAGCGACATAAAATGGGTATGCCAGCTGTAGAATTGCAATGAATACATTAACAAAAATAAAGTTGAAAAACCTGAGCAGCAGGGATGATATCTGAATGATAAATGTACATTTTACTAAAAGTCACTTGCTAAATAGTTTGTTTGCTTTAATATATTTCTCCGAGACTGGTTGGCGAAAAACACTCAGTTTACTGATATATGGAGAATTCTGCAGATATTATTTCATTTCCCAGCACTGGAAATGGATTCTTTTCCTGAACTATGCAAATGCCTGTATACATTTATTGTTAACCCTTTATCTAATGAAATAATATTTTTGAAATCCACAGTGATGGATGAATAGAAAAAGGAAATGTTATGCATTATTCATATTCATCTACTGCAACTTGGGCCTAGAAGTATCACCCAGCATTTATGTAGGGAGAGTAAGTCTCTCTTCTGCTGTGTCTTGTGAGAATGCATTCCATGGTTATCTGTTCCTCAATATGGGTTAAATGTAAAGTATGCCATTGGCTACCCAGTGCTATCCCTGATATACACCACCCATGGGCTGGCATAAAGAATAGGACTCTCCTGTACTACTGGTCCTGAGTGGTTGGTGGTTTGACTGTAAATCTCTGGTTTGAGCAGTAAATCTCTAAAACTCATTTTATATTAGGTCACACAAAGTAAGAAACCTCTATTTACATGTATTGGTTATTGGTTGTATTTCATATTTATTCTGTATGTTTAGTATATCCACTCATCTATTATACAGTGCTGAGAAATGTGTTGGTGTTTTGTAAATATATTTTAATAATGATAGTAATTATTATAAAATAAGAGATTCAACTAAAGGGGGGATAAGAAGAATCAGATGCCAGGTTAAAGGGACAGGAAAAGTCAATAATTCAGAAATAGTATTTCATTTTCCATAAATACTATGAATCACTAAAACTCTGTTTTTATAGCACGCAAAAATTCCTTGGATATTTTTGTCATACCGGTTAGTACCAGTGACTTATGCACAGTAGTAAGTTAAATTTCAGTAATTATACCTTGAACCTCTTAGGTTAAATGGTACTTTATATTGTTTTATTGCCATATTCCAGACAGTTTCCCCTTAAACTACATACTGTACACGATTTCTATTTAAAGATCCTATGGTCATTCTGCCTACTACATTATCTGCACGATAAGGTATTATTGACATGGAAATATCAGGACATTTTATTTCCCTGTTAATCTTCTACACATAACTTCAAAGCACATTTTACACCAATGAATCTATTGGACACAGCACATTCTTATACCTTAATAAAAACTTATGTAATGGCTTTGTCATTCTGGAGACACATATCTCATTACATGCAGGGAGAGAAGCAAGATGTACCAGCAAAGCAAACAAAGGAGTAATTTAGTGCATCATAATTGTACTTTTTTGACTGCAGGCTTCAGGCCAGGACACACATTACTAATGTGCAAATGTAGATAGAAAGATAGATGATAGATATATAGATGATAGATAGATAATAGATAGATGATAGATATATAGATATATATAGATAGATAGATAGATAAAAGCTTCTTTGGTGTGGCATATAAAGTGTCCTGGTCTTTGCTTTATCTTTTAATAACGCAAAGCCTAAGAAAAACATTTATGAATTTCTGCAAATTATAAATTTATAGTGATGGTTTAGTGCATTTGGGCTCTACACAATGTAAATGCTTGAGGATCGTTGTGACTTATTGTACTAAATAGGTTTCAGGGCTGTGACGGCTGCCTATATAGATATATATATATATATTTATTTCCAAGATAAGTTATATTTACCTTAAGAATTTCCACAACAGTTTCAGAAAATCCAACCACATACATAGCAACAGCTACAGCATTAGCAAAAGCGAAAATCAGTCCTATGGATCCACCAAACTCGGGCCCCAAACTTCTCGATATAAGATAGTATGCTCCACCTAATGAAAGATGGTGTTTGCTCTCAGTGACATGTAGGCAGAACAAATGGTGCTTATGTTTTCTATTACAAATTGCTAGAGCTGAATGTGTCACAAAACCCTCTCCCAAGTGCATGAAATATGTTATCTGCTGCTGCCATATTGCCTTCTAGAACATTCATTTTTCATCTTTTTAATGTTTCGGTATCCTAATAGTTATTTGCCAGTGAAAGGCTTGATCTATTGAGAAATCACTGCAAAATGTGCTTACTTTAAGAAATGAAACATAAATGGAGCTGATTGATAGCCCTGCTGATGAAACTATGAGAAATTAGCAAAATCAGCCATCAATAGCCTTGATATTAATATTTCATTTCATACACATGCAAGTTAGATGACAAGCTGTCTGTGGCATAATGATTTTTGAGTCAAAACCAGGAGAAAACATTAACAAGCACTGTTGTGATTAATAACTACAGATGATATGTAGGAATATATCAGGCAATGTGGTATTGGAAAGGTAAATGCTGATGTCCAAAGGAAGACAATTGCCTGTTATTTTGCTGTACCACTTAATGTATCTTCAATCAATACATTTGTGTTTTCTGCATTTTTTTTTATAATAACAATGTTTATTATGACTATGGGTGCTTTTAGTGGGTTTTACATGATGGGTGTACATTGTGTTACTAATAGACTGGAGCAAAGGAGATGTTATATGTTTTATAACAAATATAGTCAACTAAAATGGCAGCCTTTTCATGAGAGAATAGAGATCAGAAGTATTGTGGGAAAATTCTTTTATAATGAAAAGATAAAGAGTATATATACCTACCTTATTGTATTGAGGTAATGGTAATAAACGCCTTTGCTTATTAGACATTTACACAAACTTACCATTTATAGTGTAATGTTAAAGTGACCACAGGCAGATATAGGAATATCCAAATAAAATATCCCCATTCCATACTTAGTATAGTAGGGCTAATTAAATTCAAGTTAATAGACTTTGGTGCAACCAAGAATAGTTTATGATATAATAGAAAGAACTTACCTCCTCTGACAACACCATTGGTGCATATAGCAGACATAGAGACACCTGTCAGAGAGGTAACTACCACACTCAGGCAGATGACAACAACACCAAGACCTGAAAATAGCAAAAAAAAAAATTGTCTTTTACCTGCATAGTGATCAGGCAATGAGACCTGTATCCTTCTTATGTCAAAGCAGCAATGATCATCTCCATGCTTCTGAATGCCACCTGAAATGCTCTCATGTTTGTGACTGGGCAGACAAGGTTAAATTAAATGTAATCATAGTTGATTAAACACTTACCGTGTCATCGCCTGAACTGTATATGCAAAATGATTAAATGAGATTTTAATTTTACATTGCATTCTTCCAACCTGTGGTGTTTATATAACATGACATGTTTTTTTCACAGGTTGGAAGTTCTTGCTTTAATATTACATTTAATCATTCATTCTCAAGGTCCTTTGTAAATAAAGTAAGTTGAACTAATACATTTATGATTGGGTCTCATTTCAAGAAAAGCTGAGGGAAAACAATACCACCATATTGAACTGGGTTGTCCTTCCATCCATCCATGACCTGCAATGTTCTGAATTAAATTTCGTAAACAAGATTTGTTGGCAAGTGCCATGCTTCAACAGATATAAATACCTCTTCATGGTCCCATGATCTGATCACCTAAAATGTATTTTGCAGTTGTGCTGTTTCATGGTAGTCTAGTCGGTTACCTTAAGCCTACACAGTATCAAATGGCCAATTATGGCTTACCATCGGGTCAATGTCGATTAAAGCCTGTTGTTTATTAGGTTTGGCAGCACTAGAAACAACTGTTGTGCATAACATGAACTAAAGTATGCATAACGTTGGCAAATGCAAAGTTTACTTAATAATTTTACCTTCTCATTCTCCATTTTCTGTGGAAACCGGCTGACTTTCCAGAACTGACTAGGACAGAAAATTCCTACCTGTCCCAGAAGTCTCATTAGCTGAAATAACCATAAAACATTACCTCCACGGACAAAGCCGTTGGTAGCTATTGCAGAAGTAGATAACCCAGTAATTGAGGTAACCATGGTAGCAAGAAGAATTATGATAACTGCCAGACCTGTTTGTAATAAAAAAAAAACAGAAACACCATGTTTTACAGATTGTTCTTGTTATTGGTGATATATCTCTGGCTTTGCCAAGAACTTGAGGTGCTGAAAAAAAAATACCTAGGACTTAAGTGAAATTTCTCAAATGTCATGCAGGTGAGGTGTCCTGAAAAAAAAGCTACTGTACTGACAGAGATAGAAGATCGGAGACCTTGAATTTCCAAAATTCTGAAATAAATTCATACTCTTGTCACTTTGTCTTTGTATCGTCCAGTGTGGATGCTGGGAAAGAAATCCTGTACCAAGCCATGAGTGTGATTACCTTAAAATAATGAGATTCTGAACTGGCATTGACCTTTAGAATGTTTCACGGCTCATACTTTATTACCTCCTCTGACAAATCCATTTGTGGCAATTGCAGAGGTGGACAGGCCAGTTATAGCAGTTACTGTCACAGCTAACCCGATGATAATGACACCAAGACCTCAGCAGAAAGAGAAAAATACACTCTGTTAACTATTTAAACAGGTTCCTTCGGTCATTTCTTACAATGGTCATTTATTAGAAGTATCTGTACAATATTTCTATCTATTAGATGATCTCTGTGACCTAAATTATGTACCATACTTTAGGAGCAATATTTTTGTCTGGTGACTTCAATCAACTTCTTGAAACTGGTCAAAATGTGTTTTTAATTCTCATAGGAAATCTTTTTATCTTTTACAGGGGAAAATTTTATTTCCCTTGTATAATAATGGTTGTGCATTTATTATGTGGATTTAGAAGAAACCTGTATCCCCTATGTATTTGCTTAGTCTGCTTCAGTGTACGTAACGCTGTTACAAGAAAGGCAATGGATACGCATAATACATAACTGATGGTAGCTACATTTTAAATTACCTTTCTTGCAGATTTTAAATTTAGCCCCAGTTGAATTTTATATAATGTTCCAATTGGACTTCCAAGATACCCTTTTGTTCTTAAAGGGAGAACATGTTCAACAGGTCTGTTGCCTTATTTTCTGCATTTGCATTGCTTCTGCCATATGGTCAGAAACATTAGAGAGAGTCCCAGAAGCAATTAAGTTAGAAACACTTTATTAATGGAAAACAGTTACTCTTAGGGGCAAATTTACTATTATTCCCCAAAAATGCTACGAATTTATGCGAAATTCGATAAGCATTTGACTATCGAATGCTTATTGAACATTTTTAGGCTATCATTTGATTTCTCGATGAAATCGTAAGATCAAATACCTATCATTCGATTTCACGAAAAAAATCGCAAAATTTCCTTCAATCCTCCGAAAAATTCATATGATTCGAACGATCGAACGCTTCGATCACATGAATGGTATTCGAGCAGGACTTAGTCAAAGAAGCCTATGGGGGGGTTCCCATAGGCTTCTATTGCAATTTCGGTAGGTTCAATCTGGCGAAGTAGGCATTAGAAGTTTTTTTAAATTTTGATTCCTTCGATCAAGGAACCTATCTCAATTTGAAGTTTTCCTGGTCTGAGCTGGGTTGAGGCCAAAAGTCCAACTTTTTCAGTGCAATTCAGGAAAAATATGGGTTTTTCCGTGATCCGGTTTAATCGAGTTTTTCATTAAGAAATAAGCTAAATTCAGGCATGGGAGTTTGATTGTGCTTTTTTTTTTAATAAAATATAAGGTAAATTCTGATTTTAGTAAATAACCCCCTTAGAGTCCAATAATGTACAGTAAATTACACCAATATTATAATATATAAAGTTATTGACTGACTTGCCTGACATTTCTAAGGGAAAATTGTCTAGGAATACAATAAATTCAAATCTTCTAAGAAAATTATTACTGCTAAATTATTTGTAACTCAATTATTAAAGTAAGCCAGCCAACAAACTAAAAACAATTTATTTGTTTCTACAACATCATCTAGCTCCTTTTTAATGCTACAAGGAATGTATTGAAGAACTGGATTTCTTAGTGTGCAAGGTATTTGAAGTTTTGAAGAGTGTACAAGATTTAAAATAAATTGGTGAATAGCAGTAAAATAAATTTTACAGCAATCATGGAGAATAACTTTAAAGAGAAAACAAAATCCTTCTGTTGATTCTCACACCTGGGAGTGAAGTTATGTTCCTTAATGATCCAAATAAGTTACCAAACTGCCCTTTGAAAGCTAATTGCGTGTGAAAAGCCTTAAGCAAAGAATTGGCAGGTTTCAAAATGTGCCCTTTTTATGGAAGGACATAGACATGGCTGCGTCCCTGTGGCTATAAGGTTTCATTTGCTATGCATCATAAAGCTGCTAAGCAGTTATTCGTCAGGCACAGCATATGTTAAAGTAAAGGCTGATAGAAATTCCAACTTTCAAGAATCTGCAATATTTGCCAGTCAGAAATCTACTTTCTTTCCATTCCCAAATGGCCCAATTGCTATTTTTGCATTCTGGCATAAGCCATCCTCATTAGGGAATGATGATCACACAGCTAAATTGTGCCTATGGGAAGGAATATCCTTAGTTGAGAATTGTATTGTGTGAGTGCTGCTTACTAAAACCCCAAACTATCAGCAAAGCTCATTTGCCATCATTCCTAAAGATTTTAGGACAATTAGCCAAAACTATCAAAAGAAGTTAAAGGAGAAGGGAAGTCTTTGTGCACTTGGGGGTGCCAAATGTTAGGCACCTCCAAGTGATTGTATTGACTTACCAGAAACCCCAGGCCAGTGCTCCTATCAGCAGAAAATTGCACCGGCCCAGGGTTATACCAGTAAGCACCACAGAGCAATCCTCTTCTGTCATCCTTTTTCTTCGAGCGGCTGTGCATGCGCAATAGAGTCTACCCTGGGAAATTTGAAGAAGAAGCCGGAAGAAGATAGCTCCGTGGTGCTCACTGGTATAACCCCAGGCTGGTGCAATTTTCTGCTGATAGGAGCACTGACCCGGGGTTTCAGGTAAATCAATACATTCATTTGGGGGTGCCTAACATTTGGCAACCCCAAGTGCACAAAGACTTTACTTCATAACAAAGCTTTTTGATCATGTTGTATTTAAAAACAGAATCAATGTATATCATACTATTCTGAATAGTACCCAATAAAGCAAAACAATCAAGGATTGTGTTCACAAGTGGGGAGGTGGTAATGGTGACATTCCCTGATATCTGATGTTGTTCATTGCCAAGAACAGGATTTTGGTGTTGGTAACTGCATAATTGCAATTAGTAAATTACCTCAACTAAGAGAATATAGAAATAATGTGACAACTTCTTCATACAGGTATGTGACCTGATATCCAGAATGCTTGGGTCCTGGGGTTGCCTGTAATTTGGATTCTCATACTGCAAGTGTATTTAAAAGTAATTTAAATATTTAGGGAGTTATTTATCAAAGGTCAGGTTTGTGAGGTTTTTTAATACTTCAAATAAACTCTCAACTCCATTGTTTGATTATTCATGAAAAAAACTTGAATGTAAAAACTCAAATTAGTGCAATCGGGGGAAAAAAACTCAAATACTTGAGTTATCGGTAAAAACAAACTTGAATTGTTCAAACTGATCAAGTTTCCAAGAGAAAACCACCTAAAAAACCTGAACATCATACAGATTGCAAACGTCTTCAAATGTTTCATGTGACCTCTGCCACTGACATCAACACAACCTCGACAGGTTTTCACTGGATTATTTTCAGATTTGAGCTATTTCCAACTATGGGCAATAATTTTTTTTTTTTTTCTAGTTTTTACTGAAACTATCCTTTGAAAAACTCTAATTGTTCTGGAAAACATAACTCGACCTTTGATAAATCTGCCCCGAAATAAACCCAGTAGGATAGTTTTGCCTCCTATAACTAGGATGTATATCTAAGTTGGTGTCAAGTATAAGGATCTGTTTTATTATGACAGAGATAAATAAACCAATTTTAAAATTTGAGTTATTTGATGATAATGGAGTCTAAGGGAGATAGAGTTTTTTGGATAATTGGTTTCTGGATAATGGATCCTGTACCTGTATTCTGTTTTAGAGTACATACTTTATGGAGGGCAGTATAATGTAAACAATGGCAGACAAAGGAACCCAGTGCTCTCCCCAATTCTTTAATCCATTCTGCAAGTTGCTAGTTGAGAGTATTCCTGCAACATACTCATTGACTAGGTGCAATGTGAGAGATTAATTATTTTTATGGAAGCAATTCCAGTGAATAATCATGTTTTGATTTAGAACAATATTATAGCATTTATAAAACAAATATGCTTACCAATTCCAGCTTGTCCTACAATCCAGGAGAGCCGAATGAAAAGCATCACGCCCCATATATTTAGCATGCATCTGACCTATGACACAGATTAAAAGAAAAAATAACAATATATAAATATGTATATATAGTTATCCAACTACATGCCAGTGTGGCCTTTTGTCTGACTGCCCAATTGCTGCTACTTCACTGCAATTGACAGAAAGTTGTCTGTAAATATTTTTTTTCATCTAACTCATATATGCAACTGCTGAATAAAACTGTTCTAGCGACCTTTTAGGCTTTTACCTTTCATAATATAGAAGCACCTATACTGGAACGCCATAAATATCTGAATCCAGCATATAAAGTGGTAGAGGTCAGATGGTCAGGTGTAGGTTATGCAGATTATCGTTTCAGATAGGATTTCTCAAAACACAGGTTGTTAAACTGCTTGCCATGAGCCCATAAAGGCAATGACAGCTTCACTATTAACAATTACAAAAATATTAAATATGAGAGTAATATAGTAATACTATAGATGGAAAGTCTGCTCCAGTTCTAAAGCAACTAAACAGCAAATAGCAATACCCGGTTTGCTGAATGAAAGCAAATATATGATTGGTTACTACTAATAAGTACACTTTGAGAAAACTTTGTGCGTATTGAAATGTATCATATTACTTAAACACAAGTTAAATAGCTTACCAGGACCCCCTTTATCCATCCAAATTTTACGAATCCACCCTTTTCGCCTTCATCCTTGTTTGATTCTTCATCACCTGGAATTCCTTCTCCATTGGTGACTGATCCAGGGACCTCTACCACATTCTGCACATGAGCATGGAATAATACATTACAAAGAGGATAATTACAGGGAGTATTAAGAGATACATAACTTTGTGTTTTCTCTCTTCCTAAAAAATCATTCAGTGCTCTATTAAAGGGGACCTGTCCCCCTAAGAAATAATTCCAAATTAAATTTTATGACGCTAGTCTAGCAAAATAAACTTTACTCACACTATATAAAATATATAAATCTTGTTAGTCTTGGAATTCACAATTGCTTGAAACAGGCAGCAGCCATTTTGTGGACACTGTTATTAAGTCAAGCTTTGCATCATGCCAAAATCTTGTTTGTGAGCCAAAATGGGGCACCTGATGCCCATGCACTGGCTACACAATGTTTAAGGCAAAGAGGAGAGGCAGGCAATATATAATTGATAGCTTTTATGTTTGGGTGACAGGTCCCCTTTAAAACAATAAATCATACAACCATACAACCAAAGCCCATTCCTTTTCTGCAAAATAAAGGGACAACCTCACACCCTCATACTCATACTAAATAGCCCCTGCTGGAGCACAACAGGGGTTGAGTCCCAGTATTTTAAACAACAAATGGTGAGACAGGTTCTAATACAGAGGGTTTGAAAAATAACATAACATATTTACAAAAGTGAACTATAGAAGCAATAACATCAACTAATTTGAAGTTGCATTGTTAACCATTTTAAAAAGGATTCCATCAATTATAAAAATGCTTTATCGTTTTGCGAATGATATACTTCGTTTTACACAGAAAGACAATAATTCAAGGTAAAGGTAAAAATCTCCTTTAGCCATGTTTGCCTGGGAAATTCTTCATATAAATGTTTGGTAATATATTACAATATACCTCTTCATTAGATTTGGTTGTAATATATATTATATACAGTATATATAAATATATATATATATATACAAAAATGTAAAAAACAGGCACTCACAAAAAAAGTCCACAATGTGGCCTGGCTGCAGATCCGTAACTAATCTCTATTGTTCTTAGGAGATGGCCGCACTCGCAGGTCTTATGTTCAACGAAGTTCCTTTATTTAGAAAAGACTGACGTTTCAAAGTGAAAAAGGCTGTAGCAGCCGAAACGTCAGTCTTTTCTAAATAAAGGAACTTCGTTGAACATAAGACCTGCGAGTGCGGCCATCTCCTAAGAACAATATATATATATATATATATATATATATATATATATATATATATATATATATATATATATATATATATATATATATATATATATAGTACAAGAGGGAATATATCCTGGATCACAGGTATATACAATATACCCCATTCTTTAGGTTTTGAGCAATGAACTGAACATCTGTGAGCAAAATTCTGTATATATATATATATATATATACACACACACACAAGTATGGGACCTGTTATCCATAATGCTCAGGACCTGGGGTGTTCTGGATGATAGAGCTTGAAAAAGGCCTGTAGGCCTGAAATGTTGCAGACCAGGATGTTTGCCATGTAAATTACTATTAAAGGCGTTTTTAACCTACTGGTGCTGTACGAAAACCTTTTTCTTGTTCCATAATTTGGATGTTCATACCTTAAGCCTACTAGAAAAGCATTCAAACATTAAATAAACCCAAGAGAATAATTTTGCCTTCAATAAGGATTAATTATATCTTAGTTGGGATCAAGTTACTGTTTTATTATTACAAAGAAAAAGAAAATCAGTTAGAAAAATCTGGATTATTTGGATAAAATGGGAGATTACCTTTCCATAATTCAGAGCTTTCTGGATAATGGGTTTATGGATAACACATCCCATTCCTCTATGTTTATTTATTTACTGTTGTAACCTGTAACACTATTGCAATGTGATCTGGGCAAAGTGTCCTGACGGCAAATGCAGTACATAACCTCTCATTTGGAGCATTGCTTTACAGCACAGTTTCAAGCCATGTCTATCTGTTAAGACATCAGAATGTAAGTAATTGATTTTTGGGACTGATTTAATAGTGCAAGATAGCTCCAAAAAACTTTTAATAATTAAGGTGCAGCAGATGCTAAGCCATGTGCTTTAAACATACTGCCTATTGGAACAAATGATGAAACTAATAGATTTAGTGGATGTTATTCTGTCCAGGCCAATGCATTAATACATTTTAATCACATGTAAGCACTTTTTATACAATTAACAATGGCCACTTATTTTAACAGTTAATAGTGGTTAGTAGTACAAATTGAAATTATTTATTTCTTCTTATTTGGATCAGCATTAGTACTCTTACTGCCCCTTTATCCATTACAATCCTTTTAATGTAACAGGGAGTACAGGGAATAATATTTGCAAATACTTGGGGGGGGGGTTATTTACTTAAACTTGTTTTTTCTATTTTACCAGAAACAAACTGAGCTATCCATGAATTTGGGTAATTTACTAATAATTAGAGGTTTTTAAAAATATCTCGATCTTTTAAAGTTAATTGGCTTAAATACCTCACATTTTTCGAGTTTATAGGCTTAAAGGCCCCCATACACGGGCCGATAACGGCTGCCGCCAGACCAAGTCGGCTGCTTATTGGCCCGTGCATGGGGCCATCCAACGGGCTTTCCCGATCGATATCTGGCCGAAAGTCGGGCAGATCTTAATTGGGCAGGTTAAAAAACCTAGTCGGATCACAGGCGCATATGTGTGTCTATGCTGTCCTGCGATCAGACCGTCCGTATCGCCTACATTATGATCCGATCGTTGGTCCCTAGGGTCCATGATCGGATCAGCCCGATATCGCTCACTGTGGGCATATCGGGGAGAGATCTCACTGTCTATGGCCACCATAACACTTGAAAACCAGTGTCAAATACCCCAAAACACCCAAAAATCATGAAGGCAAAAAACATCTTTTAATGGTTAAGGAAACCTCTGCCATTTACTTTTACATTGATTCAACAGGTTTTAACTGAGTATGTTGAAATCTGCATTTTTTGCTACTTTGGGGCATAATAAATCTCAAAGAATTCAAGTTTTTTTTCTCTATAAACGTGAGGACTATAAGGACTATTTGGTCTATGATGTCTTACCAGAGTTCATGAACTTTACCTTTTCCAGACCCAATGAAATCGATTGCCCTTGCTTGCCCTAGAGGGACTACTAGCACATTGCTGTTCAATGATCTGGGAGAAGCTGGAATATTGTAAATGCACTATGACAAATGAATATTCATGTTCCCTTTCCCTGCTCACAAACAAGGCCAGATTATAACTAAAAGGTGATGACACAATGAAGCTTTAATAATTGCCACCTAGAGCTAGCTGTTTCCAGTATGCTGGGAATTAATGTGCACATTCACACACTATTACAATAAGTAATGGGTCTTAATGTTCCATTAATGCACTATGAATTCCTCTCTTCGAAGAAGCGATTACTTATTCACCAGCTGTTTGCCCAAAAGCAACTTTGAGTTATGCAGCGCATGCTTCTCTACCAATGCTACCAGATCACTGTTATGAGTCAAACGCATGCTAACTGGGTTCAGTCTAAGCCTGGCTTTATGTTTGTTTTATATTCGCTTAAAATTTTCATCATCTTTTCTCTTTAAACATCTAGTCTACTTTTTCATACAGTAAAAGTATATGTTGACGTCACTTGGTGCAGAGTTCACTTTTCACTGTGGCCACAAACCACAGTAATTTATTTTTCATTTAGTCTCAATCACATCAGCGTCAATGTTATTCTATTTATCTATCACCTTTGTATCAGCCATTCCATTTAATCCCTCTGTTTTATATATTTTCTCTGGGTTTCTAGATAATCTCCTCTTCAGAAAAATTGCTCCCTGTCATGAAACTAAAGGTTTCTATAATTTAACCTATCTTTCCTTGTCTCTCTTCTAAGCTCTATATCTTAAAGGCACATTGTACCTACTATTTATTTCTTTAAGTAAAATAAAGTTTATACTCATACATAATTTTATCAACCTTTATTTTTATATGTGCGCATAGTAAGGTCTCAAAAGTAGCATATAAAGTACCAATTTAGTCGGTGTTTTGTGTTGTTGTCTTACATGAAGAACATGGCCAATTTAGGTCCATGCCATGCCTCCCTGATTTTAAGCTGCCCAAGTTACTACATATTCTTAATTAAGCACAGGCTTAAAACAAGGGCCCTAAATTAAGTCACACACTATACTATAATGGTTGAATATAAATATTTAAACTCATTAAATCATAATTTGTACAGTGTTGACATTTTTGGTCATGTGGCCAGACTAACACAGGGTTCCAAGGCAAATAAGATGCATGCTGTGATATAAACCAGTGCGGACATGAGAACTTATATTATTAATAATCTGGAAATTAAATTTATTTTACTACAGTCACCAATATAATATAAATAGTATAACATATACATAAACAAAGACTTTTGCCTACACATTGGATAAGAGAATACTGTACCTGAAAGGTTAAGTGAAAACACTTCTGCTCCTGTATTTTTGTAAAACCATTGCTGTGGTAAACCAGTTAAAAGCCTGCCTGGAGGCCACACAAACCATTGTCTAGCAGCTGTATGCATGGCTGATTTTTGTAAACCATAATGAGGTTTTGGTCTCACAGAGGCAAAACTCATCTAACATATACAATCTCCACTTTGTCAAAGAATGAAATCACATTACACCACCTCTGTTCTTGCTATGAATCTGGAACATTTGTACTGACATATGACTCTAATGCAGAGCCAATTTTTAATGATTTTTCATTCCACAATTTCTACTGATCTTACAAAAAGGAATTAGTTTAGTATTGTTGAAAGCAAAGCTTATATTTCAAGTTATAATAGGAAGAGTTTTGTCTTGTAAATGTTTCACCATTATTTAAGAAAAACAGAGATGTAGCATTGATGGGGTCTTTTGGCACAGTTAGCATGTAATCTGCTTAGACTTAGTCTTGTATTGGACAGACCCAGTCAAAAATGTTCTCTGGTTGCTGGTATTAATTCACTAATAACTAATATTTTCTTCCCCATTCCAAAAACATACGGGCATTTTCAATGGTTCCTGAACAAAATGACCATAGTGTGAGAATGTGATAGAGACTTATGGTGTAGATTGTAATTTCCTCTGGAGCAGAAATTGATTTGAATCATTTATAATTTCTGTAAACTAGGGGATATATTGGCACTATTTGTAAAATATAATATGCTAAAAAGACCATGTACATTGTATTTAGAATTCAGATTAATACCAGTGTATGTATACACTGAAGGTGTTTGATGGAATTTGTAGCTGTGCATTAATTCTGTAAGGCTAAGATACCCCTTTTATAACACTATAGTCTTTACCATCCACTCTGTTGTATTTGCTCAGTTCAGTGACTTATTGCTTTGTGTTCTTTAAACATGCATTCAATAGTAAGAAACAGATCCATAAAGGAGCAAACTAAATTAAAGATGCACTGTTTATCTGGGAGAGGGCAGGGATGTGAACCCCCTCAGAATCATTGCTGTTGCTGTGTTAAGACTCACATATATTGGTTGCCCTGCCAATTATAGCGGTGAAGTCATTGTTAAGATGTCCAACAACAGCACTATCCATAGGCCAACACTGGACATCAAGACTCTGCAATGTTCTAATGTGAGTGTCTTAGCTAATATTCACCTAAAAGGCTATGGCTTAACATAGTAAGGCACTTTCCACCGCAAGACAATTCATGAATATTTCCATTGTGATCATTATCCTTGAGTCTCCCATCTACCCCAATCTAATAGTGACACCAATAACACTGAGTCCTACCATTTAGGGCAGACACACACGTGAAGATTCGGGGTAGGGGAATTTAGTCACCCAGCAACAAATCGCCTCTTCTATTGGCGACTAATCTCCCAAAACTGCCTTCCTGTCGGGGAGATTAGTAGCATGAAGAAGAGGAGATTTGTCGCTGGGCGACTAAATCTCCCTAAATCTTCATATGTGTCTCTGCCCTTATAGGTTGAGCAAAACCATTTTTTCTCAAAGTAGGGGTTTATAGCACATCAAGAGAATCTGCAAATTCAGCCACGTTCAGTTTGCAGGGTTTTCTATAGTTAGAAGTAAACCAATTGATAATTTTAAAGTCTGCTGTTGGTAAGGACTAGTCTGGTATAAGATATATGACAGGTGCTAAATCCTTGATGCCACATTTCTATAAATGAGATACACCTCAGACTATGTTCAATTTAAAAAAAGAATAATTATTTACCTAAAGTAAGCAACATTTAGGAAGTGTCAATCTAACTTCATCAGAATGTGTCACCCGACTGAAGCTGGATCGACAGACCAATTCATTTACTGCAGCATGCATGATTATGTAAATTAACCTTTTTATATTTACAGGTCCTGCCAAACTGATTTTATTTATGGAAATTTATCCAGCATTGGGCTTGGTGTTCTCCTCACAGGATAATAATATTTGCCCTAATGTATGTTGAGGAAAATGTTTGTAATCTTCTGCTTTGCATTGACTGATTTTTTTTCCTTTACAGCAGTAGCAAAAATTTCGTTTTTAGATCTGGAGATGTGTTGATATGGCTGAATTTCAGCATTATTTTATCAGTGTACATTATTTTATCAGTGTATAATGGCTATGGAATAGGCTGTCTTATTGGCCTGATAGAACCACAAGCTGGGAATATAAAGATCTGCTGTTGCCATCTTACACTACTGTAGCTGCTATTTTATACAGGTGTTGCTGTGCCACCTGCCATAGTCAAAAACTAAAAAAAAGTATGTTATTAAGTTTTTTTCATGTCGTTTTCCCAAAAATTGCTGCTCTACATGGCCATAACATATGAAGAGGTTTTTTTTACAAAACCTTAAGTAATAAGAAGTTGAAGAAGAGGTTATTTTACAAAAACTTATATAATATAACCTGTGTTAGGACCCAAGTCCGTTCCACATTAGATAGTGTGGTGTGACTATTTAAAGAAGGTTTTCGTGAAGAGTTTGTACCTTGCCTCCAATTGTCTAAATGACATACTATAAATGTTTAGTGAACTGAATCCTTCTACTGTTGTTATTTGAGAGATTTTCTCAGAAAGAAATCAACAAGGAAAGAGTCCAAGTATTTTAGTGCTTTATATTTTTACACAAACTAGGGACAATGCCCTTGAATAAAAATTGTCATTTCTGAACTGGGGTGCCCTGATTAGATTGCACAGCTAAATAGCTTTCACTTCTGAGCAAGAGAGTAGCAGGACACTGTAAGTGCATCTGTTGACTGTTTTCTAGTTAGAAGACATATTGTATTCAATCTTTTGAATCCTTTCCCAGAAAAGAATTTAGTCAGTACTTACAATTTTTCCTTATGCCAGAAATTGAATAAAAAAGAAGCTAAGAAAAGAGCATTGCACTTACATTTTTTTGTACTGAACTGCATCTTAGATAGGAATGGCTTTCCTACAAAATGGCTCAGGTTTTTGTAACAATTTAGAAAGAAAAAAAATATGTTATAAAACCAATAAACAAATGTGAATTCGATTGTTAAATGTTTAATGGCCACAATGAATATGGATTTACACTTGTTCAAGCTTGGGTTCTGGTGATATAATAAAACAAAAGTATTGAAGACTAACTATTTATTCCAATTATGCTTGTTCGCAACTGGTATCAGTGGTATCAGTCAGCTGGACTAAGACACAGTGGAAGTTTTGAGCAGACAAATCTTTAGTGACATTTCTGTAATGGGGAGGATACCAGCAGCTCAATTTACCTTGCTGACATTTAATAAAAGCTAAAGTTAACGTCACCCCATGAGATTTTTCAGTGTTTATTAAAAACAACATTTTGCTCAGGTATCTATAATTAAATTGTACTCTCCCTCACTGGCCTGGTTGTTTTTCCGTACATGGATATATATGGTATTCCACTCCATTAAAGTGGACCTGTCACCCAGACACAAAAATCTGTATAATAAAAGTCCTTTTCAAATTAAACATGAAATCCAATTTCTGTTTTTTATTAAAGCATTCATAGCTGTTGTAAGCTCATCAGCTGTCAATCAACTATTGTCTTCCCCTCCTCTATGCCAGTGGCATAGAGGCGGGCAAACAATTACTTTCACTTTCCATTCAGCACTTCCTATATCTCACTGCTCTCCACACATTCTCTTCACTGTTTAATTGTGTAGCCAGGACATGGGGATGGACATTGGGTCCCCCATTCTGGTGCACAAACAAGGTTATAAGATCATATGATGAATGCCTTAATAACAGTCTCCACAAAATGGCTCCTGCCTGCTTGCTATAATTTTGAATTTCCAGACTGAAGGAAACAAGGGCACCTTTCCTTTTAATTGTACAGAAATACCAAACAATTAGAAACAATTCCAAACTTATTTTCCCTACTACTTTTCCAAAATTTGCAGCTAAGAAACGCCTTGTCTGATATCTGCCTTCAGTGACATTTCAGGAATTTGTGTGCAAGCCACCCTTTACAGAGATGTATTTTGGTATTCTATATTAATATAAATAGTTTCCATTTGCACCCTGTCTTTAAGTTGATAACTTACACTGCCAAAAAGCAGAATTCAGTAAAACAATTATCATGAGGAAATGCTGTGTATTTTGAGAAATCTTTTCCCTCCTTACCATAGATATCATGGCTAGCATCCTGTAGCTAAGTCTTTCAAAATATTTGGCAGATAGGAACTGCAATGAGATCAAAAATGTTTAATCCCCGGTACAATAGATTAAATAATTTTATAGCTGGAAGTAAAGCACACAGAAAAGACCAATGGTGCAATATGAAAAAACGATAACGTATAATGGATCTATAGAAGCCAGAATCCCAAAGTGCCTTAACGGATCACCACACAGGTATCCTACTTAATCTGAGGCCACAGAATGTCTAGGTAATTAATAGATATACTGTAGTGCAGTGCACACAGAGTTAAAGTCTTCCTAAGTTTATGCCTCTATAGATCCCACATTGGTTTTTACATGTTTTCATTTTGCACTATTGGCATTTCCTTTTGTGTTCCCTACCAGCTATAAATATTGTGCAGCAGATATGGAGATTTAAGGAGATGTTCAAGGGACAAATTGCCATACATTGATCTCTGTGGTTGATTTTTGTATTTTATCTTCTTTGTGATATAATATACTGAAATTATATTTACAGAAGGAAATGTTGTCTGACTGAAATCATTTCAACAAAGTGTCGGGCCATGCCAACCGGGCTCCCTAGACAACCCAGCCAGTCACAGAACTCCGCCTCACTGCTTTTGTGCATGTGCACGCTATGGCATGGGAGATTGACGGAGGAGAGTGGAAAAAGGCAGATGGGAGGGAAAAAAGCAGAAGGGGAGAGCACTGGAAGGGAATGGAGAGGGAGGGGATATCAGCGAACATGGACTAGGGGTAGGCAGAAGACAGGTACCTGCCCAGCGCCCCCTTTTCGTTGCGCCCTAGACAGGTGCCTCTTCTGCCTACCCCTAGTTCCGGCCATGTTTCAACATTCTTTCAGATTCATGCATCTCCGTTTAACAGAATTAGTATGGATCGAGTTCAGTGAGTTGAAAGGAAATAATGTCAACTATTTTACCTGTGTTATAAGTGTGTGGTGGTTAAGTAATCATGTGATAAACACATTCCTAAGATAATATAATACATCTAGACTGTTAAACACAAGAAAAGAATGATTAAATTGAACACAGGAAATACTTTGGGACATTTGTATACTGCATTTATAAGCATATTTTTACTTACAATTAAAAGCCATCATTACAACTTATTTATTGTACAATGGGTAAAGTGACATCTCTTGAATTTTTGACACATGCATATATAGACGTGAACAGATGGACAGACAGATAGATAGACAAATAGATAGATAGATGATGATAATATCATGATGGAATCTATATAAAAATAAATGTTTTTTTATTACAGAAGTAATCACTGATATTTAAATGTTTTACTAAGACAAAGGCTAAATCTGTGGCAATGTGAGTGCTCTGTTGTGAGGCACTAGTGTATCAATTATTAATTAACTATATTAATTACTAAGATAGAGGTGTAACTATGGAGAAAGCTAATCCAGTGGCTACTGAGTGAGTTAAGTTTAAGTCTCAGGGGATCATGACTATTGTACACTTTTAATAAATCAATATGAAACAGATCACCTTTCTCAGTGGGAATGCATAAGGCGATTTTGTTGCAATGCCCAGTCAACGAAAAGATTGAAAGATCCACATGTACCTGCAATACTATAATAATAGTACTTCTCTTGAATAATGCACCGTTTCTGCACCCTAATTATCAATAGATGCTTCAGATCAAAATAAGGTGGCATGAGGTTCATTAGTAATCTCTTAAAATTTCATACAGTACCTTCACTGAAGTAAAATATGGCTGATGTAAAATATAGTCCACATTGTTCCCAATGAATTTCATTAGGGATGTGCCGAATCCGGGATTTGGTTCCGGATTCAGCCACGATTTAGCCTTTTTTAGATTCGGTTCTGTATTTAGACAAATCTTTCACAAAGAATTTGGGATTTGGTTTAATCCTAAAATAGTGCATTAGTTGCACACCCGTACCTAATCCCTGATGTGATACTAAAATTGAACCTATGCTTTTATGTCTTGTTTCTTTGTGTTGAACTTATGGCAAGTGGCATTTTTTCAGATAAACGTGTTCTGGTGGCAAGTAATGTAATATGTAAGCTATAAGCAACTTGCAATGTACAAACCAAAAGCATTCTCTGATGACCACTATATTTCCTAAACACTGCTATCATTAACTATGTTTGTTTTTTTCCCAGAACTAAAATCCATAAGCCTTCAGGTTGATGACCTGACATGAACAAAAACATATTTTTGATTTGAGCTTTAGCACTGCTTCTAAAAAGCTGAGTGTAAGGTTATAGGCTTCACAGATGCCACCATAACAAAAAGAATTACATTTAACACCATTATCTTACCTTTGACAGCTGCTCGTGGATATCTGCCAGACTTGGTCTGCATAGCTTGATTCCTGAGATGCTTCCAGTATTTCTGTAATAATCAATCTTTGGAACAGCATCCACTGTATTGTGTCCAAAAGTTTTCATATAATAAGCATGACCATGGGTGTCATAAGGATGAAAACTTCCTTCTGTCTTTATAGTATCTCCATTGTGTAGAACATTGTTAAATATCTCCCTATTACCATGCCTGTAACTCAATCTATTGTCATCAGCAAAGGATGTCTCCTCATAATCTGGTGGATCTTTGTCTTCACAAGCAGGATTGTCATACCCTTCACCAACTACATTTACCTGGAAACGTGATGGACTAATGGGAGCTGTATCAAGAAATGTGTTTGGAGAATTGTTCATCTTGGGTCTATCTAGAATGTTACACTATGTGTAAGCTAACAAGTGTATACCAACTTTACTATGACTGTTAAAAGATCCTGACTGCGATATCATTAACCTAAATAATCTAAAGATTTAGCTGTGTGTTCCTGAAGCCGTCCTGGTATTGCTCTAAAGAAGAAAAGAAAAATGTTCCAGTGAAAATGCATGTTTTTCTTGCACTGCACTAAATTGGAAAGGTTTTACTTTGTCTAAATACCAAAAAGTGTGAATTTTACCTTTACAAATTTCCAAACCCAATTCCAAAATCATTAGTAAATGCATTATTTTTAAAGGAACAGTAACGCCAAAAAATCAAAGTGTATTAAAGTAATGATATATGTGCCAAAATGGGTGTGTCTGCTTAAGAAACACTACTATGGTGTATATAAACAAGTTGTTGTGTAGCTATAGGGGCAGCCATTCAAAGATGAAAAAAGAGAAAAGGCACAGCATACACAGCAAATAAGCTCTGTAGTATAAAATTGGATTATTTAGAATTTATCTGTTATGTACTGTGTAGCCTGTGCTTGAATGGCTGCCTCCATGGCTACACAGCAGTTTCTATATAAACGATTATATAATTCTATAGTCTAGAGAAACTATAGTAGTGTTTCTGAAGCAAAAACATCAGTTTACCCAGTGCAGTGCAACAGTATACTAAACTGTCACTCATTTTCTTTGGTGTTACTGTTCCTTTAAATAATTATTTTGGGAATTAGTCATCTTTCCCTTTAAGGTACTAGTAAATTTCATACACAACCCCACTGGTAAACATTGCTTGTATTTTTTTGTTTAAGAATATTATGGACCATTTTCTCTTTTACCTTTCATAGAAGAACCTCACATAAGTTAATCATAAGCTGCTCATGCTGCTTTACCTATGTCTAACAAAACATTAAAGAAAAATCCCAATATAAAACCCAATATAAATTTCAAGCAACTTTAGAGAAATGGCAATATATCTTTAAGTTATTTTGCACAAAAAAGCATAAATCATAATAAGGACAGTCTGACCCATAAATGTCGGTTTAAGAGCTAAACAATATTACAGTAGTAATGGTTTTCATAGGCTCTGGCTTCAATTTAAAATAAGTGAAATCAAATAATGTTCTTATATTATATTTTATTGCATCTATTTGAGTTAAAATCTCCCATACTTTAGGACAAACTTGATTAACATTATCTCTATAGTACAGTCATAAATAAGTGCCTGAAGATGCATCCTAAAAAAACAAGTAGTGGATTGTATCACACAATAAATCATTACTTTTGCTAAGACCACTGGGAAATATTTATCAATACAGACTTTGTAGGAGTATAATTATCCAAGGATGAACTTTATTTTTTATACTTTTATTAATATTGTTTTTTATTTTTAAAAAAATTATATAATTATAAATTATATTTTATTAATAGAGCTCTGGAGTATCTGGTTGAACTTTATTTTCATCCTTTGATTAGTAATCTCCATAACGAGCAAATGTTATTTCTATACCACTTATGAAACGAGATTCCAAAATCTAATACAATTTGTGCCCTCCCTGTAGGTTTGGGAAATATAAACAGGTTTGCTAACACATTATGTAGACTAACAGCTGTAGGGCTGGTTACCCTTTTTATTGCAAGTTCCCCCTGTATATTGTAGAATATAATTTTTAAGTTTCTCCTGCACATATCTTAGGGCTTCACAAGCATGGCTATTTAGATGCTTTTAGCAAATAAAAAGTACAAATCATCATTGGTAACTATTTGGAATGCAGCTAAGAGGTTCCTAAAGACATAAGTGCATTGTACTACCATATACTGTATATAAATGTTAAAGCAACACCGAATAATGTATTGTAGAATTATTTTCTTAGAATTTTAGTAACAAAAAGGCAGAAATGTTTCCTTAAATTTGCCTAGCAGCCTTTGTATATAATAAAAGCAACCAACATGACAACAGCGTATAGGGTTTAGTAATGCCAACAGTCAGGCGACTGCCTTTCCTTTATATATTTACTTTTATTTGGGTTAATATCACACCACTATTTTTTAAGTATTGGTATTTATTTACCCATCCCCTAAAGTCTAACTGATAATTTGAAGAAAAACTAAGGTTGATTTCTTCTCAATGTATCTATATGTGCATCAGCTTTAATAGTCCATATTCATCTATTGTTTACATTGCAAAACACAAATAAATGCTTATTCAATCTGTTTTAACTTAGGGGCAGATTTACTATTGGTCGAATTCGAGGGTTAATCGAATTTGAAGGGGTATAACGAAATTTGATCGAACGATCGGATATTAAAAATTCGATCGAACAATCAAATAGTTCGAATTGAATGATTCAAACGATTTTAGCCATTTGATCGAATTTTTTTATTCAATCTTAAAATGCTGAAATAACCCTATGGGAGCTTCCCATACGGTTATACAGCAATTTGGTAGGTTCAATCTGGTGAACTAGGCAATCAATTTCTTTTAAAAAAAAAAGGTAAGTACTTGACCATCGAATGGTCGAATGATTAAATAGATTTTTATTCAAATCATTCGAATCAATCAAATTTTTTAAAATTCGATGGTCAAAGTACCCAAAAAATGCATTCGAATTTCAAATCATTTGTGTGAATTTAGTAAATCTGCCCCTAAGTGTTATTGACTAATTTCAAGTAATAAAACAGAAATAGAATTGCTAACAATTGTTAAAATAGTTATTTCACTAACCTCTCAATGCTAGAAGCCTCTTTGCATCCAAATTCAATTAATGGAAAGAAGGAACCATTTGCTTTTATATTGCACTGCTCCAACACTTCCCTGCCTATATTTACCCTCTAATCATTTTTATTGGTTGATGACTATTTAAAACCACCTGCTATCTCCACCAATCAGGGTCCTAATTATCATTTAAGCAAATATCTCATTAATGGCTAACTCACACATTCTAACTGTTAAACATCAACTCATTTATACATATTTAAACTAATTGCATTGTACTTGGTTGGAAAAAAAATAAAGGTTGCCTTTGGAAATTCTTCACAATATGTTCCCCAACCAACCAACCTGTATAAAATACTAACTAACTTTACAACCTCAATGAAAAAAAATAAAAGGATAACAGGAATCATAAACGTTGGTTAGCACAACATGGAAACTTTCCACTGAACTTCAGCTTCTGATAAATGTTATGTGTATGCTTTATGCAGTATATGTGCTATGACTCTTAATTGCTTTGATTATATGAACTATAAGCACAACACACTTATGGAAATACATGTGTTTGATCAATTTGGTGAATTCCAATGCTGTATGAATGTGGTGCATTCTGCTTCTGCACGTTATGACCACATGAGAGGAACCCCCCCTCTAATATAGTGTATATATCGACATTAAAGGCATCATTTATTAAAGTCGGAATCCAAAAAACTAAAATGTTTTGAGATTTATTATACCCCAGAATGGAGAAAGTCAGAATCCGAAAATACTCCATCTTGGAAGTGCCAAGGTCGTATATAAGTCAATGGGAGAGCCCTATCCTATTTGGAAGTTTCTGTGGTCTGCACTGGAATTAGCCCGAAAATCCGACAATTTCTGACTTTTCGGCAAAAATCAGAATAATTTCAGGAAAAAGCCCTAATTATGAGAAACAAAAAAATTGTATGATTCAGATTTTTACTCGATTTTTTCGTGTTTGTCCCCGATCCAATTAAATCATGCTTTTTTTAATAATAAATAAGTTCCAATCATGGATTCTTGTTTGGCTAGACTTTTTTATTTAAATAGTAAAATTTGGATTTTGATAAATAAGGCCCTAAAAGTATGGCTTTAGCAATAGAACCTCCTGTTTCTGACCATTTAACTTCCTATTCTTACAGCTTTCTGTAAAAAAACACTGGTATCTTTGTCTTATATGCATTGTTCTACCATCATCCCATATAAGCACAGTGCCATTGACTTTACTTCAATGACTTTTTTACTTTACATTATAACATTAATTTTTATTTTTGCATTTACTTTATAATTCAGTTTTAGTTGATGTGGTCTTCAATGTATCATTTGGCATTAAAGGGGTTGTTCACCTTTGAGTTAACTTTTAGTATAATGTAGAGAGTGATATTCTGAGACAATATGCAATTGGTTTTCATTTTTTATTGTTTGTGGTTTTTGAGTTATTTAGCTTTTTATTCAGCAGCTCTCTAGTTTGCAGTGTCAGCAATTTGGTTTCTAGGGTACAAATTACCCTAGCAATCCTGCACTGATTTGAATAAGAGACTGGAATATGAATAGGAAATGGATTGAATAGAATGATAAGTAATAAAATGTGGCAATAACAATAACAATGTGTAGCCTTACAGAGCATTTGTTTTTAGATGGTGTCAGTGACCCCCATTTGAAAGATGCAAAGAAACAGAAGAACATTGCACATCATTAAAAAAACTATGAAAAATAAATAATGAAGACCAATTGAAAAGTTTCTTAGAATTGGCCCTTCTACAATATACTAAAAGTTAATTTGAAGGTGAACCACCCCTTTAAAACTTTTTGCTGCTATACTTACGCACCCTAACAATAGACTAGCTGTAGTAGAAAAATAATGGGTGACTTGTTATTCCTGGTGCTCAGGAATTAATAGGACAAAAATCTGTTAATCTGAAGTGTTAGTGTGCTTGAGGCTATATGTGTACTCAAAGTTCTCACACAGAGTTCTCACGCCCGATCGTGTTATGTATGTTATGTTCCTTGTATCAGCACAACATGTGGATATGTAAAATAATTTTACTTGTGGGCCCTGTAATAAGAAGTAGAATAAATAAATTTATTTTCAGTGACTGCCATGCCAAAGGGGATGTGGACACAAGTCTCTCCCTCCAGAAATGACTGGAGCCTGACTGGAACCTGATGACTTTTCCAGCAATCCCTAGGAGATTCCCAGAGACTTGATTCCAGGCCCCATACAGAATATTTCAAACAGGCTTCCCCAGTTGGCCCCAACTGTACCCAGTAGCCTTATACACAAATAAGGTAAAATTAGCTGGTTGTTGCAGTTCTCCTTGTAGTAACCCAACTTATATTACAAACATAGGAGCAGATTCACTTTTCTACATTGGAACCAAATATAAAAATATAGATTGATTTCTATATATATTTATATAATCCAGCATGGAAAATAATGGTAAGAAAACTTTTGATAAATCTTAAAATAATTCGAACTGCTGTGAATCTGTTGGGATCTATTGTTTGATCCATATTGAATCAACCACTTAGTACTGTACAGGTAAAAGACAAACTTCTTGGGAAGTGTCAGATTGAAGTTGGATTTCACAGACCATTATGTGAGGCTGTCAGATCTGAGATGATCACATGCTAAAGTACCATGTGGGCTGGCAAATGGTGAATTACCAGATGAGGATATGAAGAGGAGCTACAGCATGTCTTCCTGCAAGTCCAGTAGAGCTGACAGAACAATGGCAGCACTGTATTATCAATGGGTAGGGTTGACACAAAAGACTTACCATCCTGTCTCCTTACCTGGGTAAAGGTGGAATGCCAGCAGGTGCAGGCCACAATGAAGCACTATGGCAGGTGGTAAGAATATTCCTGCCATGTGGCCATTAGTGCTGGGCCCTTCAAGTTTTCTAAGGTGCAGCATGCAGACATTTTTTATTAATGGTCTACATTATTATTATTGTTTATTGCACAGGTAGACCATGCGTCTGCCCTTTGTGCACTTCTTGCTGCATACCTAAAATGGAACTTTATAGGAAGCACAAATGACACCCCAACAACATATGATGAAAGTGATTTGGACAATGATTAAAATGGCTTACAAACACTAGTCCCCTTAAATCAGGGATCCCCAACTTTTTGAACCCGTGAGCAACATTCCGAAGTAAAACAGTTGGGGAGCAACACAAGCATGAAAAATGTTCTTGGGGTGGCAAATAAGTGCTGTGATTGGCCATTTTGTAGCCCCTATGTGGATTGTTAACCTACATTGAGGCTCTATGTGGCAGTACACCTGGTTTTTATACAACCAAAAGTTGTCTTCAAGCATGGAATTCAAAAATAAGCATCTGCTTTGTGGCCACTGGGAGCAACATCCAAGGTGTTGGAGAGCAACATGTTGCTCACGAGCTACTGGTTGGGGATCACTGCCTTAAATGAATGGCAGTTATATGTCAATAGCTTTTATAAGCTCAGTTCAGACAGGACCATGGAGACTTTCGTGCTTTAAATACTGAAGACTTCTACTAAGTTTTGTAGTGGGCAGCTTCTTACACACTAAAGATGTATACAAATGGCCCCATTTGTGCATTACATATTGTAGAAATTGTACTCTCCAATGATCTGCTTAAACAGAGTTAAATATGGTGGGAATAGATTAACACACAGTGAAATCCAATGATAAGCAGGTTTATACAGAACAATCCAGTATGTGATTGTCACAGTGTGATGTCTCTTTTCTGTAAGACAATATTTTGTCACATGATAATTGTGTTGCAGCCAGTGTGAATCCCTTCAGGTCTGTGAGAAAATAGAAAATAGCTTGCACTGCAACTCTATTTCCAAGGCTGTATGCTATGCATTAAATTCACAGGCCCATAAACTAAGGCACTGAAATGCTGACAATAATGCAAGAAAGCTAATATAGTGAATGTAAATTATAAGGATGTTATAGGTTACCGAGGAGTTTCATGACCATATACAGGTCATAAAACTCCAAGGTAACTTCTAATAACCTCATATTTTGCAACTGGGGGTACTTTATTTATTATAATACACAAGTTTCAGTGAGTCATGTGACAGAAATGACATGAGAACTCACCATTTAGAACTGATTGCATCAGAACTCTCCATTTATAAGGATATAATTTACAAGATATTCACAGCTTTTGTGCATTATATAAAGATATTGCGTCATATGCAAAAAGAGGTTCAAATCTCTGCTAGTGTCCTCTATGGCATGTGGTAATATCAGTGCTCAGTTCAATTTTGAATAGGTGCATTTGTCAGCATGCTATTTATACATAGTTTACACACAGCAATAAAAACAAAGCCAAATTGGTGTAAGGTTGATAACGTGAGACACATTTAATTGGAATTACATGTGGGTCTGGTGTTCCTTTTTCCCATTCATTAGAATGTGTACATTGTTGTATAGGTTATTGTATAGGTAAAGGACAGCTTTGTATGCAATCCCCTTTTATTTGTCATAAGCTGGACATATTTGTGCTCTGTATGAGAGCCTATTCTCATACAAATATATATGTAAACACACTGTAGTTTTGTTTGTCTGGCTTGTTTACCTTTCTGATTCCATTCCCTGAGCTACATCTGTGCCCTGGTCATTGCCCCAATGGTCTGTATCTCTGTCATTGTGATCCAATTATTTGGCACAAGAGCCAAATATCAGACCAGCCTGATTTTCATATTTGGGAAAAAGCATTCCTTTTGCCATATTTGTATTGAAGTGGAAATCTATACTGAAATCACAATAGCTGGAAAAGGAATAAATCAAATATCAAAGGCGTGGAAAGTGTTTCATTTGGTTTATAAGTAGGTAAGCCAATGATTAAGTGCCCCTTTTGGCACAAATGTGTAAGGCTTATGCAATGCTTTTTCTATAAATAAACTTTTTTTTTAAATTTTGCCCCACTATTTGTTGTGGAAGGTCCAGTTTGTACCAGCCTTCATCGCTATGGACTATATAAGCAGGTAAACATAACCAAACACCTGTTTAAATAAACAGATTCAGGTGCATTTAGGGAGGAGGGAGTTCAAGACACTATAGGTAATTCATCACACTTGCTGCCACTTTATCTCAGAGGATAAAGAGAGGTGCACAAAACTCATAGAAGAGGTCTAGATTTGATGAGAAGGCTGCATTGTTGGAAATGCAACTATTTTTATGTTAAAGAATTGGGAACCAAAGGCATTGTACACAGGCCAGAGGTCATGGCAAGGGACAAGTGAGTCCATATCGAGGCCATGGGTCAGGGCAGATGGCCCTGAAATTCAGGTCAGAAATCCAGGCAGAAGCCCACTTAAACAAATGGAAAAAGGGGAAATAAGTGTAGTATACACAGAATTTGTATACTTCAACAACACTGAAAATTGTTACTCCAAGCTCATGATACTTCTCAGCAGTATAAATATACTGCATTTAACATGGTGATGTAAAAGCCAGTACAATAAATTGTAGCAGTCAGGGCCGCCATCAGAAATCATGGGGCCTGTACAGCCACATTTTCTGGGCCCTCTGCTCCCGGCCTACGCCCAACTCACACCACAGTAAAAAGTCCACACCATAGCTAAAAATGAGAAACCCCTCACTCACAAGTTATTAAAAACCATTGGTGTTCAGGGTTTAAAAAAAAAAACTTGGTAGTCGGGGTTTCACATAAAAGTTTAAAAAAAAAAACATTTGTGGTCAGGGCCTCCGTACAAGTTTAAAAAAATCATTGGTGGCCAGGGTTCTCCTATAAATAAAAATTAGCGCCAGGGCCCCCAATAAAAGTTTTTACAAAAACATTAGTTGTTAGGGCCTCCCTACAAGTTAAACAAATCATTGGTGATCATGCCTGCCCCTATAAGTTGATAAAAGCTATTGGTGCCAGAGCCCCATAAAAGTTTAAAAAAAACTAAAACATTGATGTCCAGGGCCTCCCTACAAGTTAAAAAAATAATTGGTGGTCAGGGCCCCCCCTTTAAATAAAAAAACTGCACCAGGGCCCCCCATAAATGTTTTTACAAAAACATTGGTGGTCAGGGCCCCCTACAAGTTTAAAAAAAAAACATTAGTGGCAGGGGCTTATAGAGTATTAAAATTATACATTGGTGGCCAGGAGTTTAAAAAAAAACAAAAAAACATTGGTGTTCAGTAGAAGGACTTAAACTTCGGCAATTTTCGTGGCTTCGGATCTTTTTGCCGCGTTGGGATTTGGGCTGTTCGGCACTTTGGAAGAGGCGGCACAGATTTGAAGCTGTCAAGGGGGCCTGGCTCTTTTTGGCCCCTCTTAAGGCCCGGTACAGGAGTACCCCTGTGCCCCCATGATGGTGGCCCTGTTAGCAGTAACTAAAGGGGTAAGTTCAGTTTTATATTAAAGTGGCAGTAAACAAAGTAGGTTTGTTTTTGCTATGGGGCACATAGCCTATTATTCTCACTAACACCTATGTTTAGCCAGTTACAAGTCAAGGTGAAGAATTGATAAGCACTTGTCAGGTAATTCTCAAAGAAAGCAACAGAGGCTGATTCTTAGCATTTAGTTAACGTCTTTGGACTACTAAAAATGCCCTACATGCCACGGCCCTAATACAAATACTTAATCATCTGTATGGCACCAATGCATTGTAACAATTCAGTTTTGCCAAGTGAATCAAGTAAATTAGATTTTTTATAATTAACGTAAGAAGTAATTACACAGTTATGAATTGTATTGACCTGCTTAATGGGATTTCCAAAGCTAGCTTACACAGACACCAGAAAATTCTATATTTTCCTCGATATTTAAGATAAGCACATTTTATCAGGGTATTAATTATTCAGGTTTCATATGTATGCTTCTGGCATTATTCCAGCAAATTACCCAGCAAAATATGAAACTTTGACAAACTTCTTCAGAAAGATTAGTTGCAGAAAGCAGCATATCAATTACTCATTATAATTCTGGTCATGGCCACAAAATTGCCACAGGGAGCAAAAAGCTTATTTTGCATAAAGGAAATGTCAATATCATCCCAAGGCCCTGGAACTGAATTTAAGCCCCCTTGATCTTTTTAGAATGCAGAAGAAATACCACCCACATTTCAACATTTAAAAGAACACTGTAAACGGAGACATTTGTATGATGTGCCTAATAATGTATTAGTATTGGCAGAAGTGGTACAGATATATATATTAAAAGCAAATTTCACATGCTTTACTACCAAAATAAGTGAGCGATCCTTATTTAAGGAAAATTTCTTACCTATTATTGGTAACCTGTAATTTACCTATTATTGTCTATCCCAGACAAACATCTTATCTTAATCCATTGCCTTCAAGTGAAGTCTTAGAGGCAGGTTTATTCATATTGTAATGAGAAGTTTAAATCAATGAATTATTTTATCTGAAAAACATTCTCTTGAATTCTTTAAGGAAAGGTTTTCTCAATTTTATTACATTTTGTATTTTTTCCCTTAATATTGGTTTTGCTATTGTTTACCGCTACTCAAATTCTGTATTGTTTTTAACAGGGAAACAAAATTATTTTATGATTGGCATGTCTCTTATCTTCCATAGATATACCTTTCTTCTAATCAGTATTGTTGTCCAACCCTTTACATGTAGAGGAGTAACTATCCAACCTACCAAAGGTTAATGGGCTAAATTATATTAAAATGTTGATGTCATACAAAACATGGATTTTTATGGTATGCCATAAAAATCATTTAGGACTAAAGTTGACCTGTGAGCCTCTGGTTGGTAGCACTGCTTTATTATATTCTCTAATTCCAATGCAGTAGCTTTCTGGTAATTATCTACTTGCTGAAGGTTAAATGCTGATTTGGTCTGGCGCAAGTCTTCTGCTCGAGTCTCCATAATTCATGGTTTAAAACAGTTAGTTACCAGACCCTGAGGATTCAAGAGTTGCAGTTTTGATGGAATCTCTTTAAGCTTCTGGTTTAATTCGGTGAGAGATTTATCCTCTTCTACTTTAGTTTCACTGGAAAGCATGAAATAATGTTACATAGTATTCATAAATTTACGAGTGCTCTCAAACATTTTGCTAGGTGCACAAACGATAGTCTCATGTTTCAACTTTTATTGCGTGTGAAGTTTTAGTGCCCAAAAGGCACAATTTTCTAGCAAGAGCTCCTTTGCATAGTCTTGGCAATTGCACATAATGTGATTCTGTGATACTAACGAGGTCTACACACATTTTTTTGTTTCACCAAATTATTTCTCAGAATTATTTTTATTTTTATTTAAAAATAAAAGTAGTTTTGCCTGAAAACACTTGTAAAAAATTGGTGGCCTAAAATACCTTTTCTGATATCACAAACCTATACATTTCTACCATTTCCAGGTTGCCCAGGCTGTAAATCAATTATTAGTCAAAAAGGTCTCCTTGTTTCCATGGCACAGACTT